>VZSE01009680.1:394505-757005 GCA_013398275.1 Promerops cafer
AAAAAAAAAAAAAACCCCAACGCCTACTACCCTGTCTGTCACACGTTCCGGACTCTCACCGCTGTATACACTTCTGCGTACTCTCGGGCGAGTGTAAGTTTATTTTCAGAGCAAGCAGAATGTCCCCTTTATCCGCCTCCTGGCTCACACCGAACGCTCCACAGCCTGCAGGCGGGGGTCACCCGCGGGCCGGGCACGCCAAACCCCACGCAGCCCCTGCCCTGCCCCTGCGCCCCGAGCTGCCTCCCCAGCCCCGGCTCCCTGCCGAGCCGCGGTCGCGCCCCGCCCGGCTGAAGCCCTCCCGCCGCCAGCTCCCCGTGGGAGTGCGGGAGCGAGCAGGAAAAAAGGTTTCTTGTTTAGTTTTTGTTGGTTTTTTTTTCTCAAAACGGGACTCTTCTCTCGCCCTTTGTGGGCCAGGGAGGAGACAGGTTCGGCGCGTAGGGCCACATGCCGAGGGGCGCTCCCTCCCAGCAGCAGAGCCCCGGAGGGTTGGTTTCCCTCCCCCGGCCGCCAGGGCTGCGGGGCTCGCCCGCCGCCGCCGCCCTCGCACCCACCTTTCTGCGCCTCGGTGCCCCGCAGCAGCGGCAGCAGCAGCAGGAGGAGGCTGGAGCGGAGCAGCGAGGCCGCTCGCCGGGTCCCCGCAGGGAGCGGNCGTGGGGCCCTCTCCGCTCCCGCCCCGAGCCGCGCCCTCCCGGGCGGCCAGCGCGGGGCTCGGGGCCCCAGGCCGAGTCTCCGGGAGCCAGCCGCTGAATTCTCGCTCTGTTCCACCTCTGCCCTCCTCTGCGAGCTGTCTACGAATATTTCACTTTCTTGAGCTTCTTTTCCCTCCCAAAGTAGATATTAAGGCAAAATTTCTGGGAAAAACCCAAACAAAAGTCCTTGGAACCACGAGTACTGCTGTTGTTAATAGAAGGGATAATCTGGTGTCACAAAGCTCCACACGCAAATGTGAGTTCTGCTCTGGATGTGGGAGGGCTTGGCTATGAGGTCCCTAGCCATTGCAGCTTTAGCCTTTTTCCCCTAGGTTTTGAACCACGTGTGTGATTGGGGAGCTTTCCATAAAGGCTGAAATCACTCAGCGGAAATAAATACTTAAAAAAAAAAATGGAACTCTCAAGTCTTAAAATCATGAGATTTTAACCGCTGTTAGGATCAAAGAATCACCTTTCTAATACCATCATTATGAAAAGGAGCACTTTCTGCATGTTTTTCAGTGGTAGATGAAAAGAATGTAATTTTCAGGTGCTGATTAAACGTCATGTCCATGCTTCCACAGCTGCAGTCACAACCCAGGTTCCTCCCAGCAAGGTTTAAGGGTCCAGAGTCAGGGTGGAAGCCACACCAACACAGACATCATTGCACATTTCTCTCAGCTTCATGATTGAAGCACTCAGCACTCCACTGACCACGCTGTCTTTCACCTCCAAGCAGAAGGGACTTGGGACTCCCCAGCTTCCAAAGATCAGCCTCTCAGCCAGTGTAGGCCTCATGGTTCATCCTTTCAGCTGTGGAAGGGAGGTTGCACGTCAATCCCCAGTGGCATCCAGATCCAGCGGTTGCACTATAAAATGTGTCTTTAGGAAGAAATTGTTCTCCTCCCAAACAGCTCTACGAAACAGACGCTGCTTCCTGGCCAGGACTGTCCAGTGCTGGCCCCACCAAAAAGGCAGGAAAACCGTCTCAGGAGTCAGTCTTACCCAATCCACAGAGTTGCTTGAAGAACTATTTAGATTCTGTTTAGTAATTATTTTAACATTACTATTCCTTATTAAGATGCTGAAAACTGAACTATGTCCAAGTCTATGCTTACAGCTCATTAAGGGCTTTGTATAAAGGCTATTATAGCCTGTTGACAAAGAAAGGAGGGCATTACCTCTCCTTCCTTGAGCATATCATCCATATCACTTGTGCCAAATCACAGAAGATTCCAAAATAGATTTGGATGCTCAGCCTAAAGACAGCAAAATTTTGTTGCACGTTTTTTATTTGTTTGGCCCATACTTGTGCCACAGCTCCTAGGAGGTGGCTTCTCATATAGAGAATGATAAACATGAGGATTTTAGAATGTTTCATATTTTTCCCCTTTTGAAACCTTTTAATGACATGGGAAGAGACCCCAATGAAAGCAAAGTCAAGCAACTGTATCACAGATAAATCTTCCTAAAGTCATCTTGTAAGATGTAATAGCCACCAAGACATCCTGCAGCACATAATGGAACGTGAATCAAAAGTAATTTACATACATTGCTTTGTCTTCCATTCGCCAGACACAGAAGTTCATGCCATAGGTCACGTGAAGCAGTTACATCACTACAATAACATCCTTTCTGTACTACAGACACCACATTCCTAAGATCACCAATCATGGGTGGTATTTGTTGTGTACTGGAAAAATTACTCCTTGAGTGATTTGTGGCTTAGTGGTGCCGTGCATTAAGAGGAGCATCTGAACATCCTACATGTAATTCAGTAACAGTCTCTGGTGGACCTGACAGGGGTTTCCTCCTGTGTTATGTTCTGCTGTCAAGGTATTTTGTGAAATTGATTTGACTGTTCTAAATGGTTTACTTGTGCATGCAAAAAAGGGCTATCTGAATCTGTGAAAGGGTTGATTCCTAAATGGGGTGTAAAAACTTGCAGAATTCCTAAGAGCAGCCAGAGGCCAAATTTGCCTAATCTATCTTGGAAGTTTATCCCAAAGCTACATTCTCTGACCAGAAAATGGCTTTTGTGGACCCTAGCTTACATATTTTGCAAAGAGAACACCACCATCCTAACAGAAGCAATGACAAACTATTAAAGCTTATACACCTTAAAAGACTCCGAGATGTATAGAATCTAGAGAGCAAAAGGATTACCAATGCAACTGTTGGAAAGGCTTGTCTTAATAAATGGTCTTTTCATGCAATAGAACAATCTGAAGAATTGGATAAATCCAGATGGTCACTACGGCTTTCAGAACCTTCCTTCTGAGAAGATTCTAGCACAAAATGAGCTTAGGTACACCAGCTGCATAGTACTGCATATTTTGGTCTGTGAGAGTTTCCATGCAGCTCCTCTGAGGCAAAAATTGTGTAAGAAAGATTTGATTTTAGTTTGTGACTTAGAACTGTCACTGTCATCAAATCAAAACAGATACAAAATTAAAATGCTGTGTGAAGCAAACACAAATATAACAACATATGATACCAATCTCATAAGGCAAGTTGCCAACACCTCTTACAAAATCAGCACAAATAGTTTTTTTTCAATATGGTAAGACAGAAGACCAAACCAACTCCTTAGTGCTGATAGAAGAATGTTTAGCCAACTAAGCATTTCTGTAATGTTTCCTTCCCATTGTGAGTAACTTCTAGAGGTAACTGAAACTATCATCTCCATCTGGTTCTCTCATTTCCCTCGAGAAGCTTCTGAGTGCTGGGCTTCTTTCCCACCATAGCTCTCTAGATTTTGTAGAGATTCTTTTGTTGCATTTCGAAAGCTGAATTCAGCTGGAGGGCAGGGCTGCTATTCTGAGAGAGCTCCATCAGAGCAATTCCAAAGTCTTGCAGCTGGGAAGGAATAGCCCCATGCAACAATACAGGCTGGAAGCTGTTTGGAAGCAGAAAAGGACCTTGGTGTCCTAGAGGACGGTTTGAATGTGTGTCAGCACCGTGCCCATGCAGCCAAGGTGGCCAACAGCACCTTGAGCTGTATTAGTGAGAGGGCCAGGGGAATGATCTTTCATAACACCTCATCTCAGTACTGTCACTGGTTTGGGGCTCCCTCCAGTACAAGAACAACACTGGCACGTGGAACAGAGTCAATCAAAATGCCTCCAAAACAGTCAGGGGCTGGAGAACATGATGCACATGAAGAGGCTGATAGAGCTGGGTGTTTTCAGCTCAGAGAAAAGGAGACCTTGTTGCTGCTTACAAGTACCTGACTGCAGGACAGGACTGGGAAATGGAACCAACCTCCTCTCATAGGTGCACCGTGATGGCACAAGAGCCATCAGACACAAATTGCAGCACAGTAAATTCCACGTTCTAGATAAAAGGGAAAAAATATACCATGAGGATGGTCAAACACTGGACTGGGTTGCTCTAAGATGTTGTAGAACCTCCATATTTAGAGATGTTCAGGACTCCCTTAGCCCTGATCCACTCGATCTGATGAGACCTGTTTGAGCAAGGAGTTGAACTAGATAACCCCCTCTGACCTGTTATGACTGTATGATTCTAAGGCACCAAGTGATGTGCTATGGGTGAAAGTCCTATTGCTCCAGGTCTAGATGTTCTAGAACCTAGATTTTGTTGCTCTTGGCAACTTTTTTTCATCTCATTTGGGATCTCTAGGTTTTGTTATAGCTTTCAGTAAAAATTGTTGTACTCCTCTCTTTGCTCTCATTTTTCTTTGCTCCAGTTTTTATTGCCTATTATGCTGATTATTTTTTAAGAATAACAACAAAGTCTTAGTTGCAGAATGGGATTAAATTCATCCTTTTAGAAAGGAAAATGGGTATTGATTATATATTACTCACATCAATGTACCGAATTAGTCTCATCTTCAGAAACACATTTATAAAGCCACCATGATATATTTACCTGAGGTTCATTATTAATTCACTTCAGATAGGAGCTTTATGACTGTACATAAAACACATTTATCTGACACTCTAGAGTTATTTGGTTGCTGAGTGCTTTGTGTTTTTAAAAGAGAATAAACACTTAACATTTAGTTCTGGATTATTTTAGTAAGAAACATCTGTTAATTTTACTGTGCTGAAAGTCATTATCTGGGGAAAACAGTAGCATAAATTCCAATAATGATTTTTTTTTTACATTTTTAGTGCACTGTATATATAAAACAATTCAGAGATGCTGGTGATAAAAAAGCACTATTTTTTTCTTATTTAAACACTGTAAATAGAGAAGGAAAGTATTAGGAAGGATCTCTTACTGTCTTCTACTCTCAAACAAGTTCATATTTATTGGATCAATGCCCAGCACTACTAAGATCCTTCAAGCAATAAAGTTAGAAAAACACTAAAGACGAATTGTATCTTATAACTGTGGGTTTTATACATTTAAATAAAAGCAGTATTTCAAAGTATTGAGCGATTTAAATTCCCAGGATACAGTGAATCCTATGGCTCAGTGAAAGCTGAAGGAGGAGTCTATGATTACTATAGGATTAATTAAGCACTTAAGCACAGGTAAAATTTTAATCATGGCTTTAGCTTCTGTGGGAATTAAGACCATACTTGAGTCTGTATCTATTTTGCTTAATCAGGAACTATGAATCTTCAACTTCAATTTCCATACATTTCCTCTCTATCTTATAGTTAAGATACTGATCTTCACATTCTCTTCAATGTATTGCATTTTTGTCAGGATTTAGTTTTGTCTTTTAGCTTTCCTTCTTGCATGCAAAGCTCAGGTTGAAACAATCTTTCATGACTTGCACCTGCTTCAAATTCTGCATCTTGCCTATATTCTTCTAGTTCTCTGCCTACATTCTTATTTGTTACTACCTCTGAATTGATTTAGTCACTGTACCAGGTTGAATTATTATTTGATTTATGCTGATTTCTGCTTCCAACCTCATTGACCAGTGGCAACTAGAAAAGTTTTAGATGTTGGGCTCCTCAAATGCTGCAGCTCTTTGCTGATGTATTTACATACTTGAGGAGAACAGTTCACATTTATGATTAGGAAAATAATTAACTTTCTTTTGTCCTTATGAAGGTGAAAGAGAGGAATTAAGTGTGGCATGTTTCAGGGCTTTGTATCCAGTCGAAAGAAAATGCTATGTCCATACATCACTGTCAGAGACCAATGTAATGTTTAGTTGTAATATATTTCTGCCTAATGCTACAGGGGAGCCTCAGATGTCAACAGAACCTTGAGGTGAGACTATACTGTAACAATCTGGGACCTGTGAAGGCAATGTCTGGAAGATGAGATCCCAAAGGAAGAGCTTCAAGCAAATTGTCTGTTTCAGAAATAGATGCAGATGAGATTGGTAATTTCCTTAGCAAATAAATTAATTTGTTTCAAGAGTTTGTACTTTGCCTGTTCTTCAAATTGTGACTCGGGGTATGAAATCGTTGATATCAGCTCTTTCTCTTCCAGATAAAGAAACTGGAGAGCAGTTTGATTTCATCTGATCTTTCGTTGCAGTCCCTGAGCTGAGCTGAACTGCAACCGTATCAGTACAGAGATGAGTAAAACAAACTGTAGCGAAAAGAAGATAATCCAAATGTGAAAGTATATTCTAGAAATACCAGAATAATGATGAAAAGCTTGATATCTTTTGTACAGATTTAAGTAATGTGCTGCTGATGGACAGCCCTAACTGGTGCTGATGAAATTCAGAGCTAGAACTGCAGGCAAAAATGACTCCACTTCAAACAAATTGGTGTAGCATTTAACTGAAATAGAAAGAGAATTATAATTTTAAATGGAAGAAAACCTGAAAATCTTAAAAGCTTTAAAGGAAATATTACACTTTGCTGATAAAGGCATACATAAACATTTGAGCTTTTGATCAAATTTAAAGAAGAAATAGGGTTGTTTTATGTGAAATCCAAGCTTTGTGCACAGGGCTAATTCTTCTCTCTGGAGAGCAGCATTGCCAGTTACTAAAAAAACTCACAAACTTGGGGGTTTTTTGCTGTTATTGCCAGCACTTGGATGCTGGCAAGCAATGACTGTGCAAGAATTTCAAGAATCAAAATCCAAATTAAAAAATAAGAGAGAGATAAAAGATGTTACAAAAGGGTAGGTTTCTGGCCCTTATGATTGTTAAAATAATTTTAAAAGCTTCCTAAATCAACCTGAAAGTTTGGTAAAAACAAAAGATAGAAGAAAGACTCCCTGGCCCTGCATCTTCTTTCACTAATATTGTCTTTTCAAGCCTAGTTGTTTGGGTTTTTTTTTAATTTGTGACTGGCAGTACTCAGTTCCCCAGTCCCTTTGCATTTTCAGACATAAGGGGCAAATGATACCCACTCCTCTTGAGGTGCAACACCCCAGTTTCTGTGCCAACACAGGCCCTGAAGTGTCCTTTGGGCAAGACTTCCTGAGAAAGATGTGAGTTGTTGGATGAGATTGCAACCTCGTAGTGTCGATCTCTCCTGTGAATGAGATAGGAGTAATACAAACGTTAGTGAAAATGGATTTGGAGAGACTCCTGAAGAACTGGGCAGCAGCAGATGGGAAGGAAAAGGGTCACTAAATCATATCTTATGGGCAAATGTAAAGGAAAGTAATTACCATATTGCATATAAGAAGGTTGGAGCAGTAACTCACAGGCTTCCTGACACGAGGCCCAGCAACACAGATGTGCAGTGTTTTCCTGGGAAGTCCTGGACCGAGTGTGTATGTGCAATAATTCTGTTAATGTACAAACAGAGGAAGCATAGCAACCCAGTTTGCTCTGGCAAAAATAAAAGTTAGGGAATCCTTGTCAAAAAGGTTGAGTAAGTATGGAACCTATACTTTTCAGTATGTTTCTAAATGTTAGGCCTTAAAGGCTGCAGCTGCTTGTATGTTAAGAACGAAAAGAGTGTCTTTCCGGACAGAAATATAAATAAATATATAAAATATATAAATAAGAAATATGTAATGTATATTTTATATTATATAAATTATACATATATAATTTTATATGCATATATAATATATATAATATACATAATACATATAATATAAAATAAATACATAAATATAACACGCAAATATATTTTAAGCAGAATTGCTCAGTGAAATGTTGCAGATCAGGAGGGTCTTTTCACTAGGTTGGTGACCATTAAGTATATGATTATATCTCAGTGTAAGATCAAATCTCCCTGTTTGGAGCCCAGTTCAGTCCAAGAGGGTATCAGAAATGGGGATGGTATTGGTGGTAAGTTACATATGGAGATATGAGGTCCAGTCTCTTAAACAACTTTAAAGCAATGGGAGAAAGGAGGTGAGCTAAAAGCAGCACTTCTTCCAGCATGACCATGAAAGCCTCCTGCAGCCTCTCATGCAAGTTGTAACAACAAGAATCAATCAGCAACATTGATGTGCTTCTTTTATCACCCCAGTATCCTTAGGCAGCAATAGCACCTTCATTTTTATGTCAGTGAGCAGAGAGCTCTCTAAGGATGTATTTTATGTTTCAATAATGGTTTATGTTCAATCCGCTGTAATAAAGGCCAGATGATCAACTCTGTTATGCAAATGGCAGCATGGAGAGAGCAAGGAAGTCAGCAACTTGAAGTGGCAGAAGGAACAAATGCCATTCTGTTCATGGGGCTCCTTTCCTTTATCCCTTGACCTTTCTGTAGCTGTTCTGCCTGCAAATTCTTCCTCAAGGGGAAGGGTGCAGTTAGCTGGAAGATGATGAATTCTGTTAGAAACCACTTCATGTCACAACTGAGACTGATATTAAAGGTGTCCAGTAACTAAAAGCCTTGTTACTTTTAGGCTTTTAATGCATATAAACTCTCCATAGTTTAAGCAAACATGTTGCAATGCATTGGTTGTTAAGACAGAGACTTATTTTAATGACATGCGGGTACCTATGCTAAGGGAAAGAAATACAAACAATCTACATGTAATTAACAAGAAATATACTTAATACAGGCTATAGTCTAGTTATATTTATATGTCATTGTCGTTTTACATTTGTCTTTCTAGAGATGTGAATGAAATACTGAACTAAATATTAGTCCCACCCTTCAAAAGCAGATAGTGACTGTGGACCTCCAGGGCTGAATCCATTCTCATCACCGTAAGCTAAATAACCAAGCTCCCAGGAACTTGGGAGACAAGAACAGTTGTAAAGTAAGAGGTTTTCCTGAGCAGCAGACTCATGTCAATATAATTGTGTCATTCTAGCTGATGTAGCTTACATTCAAACATTGTATGCCATAAAAATGATCATAGAATACTTCTGATATCTAAATATTACAAATACTAAAAATTATTTCATAAAATCTGTATCAAAGATTTAATACTGGGTGTTAGAGATTCACTTGGGAGGCAAGTCCTGAGCCTTAGGGAGGGCTGTAAGATCTGAGAGCATTGTGAATATTCATATCTTGCATCCACTGAAATAGATTAAGTTTTACCTGCATGGGATTAATGCATACATTTTTTATTTTCTTTCTTCTTTTTGGCTAGGATGAAGAGAGAATTATGGGGGAAAACAAACAAAAACAAACATCCTACGTGTGAATTAACAAATTGATATATTGATAATTGTGTATATATAAGTATAAAATTAATACATTAGTAAATTAAATAAAATTAATAACTCCATTGCATTTTCAGAAGGTAGGGAGATAATAATTTTATTTCTATCTGTAAGAGAAGCATATTCAAAATCTTTTTCCCAGGACAACAAATAAGGTAGGTTTGCAGCCTCCATTTTGTAATATAAAAGCTCTGGTTCTGAATACATCCTGAGCATTGGGAAACTTCATACCTGATTTAAAATTCACGGCAAAATGTTTCTGACATTTGTATCTGTGCTCTTGATTCTCTTCTGCCAGCTGTAGTCCTACTTCAGTGGATTAATTTCTGAAGTTTAGCCCATGTTGAAGGAAAATGCTTATGTATGGCTTATTATTCCTTCTCTTGCTAACATTTTGTATTTTCCTAGGGCTACTTATCCAGATTTTTTGAAGAACATTTTCCTTCTCACTCTGTATTGAGCTTGAAGTTTGTAGTTTCCATTTCACACCTAAAGAGGGATTTGCATGCCTAAAACATTCTTTTTTTACATCTCATTGCCTCGATGAAAAGACATGACCTCTCCCTACAGCCCTCGCCTGCATGCCTCCTGAGAGAAAAAATGCAAACTATGATGACAGCACCCCACAACTGGCTCAACATGGAAATCCTCACAGAAAAGATTACCCTTACAGCAAGCCAATGTTTTGCCTAGTCTGACATGTCAGGTTTTGGCCTTGTGCTTCTAATATAAAGCCCCTCCCAGAAGAACTTAATCAAAATGTCTCAGATTCATCAATATCATGTTTATGTATAAAACAGACTTACTGACCTTTTGGTAAGTGACCTACTAACAAAAACAAGGTCTCAAAGGATTTACCCCTTCATGCTCAGTGTGGGGCAACAAGCCAGTATAACATCTGCTCAGTATGCATTGCAAAGCAAATGTACAATGCTGACACCATTAATCAGCTTGTCCAAGTGAATAAAATTTCAAAAGCTGATGTAAGAAAGCTTGGCTTTAAAAGCAAACATTTCATGCAGATCTGCATGGGTTCATCTAATGATGGATTAGTTAACCCTGAGAGATGAAGAATGACTCCAGCCCTATGTTTGAAGGGGCAATGCATGTGAATCTGACAATGTACAAAGAAAGATTGTAAAGAAATTAGAGATATGGGAAGTAGTTTTACAAAAATTCATTGCCTGCCATTGGTGCCTCAAACTTCAGTGTGTGATATTAAACACAATGAATAAAAACCACCTTGTTTTGAGTCCTATCCACAGGCTGCAAGCTGTGATTAAACATATGTTTTTTCATTCACAGAACTGTTAAGATGCAGGTGGCATTTTTTTCTTCCTTTCTCTCCTTTGCTGGGCCATGGAGAGGAACTGTACCTCAAAGTGAAAAATTACCTGGAATTAATTTCAGTGGAATAGATCAAAGCAGTGCAGCAGCAATTTAAATCTGCGGTTAAATTATGAGTGAAAACTGAGGAAAAGTCAGTAAAGGGAGCTGATTCTTCCTTATTTCGTGAGGAGTAGAACATCTGTCAGGGAAAGAGAAGGTAGGGAACACAGACACATGGAAGCTACACAGAGAAGCTACAGAAGGAAAAAGTCTCTGCTAGCCAGTTTAAAAATGTAGGCCCTATTCTATTGCTTTGTCAAACCTGCTTTTAAAAGTCCAAGATTTTTCTGCTTCCAAGATTCCCTTTGGAAGATGTC
This sequence comes from Promerops cafer, assembly GCA_013398275.1. Taxonomy (NCBI): domain Eukaryota; kingdom Metazoa; phylum Chordata; class Aves; order Passeriformes; family Nectariniidae; genus Promerops; species Promerops cafer. Next base: position 405,440 of record VZSE01009680.1, read on the forward strand.
TCCAGACTGTCGTGTATTTTGGTCTCAGTATATTTTTTCCTGATATCCTTTTTTTTCAACCTGAATTTCTTCCCATAATTATTAGCACACTCCTTTAGAATACACTAAAAATTCACTTCCCTCATTAACCTTCACTGCCTTTATTTAGGACCTAATTATATTATGTCTTCTCAGAATATCATGCCCAAAACTTACTCCATTGGAAATTATCAGGATTATTTAAGGGGCAGGGCTCTAGCCTCAAAGAATAAAGTGGGCATCACTGGAATAGGTAAAATGTGTCTTAAAAAATATGAGACAAATGTTTTTTCATTGCAGAGAAAAGACTATATATTGAATGCATCAGTCTCTTAATCACTATAAATCAGAGACTGGGTAAAGAGAGTGCCCATCACATGAACTGAAAGATGTGCTGTTCTGATAGAAGAAATGCATTACTTTTTTGTTGTATTGTTTTTAATTTAGCTTAGGAAGGAACAAGCTTGAGAATTTACTGAAAAAGTCCTATTGAGTAAGGACTGTGTCTTTGCTCCAACTGGCTAAAGAACAACAGTAGCATAAAATAATTTGGGGTCTGATGATTATGAGTTACATCAGATCAATATAAATTAAATTATTGTAAATAACCAAATAGGAGTGTTAGGAAAAAACAAAAAAGAAGAAATTTTATAAAAGAAAGAGAACCATTTGGAGAAGTAGAGTGGGCAGAATAGTTCGGAGTCCTGAATGTTGAGAAAGTTTGGGAGGATTGGTAAATAGGAGATGCAAAAACCCTCTGTAAGTCTTAGAGAAGGGATCTTACTGTAACTGGATGAGCAGCTACCTGAAAAAATATGTTAGAAATAAATAAAACTTAGGAAAAAATCTGCCTTGGAGAGGAGAAAAAATAGCAACAAAGTATGAATTATTAAAAGACAAAAAAAATAAGGGGGGTGGAAGGAGGCTTTATTTGTTTAAAAAATGGATCACTGTGCAACGTTAGTAAATCAGAACAAAGACACCACAAGAAAATGGGGGCTATTTTTTCCATCTTGTATAGGAAACAAACTTCCATATTTAAGAATAGAGAAAGAACATGTTGATACACTTGTAAACTTAGTATAGTATACAAGGCTTTAGAACATGTTGCAAGGGAAAATACAGGGCATAAAAGTAGCAAAGAAAAGAACAAAATAGAGTTTGTGTTTATGAAAGAAATGGATTCTGCTGCCATTTTTTTAGACAGCAATTGGCTTTTTTTTTTAGGGAAAGAAAATACAGTGAATTTATCATGACTTCTGTAAAGTATTCTCATACAGTTCATAAATTAAAATGGAAAAGATATGAAGTAGCATAGGAATCACCTGACTATGTGAATACAAATGAGTATAATAATAGCAAGAGGATTTGGCAAGGAGAGTAAGGCAAAGAGAGAACGAGGATTTATCACTGAGAGTTCAAGGAAGATTGCAGAGAGACATCCTCCAGGACTGTTTATGGAACTCACTATTATAAAATACTCTAATGGATGGCCTTGACACAAAGAATAGGAGCAAATTAATGAAATCTGCTGATGACACAATGGGGGGCATTTTCAGTACAGTGATAAAATATTGTATAAGGAGGGGAAACAGATTATCATACAAGAAGGATTGATTTATAAGTCAGGAGTAATAGAAACACGATGAACTACAATGAAAAAAGACTAATAAGAATTTCTCATTTAAGTTGACAGTTTATCATTTGAAGGCATGGACAATGACCTGCATGTCAGGTTGATAGCCTAACTATGAGATATGACTGACATGAAGATATGAAAAAGACAAATGTATGGCTCAGCTGAGAGACAAGATATTTTAACAGAGATACAGAAATATTAAATTAATTTTATTTAAAATAAAAAAAGTCTCCTGAAATCGGTCACCATTTTTAAAAGAATTAACTTCAACTGGACTGGGTACACACAGAACACCTTCAGAGATGGGGTGCTAGGCTGCTCAGGAGACTGGATTCTACATTCATGAAGAGCCTATCTGGATAAGGTGCCTAAATGAGTGATGTTGTTCAAATGAGCAAATAGGTAAGGTCATAGATAAGAGGAATTTGTTCTTCATTGCACAAGGTGGTACTGGCAAAAGGAGAGGTAAAGCAAGATTTCTAAAGAGCAGAGCAGGCAGTTACCAAACTGGACTTCTGATATTAGAGTTGCAAGAAATTAATTATGTTTTTAAAGGACTGTCAACAGTTTGTGAGTAGATTTTTATTAAATGACTGATTGCCATAACAGCTGATTGCACTTTGTGGACCTCAAGGTTTTTGTACAGAACCTCATGACTGTTTCCCCCTCCACTTTCTTCCAATGGAAAGCAAAAAAAAAACAAAACAAAGAGGACAGAAGACTTTTTAAATTGCCACTGATGTTTAGGACTGAGGAACCTACTTAAATACAGACAGTCTGAAACACTCCCTATGGCCTCAAAAAGCTGTAAGTAGTGTTTAGCTTCCCCTCGGATTCTAATGAATTCACTACTTGTTCTTTAACTCCTCAATACCTCTCTGCATTTTTCTGTAGAGCTCTTACTGCTTGTGATAGTGCTCATCTAAGTTCAGCTTTTTCTGTTGAGGCTCAAATAGTTCTTGTGTTTAGGCACAATTTTGAATGAGTTTGGAAATTCTGCAACANAATGGTAAGGTTCAAATAGTTCTTGTCTAGGTTGTATTTAGGCACAATTTTTAATGAGTTTGGAAATTCTGCAACATCCTCTGACTATGTCTGATCATGGTCTGCTGATGATATCAGGTGCATACTTGGCTTTTGCCTTCCCAAGACAACAGGCCCCTGTTTTAGCTTTCTTTACCTGACCCTATTCACTTTGACAGCTGCCAGGTGTCCCCCAAACACACACTAACCCAGTCATGGCTGGATAATGACGGCTCCTCCCATGGAGCTGTGCTAGTCTGGAACGCCGTCAGTCAGATTTGGGATTGCTAAAATCACAGTTAGAAGCAGAGACATATCCACAGATTCGCTTTCCACACATCACAAACTGACTCTCAGAAAAGCTCCAGCAGAGATGGGGAAAGTAATCCCAAGACATGCCCTTGTAAACTGCAGTGCCAAGCTCACTGAACTGGAGTGCTGGTGATTAACACTGCTCGATTAACAGTGATTAATTCCACTCAGTTGGCTTCATCTTCCCTTCCTTGGGCTCCACAGGCTCTGCACAGGTGTCCTGGTGTGATGCTGAGGCTGCTGTTTCTATAGTCTGTTCCCAAGCTGAGGCAGCACAATGTAAAGGTAACCAACAAACAGATGTCAAAATGAAAATAAAAAGATAAAAGAACAGTCTGGGCCTCTGTTATCACCACAAAATATTATCAGAAGGGAGTGTGAATGAATCTTAGACCTACTAAATGGGAGTTGCAAATTGAAATTTAAAATAAATCTTTTAAAAGAAGTCAGATTTAAATAGAACATAAGATCTGATTAATTAAAAATAATCATGTTAGATGTATACCAAAGAATTCAGTATGAAACATTCATACTGAATACATTCATATTAGAAATCTCACAGCTCTTTCATTTATATTTTGTAGAAAAAGAGTTTCTAAAAAATTATTTTGAGCATTAATTCAAACTGTCTAAAGAAGCTCTTCAGTTTCATACTCATTATAATATTTTTTTTTTTTTTTCATATTGAGCTTCTGGCAGTTATATTTGCATGACAAACTTCTGCAATGGTTGGAGGGGCAGCCTGGGCTTATGTGATGAGTATGGCTAGAAATCAGAGTTAGATGATTACTCTGCAGTGAGATGGTTAATTGTTCCATTTCTAAAGAGAACTTTTTCTTTCCAAATTTGTCTTCCATCCCTTCCAGATGATCAGAGCTCATCCTTCTCACAGCTAATATTAAAGCATAGTTCAGTACACTGATGATGCTTGGCTGCCACTGTCAAAGGTATTTCAATAATTACACAGACTAGAATGTCATCCACTTTATAAGCTACCACCTCCCATTTTCTTGGTTATTTTTTTTTTCTTTTCAGGGGTGTGTATGTATGTTTGTTGGTTTGTTTGTTTTTTCTTTTAATCACAGCTGTTGCAACTAGTGTTGTGATTTACACCTTCTGGTGCAGTTTCCTGTTCTAGAGTCTGTTTTCATTTACCAGATGTCTGCAAAATGCCCACCACAGAGACTTCCCTGACAACTTCCAAATTCCTTCTCATTCCCTTTCATATAGTAACTAATAATAAGCAAGAGTCAAGACCACAATTCTTCAGCAAATTCCATTGCTATGGAATCACAATATTCACAAGGCTCTGATAATATCTGAGTATTTTGTACATAATTTTGTTTCTAGACAACTGCACGCAGGGTCAGATGCCTTGGGAGTTTAAATAATTTTGTTTCCTATGCATTATCTAAGTGAGGAATTGCATGCAGGCACAGATTGCCTCCCATGTTATCAGGAAGCATCTTGAAATTTGACCTATGTATGAAAATGAACTTCTCTACACTGAATTTCTGATGTAAAACTTGTCCCTGCTGACAATATTTGTCACCACGCTTTATTATTTGATCTACTTTTTATCAGCTTTCTAGATACTGTGTTAGTTTTTAATTATACTTTCACACCACTGTAATCTCCACTCTTATGCATTCAAATCTATTTAACCATCTGGATCATCATTCTGAAACAAATCCCTGAAACTCTTCTTAACAGTGGTCTCAAAGAAGGACCGAGGCCTGATTTACTTCATGTAAATAAAAAAAAAACTCCACCAAAGTTGCTGGAGATCCATAGATTTCATAAGCTGGTCCTTTACGCCCTTTCTGACTCAGGAGTACCCAACAGCATTAAAATGTAGCAGCGTTGCTGTAGCTACAACAGGCTACAAAGGAAGTGAGCTTTTTCTAGAACAGCTGGTAGAACTAGCAAAACCCAAACTGGTTTGCATATTACAAACCTTTTCTCTGGATAGTTTGATAAAAGGCATGACTTTCTAAAAACTGTGTCTTGTACTTAAGAGCAGCTCCTGAGCATTGTTTTTTCCTAGACCCAGCCCACAATGCTCATTTGATTGTTTACTAAACATTTCGAGACTGGTGAGAAGGGAGTTTTGTCTCCCATTGAGTTTGCACTGCACTTATTCACACATTCTCAATCCCTGCTGCACCCTGCTATCTTTTCTTTGTATTCTGCTTTACATAAGCAGTTGTGTTGTATTATCTGATCATCCTCTTTCAAAACTCACCGTGAAAAAAATATTAGCAGTTATTCCCCCAGGGCTAAGGGGAAACCTGAAAAAAATCCTTCAGCATTTTTTGTCTCAGAAGGAACTTTGGGGTACCCGTGGATAGGATCCTGAGGAACCCCACAACATGTGGTGTGCTTCTAGAGAAAGTATGACCAGATCTGCGTACAATTTCTTGATATCCCAGGCATTTTTTCAAAACACCTAGTTTATCATTTCAATCCAAATAGATATGCATAAATTGCTAGAAAATGTTTGTTCCTGAGAAAGCAGAGTGTGCTCTGTGTTTATCAGGAACAGGCTGGAATTGTGGAATGTGTATTGCTCTGAGTAAGAATCCTGGAATGAAAAGCTGAATCCTTCCTCGAAAGCCTGCTTGCTTGCTTTCCTTTTGGTTTTTTGGCTCAAGAAGGATATTGACATGATTTGCTGAGCCTTCCTGCATTACTGTGAAAAAAATTCCCTCATCACAGGAAAACACACTCCTTCAGTTAGGAGGCAGTAAAAGGACCAGCGCACAGTTTACAGAAATGCTGCATTATAAACAGGTTGTAAAACATTTGAATCTGTAATTTTGAGAATGTAATTCTGTGATTTTCGGTGAAAGATTAAAAGGAAGAATTCTTAGGATTTAAGAACAGGACCAGATAATTGGCATATTTACATTTGGGAAAGTTGTGGTCCTGTGTAGCAATTTAGGTTTTCCTTGACTGACTCTCAACAGAAATGATCAGCCCAAAGGAGATGTCTGCAGCATTTGTTCCAAACAATCAGCTCCCTTACGGAAAAGTGGAGTCCTCAGAAACTTGTCTGTTTACTACAGATCATTTTCAGCCAGCATCAATCTTCTGGTGCTTTGTAGGCTGAGATTGCAGTCTTGCTGGAAAACTGTCAGGAAGCTACGGAAACAATAAAATCCTGGGAAGGAAAGATGTATCCCAGAGTGGATGGTAAAAAGACTTCATTGCCTGCGACCGCTGCACCTATTTCAGGAGCTGACTCAAAGATTTCTCCTTTCTCACGACTTGACTTTCTGCTGGGCTGTTGGCCAAGGGCCAGCATTCCAATTAGGCATGAGCTGGAAGACGGCCCACAGGTCAGTGCCTTTCCCTGGACACCAAAGGCAGCATTAAGATAAAATCTTAACTGAGTTCTGGCCAAGATCAGACTGCAACCATCATTTACTCATTCCTCATCTTTCACGATTTTGCAGCTGGATTTGTACATCTGAAAATTGGGAGACAGTAATGTGTGAAGCCTGAATGGACTTTTTCATGTGTAGGAGACAACAGGGAAGAAGCTCTATGAGCAGGAGCAGCACAAAACAGTGGAAGGACTCTCTTTGCAAAAGATAGCTATGTGGATGGAGTTCATATGACTGAAATAATTTTCATCTTTACAGCACATTTTTGAAAGCACTGTAAACAACTTATTCATACAATGGCCATTGGAAGTAAGAAAGCAGCATTTTTCTCGTATTATGAATTGCAATATTGGAAAAAATTATTTGAAGCCACAGAAAACAGTGATAGAGCTGGGACTGGATAATCAAAACATTAAGTAATCAACCATTGTACACAGCTTAAAGTTCCATTTTCATTGAACTGGGCCATGCAGGCACTCACATAAACTCCATGAACTGACCACCTCTGTAAAACAATAAAACAACATGATCCCCTCCTTGTAGATGGGGAATTGAAATGCAAATATATTTTGTCACACAGGAAAAAGCAGGATCTGAACCAGATGTTCGAAGATCTGGCCTAGTGCCTTAAGCACAAAATAATGCTTTTAACTCATAAAAGTGCTCAGACAAAACTGCTCTTTCTCACCTTTTATGATCTGGTTTAGTAAAGAAAATAGAGAAAGATCAATAAGTACGCTGTTAACTCAAAGTCAGCTTGGTGATACGAGAACATGCTTTGATGACTGTGGAATGTTATTTGACTTTTTCTTAAACTGGGGGGGTGTGGGGAGAAAGTGTCTGTTTTGCGTAGAGACGATTTCCAGACTTGAATCCTTTCCCTCTGTAAACTCCTTTTTTCCTTTGATACATCTTTTCCAAAATTTCCCAGGTCAACCCTTATGGATGGCACTGTATAAACCACCTAAGCTGCTTTCCAAACTGCAAATTGTTGTGAAAACTTGATAGGACAACTACATGGATCCTTTATCTACACTTCCCCGTCTGCACTGGGAAAACATGTTTCAAAAGCATTGTTTCTCCAGAATGTGTAAATAAATTTGACTAGGGCAGTTGTGCAGAGAAATGCTGTTGTGCTGTCATCTCCTCACCCCACTGGCTGCTGGGTGCCTTGGCCCTGATAATTAGCCTCAGCTCCTGTGGGAGCAGAAATGTGCTGACTAAACGATTGTTCCTGTTATCTAGGTTTCCTACTGTGCTGGGAGTTCCTTGCTTTAATTTCATTAACTGCCTTAAAGCCCAGCCATGTGCAAAATGTCATCTTTTTCTCAGCAAAATCTGCATTAAGGCAAAAGACACTGTTTAATAGCCTAGTTAGTGGGGTGAAGTGAACAAAGAGATGAATGACAGGTTCTTCATGCAAGTGAGTGCCAGTTCAAATCTATTTAACCACTGTAAATTGATTTGAAGGCAGCACCAGATGTGCCACTAGATTTCCATTTATTCCTCACCGAAAGTCAATTAAATGCATATTGTCTGGAAATTGTCCCAGGGAAGCAGATGTGATATGTTTCTCAAGGCTTTGACAAAAGACCATTTTTTGAAGGTTCAGACAGGAATTAAGGGTGCACAGCATCTCCCAGGAGACTCACAGCATATTGGCCAGCCATGGTGTAAGTGGAATCTGCTTTGAGTAATATGACCTAGATTCAAGAAGTATTTTGAGTAATTCTGTGAATGGAAGACTAAAATCAAATCAGATATTTAAACCATAATAATCCTTTCCTACAGAACCCAGATGAAGATACTTTGCTTCAATAATCAACATCATAATTCTTCAGTTCTATTTTATTTTGCAATATTCATTTCCTGTGGCCGTTTTCTAAGATCTCAGCATTTACAGGAAATCTAACTCCCTAACACATCCCACTTGGAGAGAGTTTTCACTGCTCACAGAAAGGTACTGAAAGGTGCAAAAGTTCAAACATACTCAGCTGCAGATGAGCTCACCCTCACCAGTTCTCTGCAGCTGATTATAATAAAAACATCACCTCCCATGTGACCAGCCCTTGCCATTGAAAAGTAATAATGTCATCTCCGGTGGGATCCTGGATGACATACAACTAGTATTAAAGCACACATATTTCTCCAGATTTCTCTGCAGCCTGTAATTTCCTTTAGGGGAACAACTATGTGATTGGGCAGAGTTTAAAGAGGGTAAAGGAATAAACACTCTGTTAATATTAAAGGGAAGCAAAAAAGATTACTGCCTTAGTAAAATGGATTGTAGCTTGGAAGTTGGGGTAAACGCGGGGCAGCACTGATAATAAGGGTTGATATTATGTTCTTATTTATTATTAGGAAGTTATGTGGCTTTGAATTTAAAAAGTTACTATTAGCATTACTCCTTCAAGCTAAAGATGTTATTATCAAGTCTGATCAAATAGCCCATGGAAATATTTGCTTTATGGGGCATTTGATCATGTCATCAGAACATTTAGATTAGCATCTGTTGTACACGAAATTTGCCTTTCTGTGCAAGAATGCTATCTCCAAGAAATATCACAGACTTTTCCTAAATTCTGCTGTGCCTGGTGGCCTCAAGCAAGGCCAGAGGCATTCCTGTGAAAAAAATAAAGCCCAAAATACTTGCTGAGTACGTGACCTTGCTTATTATAGATGCATGATTAGATTGCCTAGCATTTAATTTGTGTCAGTCTTCCTTTCTAGAAAAAAAAAACAAAACCATTATATTATGCATATCTGTCACGAAAGAGAAGATTAAATACTGTTACTTGCAGACAAAAGAATTCAGAAACCTTAAGAAACATCAGATAAGAATTACAATATACCCCAGAGTTTGCTTGAGACAACTAAAGCCGGGGGAGGCTATGCACTTTCCAGACACTCCTCTCCCTAGATTCTATCACCAGGCAGAGGGATGTATTGTAATAAAAATGTAATATCATCCCTCATGGTTTTAAGAAGCTATCTCCCATCTTTTGGGAAGGGAGTAACATAAAGCTAAAAGGAATCTCCTCAGAAACATCCTACCCAAACTAGAGGGTCTGAATGCAAGAAACATGGTTGCTAAATATTCATATTGAGTCAGACTCTTTTTGTACACAGACAACATATTTTCAAAATAAAGGATACTGTGTTATTTTAACAGAGCATTGCAGACTAATCAGTGCATTGGAAATTGCTGATTTGGTACTGCTTTACCTTCACAAAACCCAAATGGACCTTAGAACATGTATTAGCTGCTGACGGTTTCACTAACTTCCTTAAAGTCATCTATAGCTCTTCCCAGCTCTTTATTATTTCTCCAAGAAGAGATCACAGGACTAAGTGGGCCTGAGATGATGAATAACTTACAGTGTACTACCTATCATGACTTCTTAGGATTACTTTTAGGAGGTAAGAGGCTACAGAAAGTGTAAGGTAGGCCTACACCTGACACATCTCAAAATGTGAGAAGATATGGGGTGAGAAGACAAGATTTGAAAAGAAGTCTTCAAGGTTACTGCTGCCCATATCATCACTGCTGAGGCAACACTTGGGATGCTTTAGAAATCATGAAAAAGGAGGTTTAAAAGGCAAAGTCTTGGTCTATTGAGATTCCCCTATAGGAACTCAAGGAGAACTTGTAAGTCAGGTTCAGCAGAACTTTTTATTCAAAACCAATACCCAGAGTCCTCTGTAAGTCCATATCCATACAAAATTAGCTCTCAGAAATAGTTACACCTCAATTGAAGTGAACCGCAAGTTCTCTGAACTTTGGATGGCAAGAAATGGCCACTCATAATTCAGCTTCACTTCAAAACCAACACAAGTTGTTTTTTGAGATATGTTCTATGTAAACTGTCACTGCACTGTCCAGGGCTCATCAATGTTCAGTAAGCAAATAGACATTTGCCTAGAGACAAGGCAAGGCTGAAACAGCATTTCTGTGAAAAAAGTGTTTCTGTAGGGTTTAGAAGATGCAGGAAGAGTCAGATGAGCTTGAAAATTGGCAGGGCTTTTCTGAAGTTAACTAAGACACACTTTTTTGTACAGACTTGGGATCTGAATTAGAGATACTTATATATGCGCTGCTCCCAACAACTGCAAAACCACTTTTGAAAAGCTGCTCAATGGATACCAATTTTAGTGCTCTGAGGAAAAGTGGCTGTGAGCATTACATGTGTACTCAACATGGCACAGACAAACATTACAATTCAAATTCTAGTAAAGACATACCCTGAATTCCCTGTGAGAGCAAACTCGGTGCATTATAGTGGCTCTGCTTGTTGGATGAACACAAGAACAATCCAATGCCCCATCAGAAGGGCTTCCCCTAAATGTCCTATTGCCAACTCAATTTTTTCAAAAAGCGACAGAAGTCCTCTTATGAACCAAAAGAGATTTAGGGTTTGATAATTTCTTGCCAAGTTGGCAATGTTGAGCATCATACCCTTTGGTAGAAGCTCACAACAGAAACCCAAACTGCAGAAGGTAAAGCTGAAGTAAATGTGTAGTAAAACTTGCAGTTTTCTGTGTCCCATTCTGACCTGGCTTTCACTCATCTCGTGTAGAGGTAGGTGCCCTAAATCATACAAAAACTTGAAAGCTTTACCAAAGTCTAATTTGTTGCCAGCAACTTCCCCACTACAGCTAACAGGAGAGCGTTTGACAAACTTAAATTTGGGTGGTTAGAAATCATCCTGCAATTTCATCTCAAATATTCATAGTTAAGCAGCTTTAGTAAAATAACTCAATAATGCCCTAACAATATCTACACCATTATCTATACGCAGCCATAGTGCATATGTGCAACTTCAAACCTGCATTTTCTAGAAGATGTTGATTTCAGTTTTGAATTTTTGGGTATAAATAGTGGGAGTAGGCTTTTTTCAAGTTACAAAAGAGTCCATTTAAAAGAAAGAATTATTTAAAAAACAATCTTTTCATTAAAGCAGCCTGACTTGGAAAAAATTCTTGTCACTCACTTTGAAAAAAGAAAACCACAAGCTTAGACAAGTAGCACTCACATAAGCAGGGATACAGAAGTACTACCCAGGCAATATTCAAATAAAAACTTAAATGGTTTTGTGTGTCATTTTTCTGCAGATTTGGAGCTACTGTGAGGTGAATGACTGTGAGGAACAGCAAAGTCCAGCTGTTCTCCAACACTGGGGAGCAGCTGGAAGCCCAGCGTAACAAGGACAATAGGGCAGAAGCTGTGTCAGCCCCATGCTACGGGAGGAAACCAAACAGGGCTAGCCAGGCCTGGCAGCCAGAGCCAGCCCAGAGTGCAGATCATACATGGGGGTGAGCTAGGCCTAAGGAACACAAACAAGAGTTAAGGCAAAAGCTGGAATAATGAGTGACTTAGAGCAATTATTGCATATTACGAATTAGGCAGTAAGTGTAAGCTCTGCTGGTCAATTCCTAGGTAGAAAGGAAGAACCAGCCACCTCCTGTGATTATCCACAGTGAACTGCAGTGCAGAATCTGCAGCTTATCCCCTTACCAGGATCCTTTCTACCTGCCTGAATGGGTCAGATTTGTCTAAGGTAAGATAAAATATGTTTTAGGACAAAGACCCTATTTTCCTTTGCTCTTTTCAAGGCCGATGCAGTTCTGTGCTTCCCATCTTGGAAAGCAACATTAAGAGAAGAGCAAACTGCAGGCTGGTGACATCTGCAAACTGCAGTAGAATAGAGCTTGTTTATCTGTCAGCCTGGCAGGCTCACCTATGATTTAACTTCTGTATTTTCTGTGTCTGTGAGAAATGTTAGAGGATCTCCCATGTCAAAGGTATCTTGGAAGGAAGAAAACAGGCACAACACCAGCTTTGTGAGTATGTTGATCATTAGAGATTTCTGCCAGTGATAAAAAATATGCTTAAATTTTACTTCACTGAAAAACATTCAGTAAGGAGACTAGGTATTCCTCTTGAGAAAAAGGTAGTGAGGAAACTTCCATTGACTTTAGCTGTTGGGTGAAGAAAGGAGGAAAAAAGGTGGAGCAACTTTGGGGACAATAGCTAGGTTCGTGCTGTCCTCTACTGGTGAACACAAGTTACAGTACTTGTGTAAGCAGTGCTCAAATATTATGAGATATTTTAATAAACCTTTAAAGAAACGAAAGGTGTAATAGCTGTACAAACTAATATATTGTCAGTATTAAAATTAAATACTTGTGTATGTGTGTCTAAAAGCACAGTCTTCCTATTGCAGTTGCTTCAAGTAAATCATCAGTTTAATGTAAACTTTCTGCCATTACTGTGTGTGCAGGAAAATGCTTCCCATTGCCTTCCCAATCTCCTTCTTCTTATTCTTCTTTTTTTTAAAATCCAGCTCCAAAACATAAATAAAACAGGAAAAATGCAGTATATGCCTATACAAGCAAACATCCCTTTATTCAGCTTCTGTCTGAACAGAAAACCGGATGGACAGCATTTATTCAAGCAGAGGTTCTTGCAAAGATATTCTAGAAAGGTTGACAGTGGCTGTTAATAGGCATGGGTTGTGTTTGTGTGGTTGGGTCCCTCACCCTGCTCACATACCCGAGTGAACAGTGGTGCTCCAATTCCAGTGGTGTTTGCTGAGTCCAGCACGGCCACCCAGCTCAGTGCCGTAACAGCAGTACCACATACTCATGCAGAACGACAAACAAGTCTCCAAAAGACATTAGGAAATGTCCTGCAGAGCCTTGTTTAACTTCAAGAGTAAAGAGCAGATGAGGAGAAGGACACGGCACACAGGCAGCATTCATCACAACAGATTGCTCATTGTTTTACCTGAAGTGAGATCCAGAAAGTCTAAACATCCTCCTCCCTCCTGGAAAGCCTGGGTCACAAAGTCTCTTATGGGTCTCTGCAGAGACCTGAAGAATTCATAGCCAGAGAGGCTCCAGCACAGTCTGATTTCTGAATCTGTACAATGATTTTAATTCTTTCTTGACTTACACACTCAATACGTGGCTGGGATACAAGTTTAGTTCTTTGTTCTACCTTCCTCTGTGACAGCCCTGTTTCTTCCCATCCTCAGTAAGGATTCACAGGGATTGAGAGCAGACTTACAGCCTCTTCTGTGGTAATCATGGCAGTATACCAGGGCTGATGAGAGATTCTGAGAGCTCAAAAAGGAGTTGCCTCTGCTGTGATGCAGTATAAGACTAATCAACCTTTTTCCCTACTTATCTGGAGGCTCCTGTGCTATACCAGTGCCCAGAAACAGCCCAGAAACAGCTAGAATGGGACAAAAGCTAGAAGCGACCACCACTAGAAAGGGACACTTTTGCCTCAGGACAATCTAGGAGCATGAGATGACATAACCTGCCTTCACAGATCCTTGAGCTGTTTTTGCACTAAACAGAATTACACCCTAAGGACAGAAATGGAACTGATGAAAAGGTCATCTGTGTTGTGTTTGCTTTCTGAGAAAAAAACATCCATTAGAGGTTATCAGAGAAGGAATTTTATTTTTAGAATGCTCTTGTTCCCATGAACTCAAGAGAATTTTTATCTTTGACTTGAAGGGGAACAAAATATTGCCCTTGGGGAATGACTTCTTACATTACCAAAAAAGAAATATGATTAGGAAAACCTGTGGAAAACTCTAGGCAATTGCTCTCAAAGAAATTTATATATAGAGAGAAGTGTTCATATTAATTCTGGAACATTATTTTGTCATGCTATTAGTTTTATAAGGTACTGGTTTACAGTATCTTCCAGAACCTATTAAAATTAATGGGGATCACACTTTTTAATTAGCACTGGATTAGAAGAGTGAGAATTTAACAGAGGAAAAGAGAGAATATTATTTCATAAATTTATTTAATCTTTTTTCTTATAAGTGAAAATATCTTCCAACACATACAAATGTAAGTAAAGACAAAAGATAAAAATCCCATCCAACAAAGCTCTATACAGCTTAGATCTGGTAAAGCATTTGCACATTTACTGGAGACAGTGTATTTGTCCTTGCACAGCATTTCTGATACTGAAGAAGCCTTCACATATTTTTCCTTTTGCTATTAAGTTGCAAATAAAGATTTTCTGTTAGCCCTGGTTTGTAAAAGCATTGACAAACTACACTAAAACTAAAACTCATTTCTTCAAACAAAAACACAGTTAAAACTGACATCAGTACCTTTAAAAATGGTTTTCAAGCAACAATTGAGAAAAAGGAACATATCACTGGAAGACAATTTTCCTGTATTGGCATTTTTGCTGCCCTGTAAGCCCAATTTCACAGGTTTTCCATCTAGCAGTGGGGAGATGATTAGTCTGCAGGTGATTAATTCTGCAGAGAGGACTGGTTACAGTTAAATTCTGTGGAGAAGACTGGTTACAGTTAAAGTTACAATTGTGGCTGATGCTCTGGAGTGGCAGGGATGAGCCGTATGGCTACAGTGGGGGTTAGGGCTCAGGAGAGGAAGAGCTGCACAAGTACATTTACTGCAGGGTCTTGTCAGTGTGGTGTGTCTAGGAGGAGGGCTGGTGGTGGCAAGGATTTATAGCTTCTGGCTAGTTGTGATAGGAGCAGTAGAGCAACAGTTTCAGGACTAGTTCTCTTGGCAATGAATAATGTAATGTATAATTGTAATTCATCCTCTGACAGAAAGCAGTGACTGGGCTAAGGATGCAAAAGCATTCACTATCTGGAATGCTTTTATGTGGCTTAGGATCACAGGTCCAGTAAAAGATTGGTAAGGTCCTGGTTTTACCTTGGTTCCTTCAAAAGCTAAGGAAAAAGAGCAAACTTTGATATGGGAGAAGCCACTCCTTGTGGTATGGACTCAGTAGAACTTATTGGTATTGTATTTAAAAAAACATTCTGATCTTGAATGTTATGGTCCCAGAAAGGGGAGGCTACAAGAGCAAGTTAATAGGTGGACCTACAAAGTTCTGCAGGAATCGTGTATGAGCTACTATTTGTAGTGAGCTGTGTGGGTCTTTTGAAACTTAATATTTAGGGTGTCTGGGTTGGTGGGGGTTTTATTTTGTTTATTGGATAACATTGTGTTTAAGGTAAAGAAAGATGAATGTAGAAAATTTCCTTAAAGGATCCTGACAGGTTGTGGCTGATCCTTCCTGTGAGTTGCGAATGGCAGGAAACATTGACAAGGTATTGGATACAATAACCAAGAGGACTGGATTTGAAACTAGGGGTCTGTGAAGCAAAATTCAAATACTGGTGTGGTTTCAAATATTAGTGTGGTTTCTTGCAGGGCATTGAGACCTAGAACAAGGAAATTATCTTCCTGGACTTGAAATTTAGACAATGGTAAAACTGCAGTTCAGGAAAGCAGGGGCTGCAGAGGTCAGCTTATTATTGGAGTCCCTCAGTTCTTCAGGGCAGGATGAAAGCCATGGTTAGAAAGGGTGGGTGCTTTCTGCATGGGTGAGTAAGGCCTCTGCTGAGAGGGGAGCAATGGTTGGTGCTGTGTTTTACATAAATAAAGCCTGAGAAGCATGTTCTGTGCCTGGGTTCTGTGAGACCAGTAATTCCCATTTCACTGTTGATCTAAGTCGTGAAGAGCAGGAATGTAATCTCTGAAGGAAGTTGGGGCATGGATAAAACTCTGGACAAGACTTTAGGTTGGAATTTGCTTTAGGTCTTTAGTAGTTGCTCCATGCTCAACATGAGTTTTGATGAAGCTGAGGTAAAGTTTGACATCAAGAAAGGTTAATTAGGATTCATTTCAGTATGGCTGGAAAGGAGGATCTGGAGAAATGTGATGTTGCCAGTTCTGTTGGGATGGGATAGGGATGGATTGGACTTGGGGATGGACATTGGATTTATGCCTTCTGGTGATTTTTGGAGTGGGGCAGGTGTTAACAGGGGTCTGATGAAGGCTAAGATGATTCCTTTATGGATTGAGACTGGATAGAATTATTTGCAGTAAAGAAGAGCAAGCAAGCAAGAAATCACAGTTTTGAGCTGTATGTGAAGCTGCTAAATAGCATTGCAATTGTTTCATCCCATTCATGCATGTTTTATTAGAAGATTTAAAGATAGTATGTTATTTCCTCTTTATTTTATTTTAAATGTGTATATATATATATTAAAATGTCAAAAAGGTTTTTAAACGAAACACTATATTAAATACTGATGGCTGGGGCAAAACAAGTGCTTTCATTAATGGTCATTTTTTAATTCATGTGTCAGGTTTTCCAAAATAGATTTTTCTCCCTAACTTCTCCATTTCGCTAAATAGCCTAATATCCTCTTTCATAGTGTTAAATTCTTTGGCCATACCAGATTAAACTTTATGCATGGAGACAGATACAGATACAAAGATTAAAGAGAAAAATATAAACATGGATAGTATTAGTGAAAAAGTAAACATTTTGGCTGTTTAATCACTATGGTATCACTATGGCACAGATGTCCGGAGCACAAGAAGTGTGTCAATGGGATTTTCTGCCTAAGCTTCCTCTGTTCACCTCTGTTGCTTTCCTTGTTTTGTAGATGAATGCAAAATTTCAACATTCAGAATAGTCCTTCTGGCAAACATTATGAGTATTAAATATTCATGTATTAAATCTATTCAGATCCAACCTTGGAATCATTTTGAGTTTGTTTATGACCAATTAAAATGTCATATAAATTTCAGATTCTGCCATCTGAGTAGGCTGAATGCAGAGAATGAAAGGCAATATCCTGTACTTCTAATTTAATTTTCCCATCAGTGTTTGTTTGAACTCTATCTGTGGGTCAGGACAGTGGGTATCTGTGCAAATATTTTCTGCTTACGCCAGCCAGGACTGTGTGCATAATTCCAGTTAAAATTTCAACAATAGTTTATAGTCAGTTAAGATTACTTTTTCCACATAGAAAATAGCACTTTCAGATTGAGAACTTTATTAATGAGATATATGTGTCACTTGCCTGTGGCAGAACTTTGTAATTATGTAGTCTGGACCTCCCTCTGGCTCCAGATCTTGACTGGAGTTTGAAGAATCTTATAATCTTCAGAAAATGAAATTTTATTGAACTTGGAACAGTCCCACGAGCATCAGAGATTTGCTGTGCACACAGAGAAAACAGAAGATAAGTAACTGGCAGAAGAATGTTGTGAGTCAACCTGCAGAAAGAAGGTAAAAGGTGGGAAAAGACAGCAGCAGGTAGAGGACACAGTTCCCCTTTGGGTCAGCTGGATGTGTTTTTCCATCAACTTTTAAGTTTTGTCTCTCATTCCAAGTATGATCAGCCTTACTTATGAGTGGCAGGGAGGCAGAAAGAGGTGGAAAAGGCACTTCCATGATTCTCAGCTTGGCAAAACAAAGTGGGAATGTCTGCCAGAGAAATCTGGACACTTTGGGTTTTCTTGAAAGATCCAAACATTGTTATTTCCTCCAATTTTGTATGCAGTATCTGAAAGAGAGTGACTTGTAAGTGTTCCCATGGTCTTTGCATACACAAAGAGGAATGAGACATTTTCAATGGCATTTATTTTAGACTGATGGAAGGAACAAGGAGCCAGACAGCTTCCAAGAGGGTGTTTCCATAGTGTGACCCTGAACATAGTTTGAGAACAGTCTGTCTGCTCCCTCTGAGCACAGACACAACTCCTGGAAAATGAAAAGGTGCCTGCTATCAGCAGTAGACAGACATGGCAAGCTCATGCAGCAAAATTCAGATATTAACAGGGAAATGTCCTCAAAACAGGGAAAGCTGGAGTCAGGATTTTGGGTTCGATCACCGAGAGGCCCATTGGAGAGACAGGCCCATTTGCAAAAGCTGGATGCATAGGCAGATTGCAGGCAGCTTTGAACACTCAAAAGATACTCAGAAATGAGCAGTGGATTTGGATACAGCATCAAGCGGGTTTATATTTTTACTACCAGTACTGTGTACAGAAGAAATGTGAAATAAATTCAGAAAACCCCCATTACAAAAGAGAAAAGAAATTAATTTCCCCCACTGTCTGTCTCATATCAAGACCACTTTGAGTACTGATCACTTCAAACCTGAGGTGCAGCTGTTTGTAAACAGTTTTGGGCCCAGTTTGCTCAGTCTGTGTTTCACATCACCTCGGTTTTTCACATAACAGTCCATACTACTTTAGGTAAATACTCCATCCAATCCCCTCCTGAAATTATATAACTCTTTTGGTTCCCTCATAAATTACACAGAAATGAATAGAAATATAATAAATCTGTTTTAAGTCTCCACCTATTGAAACACTAACATCCAGAGCAACCAGAAGACTTACACAATCCTCCAGATGTAGGCTTGGTATGAAGATCATGGTAGTTTTATCCATGACAGAGCAGAACACAAAGAAAATGTATCATATGTAAGATAAACCCAAAACCATTTAAAGTGGTCATTCCCCAGCTTACTTCTTCTCCCATTATAGAGAAGTTTTTTCATGGCTAAAATCCTATTTCCAAATAATCCAGATTCTTTCAGAGCATTTCTACAACATCAGTTTACTGAGCCTCTTGTGATGATTTCACTCTTCCCATGCTGAGGGCTGGGACTGGATCATCTTTAATGTCCCTTCCAACACTTGACATTCTATGATTCTGTGAATCCATGTTGCTGAACAGTGGAGCTTTTCACAGTCATGATTTTCTTTAGGATGGAAGCTGAAGAGGGATGGAGTGAAGAGGAAAAAGGAAACAATACTACCTTAAACAGGAAATCTGAAGTTGGTTTTGGAAAAGAAAATATAAAAAATCCCAGAATCTAAACATTACATTTTGGCAGTATCAAAAGAAAATTATCTTGACTGCAGACTCAGAGGTCTTTGGCTCTGTTTACATTCTTAAACTTCTACATATATTTGAAGTCTAGATATAATGAATTCTGGAAGACTGGGTTTTCAAACTGTAAGACGGAGTCTTGAAGCTGTCCAGATTCTGAAAAAGAATTGCTTAAGACCTTACTTGATGCACCTCTAACATTGTTGTCCCCAAAGCTGTTCAGATAGTGCTCCAAAGCTGTGACTCAGGAAATGATGGCTCCCAGGGAGTTTTTCTCACTGAGTAAATGCAGCCAAAATCTGGGTTTAGCACCAGAGCAGCCTTCTATTAGAAGTATGTTATTGTAATGATGGATCCCTCTGAGATACGCTAGGATAAGAGCTCTGCTCTATCCATGATGCTAAGAGCTCTCCCCAGTCAGTTTTCCTCTGCCTCTGTTCAGTGACCCTCAGAAAAACAACATGAAATCTGACAACCACATTCCAGGAACATTACTTATGGTATTTTAGTGACTTCAGCTACAAATATTTCCTCCTATTTTTCTCATTGTTGTAATCATTGCGTGACCAAATAGCTCTAAGTATTCACTATCACAATTGATTTAACCTATCTGTTTCATACGAGCCAACCTATCTGCTTCTAATTTCATTTTGCTTTCAAAACAAGTTTATATAACAGGCTAAGATGGATGTTTGTAATTTCCAACAACTCCAGACAACCAATCTAGACTTCTATGGATCTCAATCACTTGTAGATATAATGGGGTAATACCTCTGAAGGAACCTTTGTCATGACAGCATTGTGGCAGGCCAAACTGCATAGATGGAGGGGCTTCAGAGCAATACTTGTCAGAAAAAACCCAATGTATTGGAGACTTACAACTGTTCAGTTCAGTATACTAGGCCTGAAGTCCAAATGAAAAAGGGGTGGCATTAATAATTTTGGAATTGGAAGAGGAGGTCTGACTTCAGCTGATTTAATTTGTCAGGATTTCTGATTCTTTAGTGGCAAGCTCTGCAGAATGGCAGATACATTAAAATGCAGTGGAATGGCAGCATATTTTCTGAGGGGTACAGTTTCTGCCTAAAGCAGAGATAAGAAGACATATCATTTATACCAGCTGTCATCTTTCTAAAGCTACCAAAATCTCTTTGCAGCTACAAAAGTAACTCTATTTTCTTCTCATCCCTTCATGGATTTGAAGAGTCAGCATAGTTGTCTTTTATTTCCCTTACTCTGTCCTCTCTAGCTTTTGCGCTTTCCTTATTACTCTGCCTGTCTCTTAACACACTCTTTTCTGTACCATTTTCCCTGCTACTGAATGCAGAACTTTGTAAGAAATCCTTAAAACTATCATCCTGGGTAAACTGAATTACAGATTTAAGAGCAAAGCAAAACCATAGCTCAAGAGTTCTTTATCTCTACGATCTTCGGAAGCGTTTCAGGACAGTGTCCAAAATATGTAATGCAATTAAGATACTGTGTTCTGGCATTGGGGCAGCTGAGACTAATCCTCTTCAATGCTTTGACTCAATGATAAATATTTCTAATGGCTATGTTTATTGCAAAATTTGGGCTCCTTCTATCTGGACATTAAATCCTATCAGACAGTTTAAAGCCTTGGATTAACCCTCAAGCAATCAAAGCATTAACTCTTTTTGATTGTGAAGAGCTAACTTCCCCAGACATGAGTAAGTATATGGCTCTTGGCTGGTTCTTAGATGTATTTTATATTCTACAAATGCAGACAAAATGACAGAAAAGTTTGGGCGAGGTTCACAGTCAGTAAGAAACTGCAGTGATCACAACTCCAGGAGAGCCTTGCTCCTCATTCACACACTGCCTTTGGACTGGCTGGACTGAAGCCGTTTGCATGTTCTTGTTTTGGTCTGAAACAAAAAGACATGAAGAGACCAACTGTGGAGAGCAAGAGCTTGTAGGAAATTGCATGTTTTAATTTACTGTACCAATAATCTGCAATTAAAAATTTTGATAGTTTATGTGCCTACATTTTCAAACATAAATGAAATACATCAGTTGTGCCCGGAACGAGCTGACACAATTCAGATGTACCATTTATTTTCCTTAAATAAATCAAGCTTATTTTCCTTATTTTTTCTTTAATTTTTTTATATGGTTCTATATATGTAAAAAAATTGCATGATGAATGGAAGCCTCTCCAGGGTTCCACTGCAAAGAATGCATCTGCTATTTGATAATTAAAGAAGAAACAGCTTTTTGTTTCTTCACAAACCATATGCAAAAGCATTGGATATTGAAACTGCAAATAGAGTAGGGACAAATGGTAGATTTTTAGAGGTTGTGCTTTTCTCTTTTTAGGCAAGATTTTTCATTAAATTTTGAAATTTAAACTGAACATAAAAGTCGTTGAAGTACAGACACCAATACTGAGGCTGTCATTAAGTGAATCTCATTAGATTTAAGAGGAGATTCCCTGCAATGCAAGCCCTTGGAATAACATTTTACCACTTCAGTCTGAAGCATAGACCTGTTTACATAAGTGAGTTGATCAGAGACAGTTTCTGGCCAAACAAATGTTCAAGAAGATTAATGGTGAACACATGTTGTATTTTGTTATCTAAAACAACACCCAAATTCTCAACTGAAATCTAGGTTATGTGATGACACAGAGTGTTGGTTAGGGGTGTTTCCTGTTTTTGGAGTGTTAACGCAGTGTTCATTTTTGTTGCCTTGCCTTTGTTGTTTTGCTTCCTGCATTGGAGAATGCAGTTGGGCTTTTTGTAGAAGAATTTCACTCAATTACTAGGGAAAGGGTGAATTTTCCTTCCTGCTGTAGGGCAAAGAAATATAGGCCTGGGAGGTGCCTCAAAAATGTGTGTAGAGATCACAGAATTGTTTTATCCACAAGGACAACAATGAGATTACTATTAAAAGCAGCTCCTCTCTCAATTCAAGCTATTCTGCAGTGTTAGGGTGCCAATAAAGCTTATGGCATAGCAATAGGTTTGGTATTACCCTGGAATCACAGTAATGTGCTGCTGGTTCTGTCAGTTCTGGGCAGTTGACTCCATTCTGCTGAATTGGTCAGCAGCCTGGAGGCCTTTTTAGAGCTCCCAGTGCTACTCAATAATTAAATAGCACTGATGCAGAAACAGTCCATGATGCACAACAGACCAGGCGTGTTTACCTTTGTATTAAAGAGAAACTCAGGCCATTATATCAAGGAAGCTAAAGAAAGCTACAGCTGGAACTAGCCATTAATACGGACATCAGATGAACGTCCTGGTAGACAACAAGTTGAAGATGTAGAGATGTGCTTTTGCAGCAAAAGTGTTGTCACTGCATAAGGGAAGAGCATGGCCAGTAAGTTAAAGAAGGTGATTCCTCGCTCAGCCTGGTGAGGCCACATCTGGAGTGCTGGGCCCAGTGCTGGGCTCCTCACTGCAGGAGGGATGTGAACATACCTCAGCCAGTCCAGGGAAGCACCACAAAAATCACAAATGGATTGGAGCATCTGACGTACTAGGAGAGGCTGAGGGCTGAGATTGTTTGACTTTGGTAAGAGTAGGATTAGAGAGAATTCTTAATAGCGTGGATGGATACCTGATATAGTGGGTGTAAAGAAAATAGAGCCAGACTCTTCTCAGTGCTATCCAGTGGAAGGACAAGAGGCAATGAGCACAAACTGAAATACAAGAAATTTTATTTAAACATCAGAAACCTTTTCTTTTTTTTTAACTGAAGGGTGATTCAGGATTTTCACAGGTTGCCCAGTGAGGTTGTGAGTCTTTGTTCTTGAAGATATTCAAACCCAGTTGAGTATGGTCCTGAGCAACCTGTTGTAGTTGAGCCTGCTTTGACCAAGGGGTTTAGACTAAACAATCTCTAGAGATTCCTTTTCACTCTAACCATTGTGTGATTCTGCAATTGCAGGCTTAGCCATGCAAGTGAGTGTGATACACTGGGGATTCATTGTCCACATCTCAGCTGCATTCAATACAGATACTAGCTTAAAAATCCCATCGTAGCTGAGCATTCAAACTCCCATATGCAAGTGAATATCACCTACAAATTTACTCCTTGGTGTGTCTCTAGCAGCTACTTTCTACCTTATAGTTCTTGTGTCCTATCTGTCAGTAGAATCATGAAAATGCAAGAGCAACAGATAGAAGAGGTTCTGGGGTATGTACCCACGTAACACAGACTGCAGCAGCTTGTCCTGCCTGGCATGAGAATGATCATTGTTGCTGGACATACGGACCAAAGTAACGTTTTCAATTTGGCACTTCAAAAACTCTGCCTGCACTGGTTCTCTCCATGACTGCATTACCTATTTCAGGTTACAGAGCTCCCAGCATTAGTGTTGCCTTTCTATTATGTGTTGTTTCTCTTCAGTGAAGACTGAAGAAATACTAGCCCTTGGCCCACACCAGGGACTTCAAACAACCTTGTCATGCACCAGTTGGTGGCCATCTCCCTTTTATAGACTGAAAACCGAAGTCCAGATATAATCTATGGCCTCCAACTCATGGCTACAAGTGTTTCTAGGAGTGACAGCTGAATGTCACCCCCACAGGTCACAGCTCTGTGCAAAAAAAGCCAACAGTGGGATTTGGGATGACAAAGGCTAGGCCTGCTTTTGACAGAGCAGCATAGGAAATGTATGGTACAGTGGAAAAAGAACCCAGGGGTCCTTGTTGCTGTAGCTGATCTCCACTTTATATTTTGTCCAACAATATGTCCATCCCTTGCCAACTAAGTTCTAAATGACTCATTTTGTTACTGGATAGTCATATTTTGTGGGTAGCCACTAGTCAGTTTGAGTTATTCACTTCTACAAAATACTTCCTCTAGAAGGCACTGTAAACAGTATTAATTTTTAAATAGTTTGAGTTGTTTGAAAGCCATGAGCAATGGTTATTAATATTGGCACAGAACAGGTCACATGCTGATGATTCAAGGGATAGGAACTGGAACATTTTGGACAGAACTGATGTTTTCATATTCACTTGCTTGTATCCAGACACTCTGGTGGTATAAGTGTTAATTATACCCAAGACAGCAAAATGGGGAAGTTACAGATACTAATACGTGTGGTAAAATAAATCTTTAGATGAAGCAAACCTTGTATATTCAAGTAATTTGGTTTCCATTTCTCGGTTACAACATGCAATTTTGTCATGCATCTCTTCTGCAAGACAGAGGAGGACGAAGGAGTTTGTCTCATTGAAGGCAGTGGAAAGTATGCTTGATACAGCATGCACAAATATGGACATGAAGCTGTGAGGCTGCACTGCTAACAGCACTTACAGATGCAAAGAAGCATGCACTCAGAATTTCGAACAACCTACAGTGATGTTTTCACTTGAAATTTTTTGCATTGAAGCTCATTCTTGTGATAAAAAAATGGGCACTCCCCAGCCAGTTGGCTCAACAAGCCAAGAAATCTCACCACTTGGTGATTGCAGCCTAGTACCGCAAGGACAACTGTACATTGTTCTGCTTCCCTAAAAAAATAAATTTAAAAAAATCTCCAAGGCTTGCCACTGTTTGGAAAGAACCTGTAATTTTTTTGCACATGTCTAGACTGGTTTACTGCTTTTCAGTGTGACTTCTTGTCATGGTATCACAGCCAGTATGTACTTTTTGACTGCTGCTGACCAAGACAGACTCTGAGTAGTCTTCAAAAGCAAAAGAATTTGCCAGTAACTGAGTCAGTTTAAGCAGCCTGCCAGGAATTTGTAGCATGCCATACAATACATTTTTGAGTCACCATCTGAAAACAGCCTTGATGAATAAGTACTTGACAAGAAAACGAGTCTGAAATTCCCAGCTGATCTTATGCCAGGATTCTGCCATGCTCCCTTTCTCTCCAAAGTCAAGGAACTTGAAGTGATCTCGGTATAAACGGCTATTCAAAATATCCTGTTCAATAAGGAGCATGACCCGGGGCTGCATGGGGGCTTTGACAATGCCACTTTCTGTGGAGAAACACAGAAGTCTGATGCCACAAGACACACGCACACACACTCACAGAGATTGCTGGGGACTGTAAGAGAAATGAGGAGCTGCTTGGATGTCCAGAGCCATGAGGGTAATGCCCACCTCTCTCGCATTGCAGTCTGACCAAGAACAACGTTCCTGTGGAAAACACACGCGAATCCTGAGGGAAATAGAAGTTATTGGTGTTTAATTCACCACTAGGTGTCATGACGTCTTCATTTTTAAGCAGACTGCTGAGTTATTCTATGCCTACAGGAAAGAAAAAAGCTCAAGGTGAAGGCAGGAAGCCAGTGTATTAGCCAAATACCTAGGCCAGCTCCAATCTAAATTTTTTTAATAAAGTCAGGTTGGTAGATAACACATTCAAAAGAAATAAGAATTGAGAAATCATCTCCATCCCTTTTGCAGATTACTTCTATCCCAGACCATAGTGAAACACTAAGAATGAGTGTAGGTGGCTGTAAAGTTCAGCAAGCTTAGTACATCACAGGATTCTTCTTTATATTTGTTTGCATTACCCTCCCACAAATAAGCCCCAGATGCAGTAGAACTACAGGTATATGAAAGTGAAAAAGGTTTTCCCCACACTTACAATATGATTCTTCTTTCCAGAATGTCTCAGAACAGCTGATTTTGTTGAAAGTCCATCCCTGTTGTTACTGACAAATGCTGTAATTTTTTGTGGCTTTGTAGACCAACAAATACACAGACACAAATCTATGTACATATTTTAATACACATTCACAGGAAAAACATGGGTCAGGAAGAGTTAATGCAACTACCCCTCCCATTGCCACGTACTTTTCCTATGCTGCCATGCTCTCCAGGGAGGTTTCACCACCTCCTGCTTTGCTGGCTATTCTACTGAAAAAGCTGGCTTTATGTTCTCCATTGAGCTGAGAATTTTATCTCCTTTCTTGCAAGTAGACAAATTGTGTTCAGGGTAAGGCTGGAATGTATTCCATTTTTAAGTGTGTGGACTCAAGGCAACCAGCAAAGGAGTGAGGAGCTCTCTCTCCCTCTCCACAGTTTCCACAGTCCCCTTCAGGCTGGGATAAAAAACTTAAAGAGTTGTGGCCGTGTCAGGAGAAGGACAAACAAATGGTTCATGAGTGGTTTCCTCCTTCTCTCTGCATATTACATGTCACGTTTAATGCACAAGGGTCTGGGGTGAACATGAACCCACCAGCCCAGGAAGAGGCAGGAGACCTGATGCATCAGCCTAGATGCTTCTGGGCACCCATAGGAACTTGGCAACCAGACGGGACTGAAGCAGCTGCCCAGTATGGGCAGATGTTTTTTCCTCTGACCCCTTGTACAGTACACATTTACTGGATGATGTACAGCTTGTTCTCTGAGCCAAAGGAAAAATCCAAACATTGCTAGCTGCAGTCAGATTTTATTTGACCTCTTAAGTAGTTTAACATGGTACTGGCCTTCTTTCCCATTTTAGGTCTTTCCCTTCCTAAACAGCAGAAGGGATTTAATGATACAGCTTCTCAGGCACCTACCTAATGCCCTGAGCTGGATTTGTCATCATTGTCTTTTAGATAAAAGGTCTTTTGTTCACTTTTTGGGTCATCCTAGAGAAGCACAGGGAAATACAGAAGGGAACCTCACAAGTGATTTTTTCTCTTCTAGATGCAAAGGGTGTTTTTATTGTAATGTGCTATGAGTTTCCATCTTCCTATTCTTTAAGTTAGGAATTTGAGAATCAGCATTAGCATGAAAATTTAAGACTCCACAGTTTCCTGCATCCTTCAAAGTAAAGTCACTGGGTGGTCTTGGCACTGAGCTCTCATATGGGGCCAATAAAGGTGACTTTTATAAGTACAGAAACTGAGAGATCTGATTCACATTAAAAATGTGTAATTAATCTACTGCATAAATTAAGATTGATTAATATTCTGTATTCTGTGTTGAAGCAACACAGAAAGATTTCACCCCTTAGGATTCAGTGGGCATTTTGGGTATTTGTTTAAAAGGAAGGCCGTTCCACTTTTTACTTTTCAGAATTGTCTCTTAATTTAATATTATTCACTTAATATTCCCTTTGCTATTACAGAAATTTATATACAATTTTCTTAATATTTTTCCAGTTTATTTGCCTTGGGCATTTGACAATATCTTCTGTCTAGTCTACTTCACTTTTTTAAAATTGGAAAGTGTAATTGTAAAACCACAGAAAAGCAAGGGAATTCAACAGCAGGTGCTGGGACTAAGAATATTTTCCACCCATTCTCAAAATTGATGGAGTGTATTTCAAACTGCCAGAGTCTTTAATCTATAGATTTAGTTTATTAATCACCATTCTTAACAAATACAAGGCAAACTAAATGCAGTGGAAATTTATTTATTCCGTCTGATAGGAAATGGGAATCTAATGCCTCCATTTATTTTCTGACCCCTCATTTTCAGGTCCTGAAACAAAGCCCCATGCCTCTTAGGTTGAAGAACCTGCCATTTCTATAGTTGTGTGCTCCTTCTTTTCCAAATCTGTTCCAGCTATGTCTTCTCCTGTGCAGATGGGTGGTTCCTGGTTCAGAAAATACTTGTTGACTTGCATAAAGATAAATTATTCTGCAGCATGTTTGCCCAACAGGAAGTAATGCCCGTCTAGTGAGAATATAATGGAAACACCCTCAGGATATCTAGATGCTTTGCTTTAGCCAAAACTATATTTGAACATCAAGTATGAGAGAGAAATGCATTTTTTTTCAAGAATTTCGAATAAACTAGATTAAGTGTTGAGGAGGAAACGCTAGAGATCTCCTAATGTTCCTACAGAAACATTATTAACACTACAAATTGATTTGATCTCCAGTATATAAATCCTACCAACGCCAGTTTGCAAATTCTGCTCAAACTGTAGTAGAAGGCTGGAATAGGAATTACCAGAGACATCAGATTAAACTCTTGAACAGCAGATCTAGGAGTGGATGAGTCTTGCCAAATCAGAAGCTGTTCTGAGCATATGCAGAAACACGGGTTTAGTACTTGGGGGATCCTTTCTTGGCAAAGCTAGAGGATGTGAGTGCTTAACAGAGTCAGATTCCACACCTGGACTTGGCATCTAAACTCTGTTTAAATCTCACTTCAGAGCTAAGAAGAGACATTAAGCACTTGGTCTGCACTCTTCTCTTTTGTGTCTTTTGGAAAACAGGGAAACTCTCTCATAGTGCTCTTCTAGATCTACTGCCAGAAACCACCTCAGGAAAGGTAGGGATTTTTACCTGTGAGCAGAGAGCTCACACATCAGTGAAGGAAGGGGACCTGTCCTGGGGACTATGAAGTACTTGTACACCGTGACAAAGGGGACAATGACAAGGACCTCAGACTTAGATGGATCCGCTCTTTTTCTCACACAACACAACCTGAACTTGACGAGTTGAACTTGAAGGAGAGTAGACAAACACCTAGAGGGGAAATAGTAACATTTCCTTGTAGCCTTAGAGAGACAAGTGCTGATTCTGAATGAGAATTTTGACTACCTAGGAGCAAATTTGCTTAAAAGTAGGAGATACACAAACACAGAAAGACCATTTTATAGACAGAAGTCCTTGAAAAGTTATACCTTAAAACAACTGACTGTAGGATATGAGAGGCTGTAGTATTCTCATAAGACACAGAGGGATCTGAAACACTGTGAGATCAAATGACAAAGAGAAGCATAAGAATATGGCATGGATAAACTGTGAGTTGAACACCAGTCCCTGGAGACTTTGAGTAGGCAGCTGGACTGCTCTTCTCTTGCAAATTTTTTCAAGTGCTGAATGGAGATATGTGCATCTCTTCAGGAGATGACTGCAAACTAGGAGATCACTCTGACTTGTAGTAATTTAATTAACAATATTCACTTGCCGCTGTGTATTGGCTTTTGGCAGATGAACCAACATGTAACCCATGGATACAGTTAATTACAATGCCTCTGAAAAAATGAAAACTAGTCTGGATTGAATTGCTAGAACACTGTAATCTGTAACATGGTGAAGTCAGAAAATGTCTTTAGGAAGCAAAATAGTGTTGCTAAGAGCTAAAGCCATCAGAAGGGGTGTCTTTCAGGGAGCTAAAATAAACCCACTGAAGTAGTTTGGTGACCCCAGCAGCAGGCAGTCAGAGCTATGTCTTGGAGGACCCACTTAACCCTGGAACATGTCACTCCATCAGCACTAGCATCTGTTTCAAAAATGCATGTCATCAAAGAGGCCGCTGAGAAGAAATTGCAACTATTAGCCAAACACATGCTTTGTAAAATATGCACTCAAAGCACAGAAGTCAAACTGAAAAAAACCCCCAGTTCTCACTGTTGCTCTATAATGTTCCTTAAATAGCAGCTGAGAAAATCAGTTGCATGCAAATCTTAATGAGTGAAATCCAAACTGCTATCTCCAAGCTTTTGAGTGAATGCCACTGGTGGGTCATTCACCAATGATACTGTTCAGTTTATTGGCCTATTTATTCCAGACTTGTGCGCCTAAAGCAGTCATTTATGACAATGGCCTGATTTTCACAGCAAGTGTTCCCATATGCTCCTGTTGGAATTGTAGTTTTTAAAGTCTCTAAAACAAGTCTGATTTTTTGAGTGGTTAAAGATGGCTTTTAGTTGTGTAACTTTCAGGCATCCCATATCAGAGAGTTTAGGCCAAGTGGAGAAAGTTACAACAGATCTCAGGCAGTTACTAAGTCCTGCCAAACCCCAGGGGACAGCTTATTCATCAGATTTTATATACTGAAAACTGTGTCTTTGCTTTCTGGGAGTCATACAGTCAGTCAGAAATCTTGTCAGGAATGAACACTGCGAGCAGCACCGAAAACAATGGGGTTTGTTTGTTGTTAGTTAGTTAGTTTGTTTTTTAATGGCATGTCTCCAACCAGCTGGACTAAACATCCTGGGCAGCCCAAATGGGGACTGGTCTTCCTGATGACCACAGAAACTGCTGATACTCAAGCAGAGCACATTTTGGGCATCACAGAGAAATAACCTGCTGAATGGTAAACTGCTGATTGATGCAAGCACTGAGCAACTTGTTCTTGATTAACATTTTGCCAGTCAGTGTAAATTGGTCATGGTCTAGTACTACTTCATTTTGGGCAATCTATTCTTGCTTTGATTTTATCTTTTGGCTTTGTAGAGCTGTCTTGTCATGTTAATGAAATGCTATTCAGGGAATTCAGGTGATATTCACATTATTTCAGATTTCTATGATAAATGGCATAAATTTCAATCTGCTTGTTTTGTCCTTGACCAGCAATTTTTCTTTGCCCTTTATCTTCCTTCTTTTGTCAAGGAGGGCAAGACAGATGTGCTGGTACCTGACTTTTAAAAACAGTCCTTTGATTGACCTCACTAGGATCAACCTGTCAAGGTAATGGACTGCCTGATGGACATCCATTCAGGAGTAGATAGCGAAGATGGGACTTGCTGTTTTCAGACTTTTTTGGGGAGCTTGCCTTTGCCAGGCTGTCAGAGTTTGTGCATGCTGAGCTTACTGTAGAGGGAATAACTCCTATATAGCCTGGGAGAAATCACATTTTAAAAATAACATCTCTGATTTATTGGGCTATCTAAGGCATACACGCAGAAATGTCACTTTGGAGCTGGTGTCACAGTTCTGGGATATGAGCTTCTATTACTGCCAATTTGCCACTAATTAGATAAACACGTTAGCTATGTTTGCTCTCATGCCGTTCCATCACAGTTAGTGCTGATGAGCATCCATGGATGCTCCTGGCCTGGGCAATAACAGCTCCAACAGGCCACCAAAATCCTGCACACAATATCCCAGCTTTATAGAACAAGAACTGAAACCTGGCTAGGTCTGCTTCATGTATTTGACAGATATCGTGTGTTCTGTCCCTTAAAATACCACTGTACAATTCAATATATGGCTTTGATGCCATTGGGGGAAGCCAAAGGGAAAGGAAGTTATTCTTTTCACAGAAACACAAGGACTTTGTGATTTCCCTCCCTTATGAAAATGAGGTCAAAGAGATAGAGTGTCAGTGAAGAAGTGCAGAACCTCTCTTAAATCCACTGGATGAGCACCCACTCTCAGCAATGATTCAAATCCCAAATATTTCACTATTTTCAGCAGACTGAGGTTCCTATAAGCCCCTGACAATACTGTTATGGATGAATGCCCAGTTTTAAAATCCAGAGAGCAACAGTATGCAAGAAATGGGATGTATGAGAAGTACTGCACGCCTTCCTTACAATTTACCTGCACTATCTTTATGATAATTAGGAAACATTTCCCTCAGGGCCAACTGGGTCATATGAGGTAAATCATGTATTGAGCAGGTTTTTTGCCAGACATTGGCAGCAAGAATTGAATCCGACATCTTTTACTAGACATTAGTCTCTGGTTCTCTGGCTCTGGATAGCAAATGTGTTGCCAAGAAGCTTTGCCATTTCTTTATAACTAGTATTATTCAGAGTTATAATTTATTGGGGCTTCTGTGCTCTTCTTGTCTTGACTGGAATAAAATAAAATCCAGAAATGTCCATTTCTGTTTATGACCAAGAAAAATATTGTCAATGTAGAGAGGTAGAGAGGACAAAATACATAGAAATAACAGGAGGAAGTTTTAGGAAATTAAATTTATGTGAATAGCTTACACAGGAGTCTTTATGAAAAGGTCATTTTAAAATGAGGGGTCTCATATGCTTGAAAGGGCAGGACAAAGTTATGTTAATATGAAAAATCCACTTAATAATAATGAGCAGATTTGCTTTTTAAATCTGTGCTTGAATGTATTCCATGAGCAGTTAATTCTACTGATGGATTGTGTCCTCAGATTGAAAGGTGAGGGTGTATTGGAAACATATGTTTCTGAAAAAACTAGTTCAACACTGATTAAAAAAATTATCTGTGTGCCCTGTCCTTTACCTTTACTTCCTCAGTGGAAATAGATTTAAAATCTAAAAAACATGTCTTTTATCTAGTCTTCTGTTAGTGTACTACTCTCATTTTTCTTTTGATGGTATCATTAAAAAAATTTGACATACCTTCTTAATCAATATTCCTAGTTGTAGAACTGCTTCTGAGCTCACTCTCTGGTAATCAGGTGCATGATTCTAAAGCAGTTTTCAGTACAAGTTTTGCACATTTCTGTCCATGTGATTCTGTCTATTCTTAATAAAATCTCCTTGTAGGCAATCTGGAATTGGTAACTTTTCCACATTGTGCAGAGGACTGACTAAAAGCATGGCACAGACAAATGCTTTACTTATATTTGTTCCAGGTCTTTTCAAGTATCATCAGAGACAATCACTAAAAGGCAGTTCTTTGAATCCAGGTTTGTCTGCATTTCAGTCAAAATGCCTTGATTATTACAAACTCTTTGTTGGTCTCTCCAAAAATGTTTTGAAGGCACAGTCTCCAAAAAGCAAGAAGTTGTTGCAAAGAGAAGATGTGTATGTTTTTCTTCACATGTTCTCCAGTGCACTGCAGCCGGAAAAAACACGGAGATTCAGAAAAAACACCAGAAAACGTTTCAAAGCATCAAGTAATTTCAGCCTGGGATCCATGGCATGGGAAAGCAGCAGAGTTTCGATGGCACACTTTTAAGATGGATTTTTTTCCATCAGCCATAGCTAGAAGAAGTACACTACAGTGTAGTTCATCATGGTAAAGGGTAGACTAAGCAACCCTCTACAGTCCCTTTCTTTTTCTGTGAGCATGCAATTGCAAGGACCAAGAATGTCCACACATTGCAATTCAATCTTTTGATTTCAGTACCAGGTTTGAAAATATTGCCATGTAACTCTAGGAAGTGGGGATCATTCAGTTTCATAGACATTTCTATGTGTATTCAATGATTCCTCAACCAAGTACTATGTGTTGAAAAGAATTCTGTTAGCTCAGACAAAATAAGATAGACATTGATCAGCCATTGTTATTATTCCAAGAATTTTGGATTAGACTACTGATGAATACTCAAACCAAACGTTATCTATGAAACTTTTAAATTACAGAATAATTTCACACACAAACAACATGCCCAGCATACTATTAAAACCAGTTTCGATAGGCCTAATCATGGCAAATTAGCAGAACATCTGTGAAGTCATAGAGGACAAGAATTATGCTCATTAAAAGATTGCAGAATAAAGTCTGTAAATTCCCACCTAACATACTTTACGTGTGCAAATATGAGGGGGGAAGAAAGGAACATACAGCTCTTCACCAGTGTTGCTGGTATTTTTAGTGGGTACCATGGTTCATACATGCCCTACCTGTTCTACATCTTCTGAGGAAGAGATTAGCAATAAGTTTGTGTCATGCCTCAATACAAATCTAGAGAAAACTTGCTGATGTTTATTGTGTGTGATGGATTAAATTTGGTGCAAAATCAAACTTTGGCTCTGTATCTGCACTAAAAATATAGCCGTAGGGGGGAAAAACAGGACATTTTTAACAACTTAGCATTTATTGGACAAGGAGAGGTCTGAAGAGTGCAGAATGGAAAATGGCAAACATCTTTCACAAAAATAAGAATTGCCCCTCCTTCATAGGCCTGGATAGCTTGCATGTGTGGTACAAAAATGTGTAATGGAAACCTGGGAAACAAAGAAGTCTTTTCAGGCTGAGGATTCCAGCTGTTCACAGACTGTGGAAGAGAAAACAGACTTTATTCAATGTCTGCAGATGTTTCCAAACTTTCATAGTTCTAAAATTTAAATTCAGTTACCTAATCAATATTAAAGATCTGAGGGAAAAATATGTTGCCCATTGGATACAGTTTAGGTGGTGAGGAATACAAAGGATTCAAACATTCACAGGCAGAAAGATCTGGTGGCTCAGAGGCAGCAGCAGATGAAAACAATGACTGGAGACAGCCCATGCTGCAATGATAAATGAACGTTCATTTCTCAGCTGCCCTGATGCAACCTCACTGGCTTTACTGGAGTGTGGTGTAACTCAAGTGTAGTCTACTACTAGGCCTGATTATCTGTAAATGAGGGCAAATTCCAACTTCAGTGGTGCTAAGATGTAATTCTGTACCTACAGGATTCACAGCTGACAAAATACCATCAGCTGACAAAATACCATCAGCAGTGTGTTTTACAAATTTGGCAACAAATTCATGTGCAGCCTGAGATTAAAACATATGGGCTTTCTGGTGTCCACTCAAACAGGCATTAAGTTTGACATTTTACAGGCAGTAACTCCACATTTTCATGTAGCATCAGCAATACAAACTTGTTTTTCTGAAAAAGCACACATGGAAGGAGTGAGGCCTCTTTTCATCTGACAAGTTAAGGTATTTTTGGCTGGTGTGAACAACATCCCATTGCCACATATCTGACTTATCATGCAATCTTCTGCAATGTCTGTGCTTAATATTTGTACCACTGTTCACCCCTCAAAAGCTTGGTTCTTGAAGCACTCCATTTTATAGAAACAATTCAAGCAAATCCCTTTACTAAATTATTCCCAAGTGCAGATGGTGGTCCATTAATAAAAGGGGCCTAAATACATCTCACATCAACCCCAACACACTAGGCTGCATTATGGGATAGAAAAAATTCTTTCCTCTTTACCATCTCACACTATGACATCAGAACAGAGATAAAAAGATGGGAACTGGTGCCCTTAGCAATTTCTGAGATTTTTGGTTGATAATATTATAGAAACTAAAGAAACCTGAGTTTCATTAGTTCTGAAAAGGACCAAGCACTGCACGGGTTAAAGCCTCTGGATGAGAGCAGTCCAGGTAAGTAGATGCTCTTTGGAAAGCCAAATTCACACGAGAATGAATACAGAAGTTTTAGTATAATCTAGATGAGGTGGTTCAGTAAAACAATATAGGCTCACTTGGTCTATTGTTATACCTAGTTTAATTTAAAGGGTTTTAATTTTCTTCATGTGTAAGAAAAATTAGTTCAAATCACCCATATCTGCATTCAGGATTCAAATCAATACTATATTGCTGAAGATCAGAATTTTTAAAATATTTGTTAGAAAATAATAGAGAAAAAAATGACAATGCAGAAGTGTGCTGCTGGGGATGCAGGGGAGATTAGATGAGGAGCAAAATCAGAGCTGTTCTGTGTACATGGATAGGCAGAGAGTTTTATATGCCTGGCTTTTAATGATGGTGTGAAGCATCTTTCTGCCACATCACTGTGTAAGAAGGGAGTGAAGTAGGGTACATTTTTTTTATGCTCTGTCCAGGATTCATTTAGAAAACTCCAGCTGCTAAAGCTGTGAGAAACAGGCTTCAGCTTGTCTAACTTCAAATACATGAAAACAAATTCTGTATTATAACTGGACAAACCCCAAAGCTTTAACACTTTTGGGAGAAGGAACTTTTTCTTCCCTGTGTTTGTACGAAACCTAGTGTGCCCAGAAGTAGTACTTCCTTCTAATAATGAACATGGAAACATGTAACCAGTCTTAACCCAAATCCTGAATTCCACGACATTAGTCCAAGACCTCTTCCCACAGTTCTGCCTGTATGTCTGTATGTATTACTCTCTAGAAGTTACACTCAAATTTGTATTTTTCAGAGCAATTAATAAGAAAACCACCACAACAAAATCCTTGTCCTGCAGATGTCATAAATAGCTTTGTACGGCACGTGACCTTTTGACTGAATAACCTCTGTCCTGCTGCCAAAACTATCTGATGAGTAACTTTCTTTTGTTTTTAGTGGGCTCCTTATTGATGAAGGTAGCCAGGAACTGAAAATCCTGCTGTGGTTAAGACAGCAACATACTTTACTTATTGTATCTTCCTAGATCTTAGAAACATGTTGATCTGTTCCTCACCTCAGATGGCCTGTCTTACATCTCATCTTCTGACAAATTCTCCAATTCCT
Organism: Promerops cafer; assembly: GCA_013398275.1. Lineage (NCBI taxonomy): Eukaryota > Metazoa > Chordata > Aves > Passeriformes > Nectariniidae > Promerops > Promerops cafer. Next base: position 441,342 of record VZSE01009680.1, read on the forward strand.
ATGCGTTTTTGGGCCATTGTTTAATATCTTTTTATAGTGTGACTAGCTCAAGACCTTCCCTTCCTCACAAAGCTAAATTTTCTTACTGCTTCACAGTCCAGGGTTGGCACAATTATTTCAAATGATCTGCTTTTCAGATGATTCCCACATCATTCCCAGACTGTGAGACAGCCTGTTTATGTGATGGAAAGTACCAGAGGGAACCTTATACTGATAGGCTAATTGTTTACATGAGTGAAAAAAAAATCAAAATAATTTGACTTTCATGCTCTGCATGTTCCCATGCTTCTGTCTGATTGTATCATCCTTTGTTTCCTGTGCTGAGCATCTCTCTGTCAAGTTCACTTCTTCTCCTTTACCTCTTCACTGTGGTCTATACTCCCTGTACAGGATCACCTTAGTTTCTGGAAGATCTCTTGCTTTCTAAGCAAGGAGCTAAGCAGATGGCATCCTTACTACCTCACTATTCTTGAGGGCAAGACAGGACAACTGTAAGGAAGTAACAGAGTGATAACACTGAATGGAGAGTGAACTGGTGCAGACAAAATAAAAAAAAAGAACTGAACCATGTTAGGAAGCTAAAGGATAAGGTATTTATGCAGCTAGAAACAAGAAGTCATTGTTAGCCAGCCAGCCAAAAATCACGTACCTGTCATGGTCATGTGCCCCAGTTCCTTTATTGGATATCACGGATTTCTCTGCCTCATCCTTTGTTTTCCAGACTATTAAGATCTGTGTGGGAAGGATAATTCCTCTGCTTGTCAAAAGCACTTTTTTACACTGCTGTGATATTCTGCCCAGGACATTAGGCTCTGACACCATTACCATTTAAGTGAACTGGGAATCTCCCACTGGTGTTGACTGAAGTTTTTGTTACTGAGTGTCTGAAGGAAAAAAAATTCCAGTTTTCCTTTGTAGTCTGGCATGTATATTTCACTCTTCACTTGGAACTCTTCCTTTCTTATTTACCTACTTCCTTCATTCTCAGAGCTAAAATCAGTTTATCCTGATGTTTCTTTTCTGAGACTACTAATCTGTCTCCAGTTAGTGTCATTCATTGCTTATGGAGTTGGCAAGGAACATCTAGAAAGTGAGGTACTGCTGAAGAGGATGAGAAAGATAAAGCTAGACAATAAAAATAGCAGGGAAACCTGTCCTGCAGTGGAGCAAAATAAGTATCAGTGGAAGTTCTATATGAAATATAGATACATTCTCTGGGAATGTTTAGAAACAAAAATGGAATTGTTGGTACATTACTTTTTTATAAAGAATTTTAGGACACTTTGAGAAACATGTCCAAAAAACACTGTTGCCACTCATCTTATATGTTTTTCTGTGTGGACTCAGCCATTGGAAATCTTTCTTTGGTTTGCATGTTAGCTCTTATGTTTTCAGCACTTACGTAATTTTAGAACTTGCTTTATAAATTACATGAGTGTTGAAAAGGTAGAGGAAACAAAGTTGTCTTGGGGCAGGGGGGAAGAACCATTTCAAAAGTTCTAGCCCAGCTGGCTTCAGCCCTGCAGTGCCTTCTGCATTAATCAGCTTCTCCGTGGTAAGGGGGAGAGAAAAGCAAAGGAGAGAGCAAACAGATTTCAGCTGAATTAGTCATGACAGCTGAATATGCACCTGGTTCAGTGAAACTTAAAGTGCATGATTCCATTCCACGTACAATTGAAATCATCAAAACTGCTCAGCCTCCCAAGGCTTACATAAACTTACACTGCTCACGTGCTAATGAACAGAATTGCACCTTGTTGACATACACTTTCACAGGAAAATTTTAGTAAAATGGGTTTCATTGCTCAGTTTTAACGCCCCTTGGTGAGGTTGGGTTTTTGTCCCAAGTCTGGAGCACAAAGCAGTATATATCAACAATGCTGTAATGGCACAGCAAGGACTTTCTGGGGTTCCCCATGCTCTTTATAAGTAATAACCACAAGCTGCCCCACTGATTCAGTAAGCACTGTGATATTTAAAAGAAACAGAAGGAAAAAAACTGGCCAATAGAATTGTCTGACTTTGTAAGTCTCACAAGTAAACAGTAAGGGCTACTACATTTTTGTTCCAGCTACTGCAGAGGAAGGATAATATGCTTTCTCTCCTAGAATTAAAATAATAATAACAACAATAATAACAGCAATAATAATACTACTAAATATTATTATTATTGTTACTATTATTATTATATGGAAATAATTACTACAAAAGATGTTCTTTTAATTCATCATAATTGAAGGACGTGTGACTCTGGAATAGGAATTAACAATTAGTCTGAAGTGTGTAGGACACACAGTGCTGGGAAAATACAGTGGTGTCTATGACAGCTACAATTATACCTGAGTGTGTCTGAATTTATGCTCATAAATCTATATTTAAACAATTAAATAAGTGGTCTGATTTTCAAAAATGCTTCTGACCCAGCTTCTCCAGCTGACTTTAATAAAATGTGCGCACATTCACTTCAAGAATGATGCCACATATTTAGATGCTTAAATCTAAGCATCTAGGACTTGAAAATGCTGCCAATAATAATTCTCCTGGCTTCACCATGGGGATAACACACCAAGTGGATTTTAAATACAGGTGTTTCTACAGGAGAATAAGCAATGTGATCAGAGGGACCGGATGTAACTCCTGTTTTTTTGGTTCCTTCTGAAACAGTTAGCGAACTGTGGTTTTGAAGCATCAGCATAGTCTTTCCTACACCTGAGCAAACAGCCCATAGGAAAGCTGTCACAGAGAATTTTCCGACTCCCTGGCTCATCCTTCTGAACAAACCAGCCTTAATACTTTGCATTGCACTAATAACATGCAACAACAGAAAATGTTTCCTCAAACTATTTTCTGACAATCATGTTTGAAGGAAACTCTCCTTAAAAAAAACCCCTCATCTGTGGATATTCATACCAAGTCTTCAGGTTCAAGTAAAAACAGCAGGTTTACCATTTTTAAACAGGACACACATTTTATTAAAACTTCATGGACTTCAATATACACTTCTGGAGAATGGCTGAATAGTTATTTTGGAAATAATTCAGCTGTAAACCTAATCTTGGAGCCACCTTTATGCTGAGAAACCTAAATTTCCTCTGTGACTTCTGGTAGGAGCTATACAGATCTGATTGCTGTGGAACAATTTACAACCAAAAGGAAGAAAACAGTTTTTTAATTGAAGATAAAATAGAAATGTCTTAATAATATTTGAATACTAGTTCTCTATATGTAAAATAATCTGCTTATTTCTGTGAGTCAGGTGATCTTTAGGATAATACACAATGTAAAACATTGTGCTTCAGGTTAAAAACATGATGTGTTCAAGTAGAAGGCATTTGGCAGAATTTGCCAAACACTGACCAACTTCCCACCACACTCTTCACGTTTGAAGCCAACCTCAGTGAAAAAACATTCAGCAGGACAGTATAGACCAACCTGGCATCTGGTTTTGTTGGAATCAGAAAACTTTTTAGTTTTATTATGAAAAAAAACTCTTCCAAGAAAAATAACAAACCTTTCTAATTTTATACGGAGAGAATTATTCCACTGGAAAAAATTATGTGAAGCCTAAGCACAGGTATCCAACAACAGCTGTAATCAAGCTTACCACAGAAGGCATTTAAACTAAGAGGCTTGTGTCTGCAAAACTCGTGTTTCTTTGATTTCCTCTTGGGAGAATGATGCTGGTGAGAAGCAGGCCAGCATTCTCCTTACTCCCTGCTTAGTCCACTTTCTTTTTATGTCCTCTTTTCCATGCTCTATTTTCAGATCAAGTCCCCTGATAACACAGAGATGGATGAGTCTGCTGGGGCGTCCAAACACAACTACCCTGGTAAGGCAGTGATCACAGTCAGAATACCACCATAAGGTATCTACTCCTTTTACAAATGCACAGGACACCTGACAGGCAGTGCTACCAGACCATTTGCCCAAGGAAATATGTAATATCAGTGGTAAACTGGATGCTGGGTGTGAGAACTCCTGCCACTTGACCTGCTTCTCAAATCATTGGCACAACTTCTCCCAGTGTAAGCAATACATCTTAAGTAAAAAGGAAAACAATGTGCAAAGCAGCCATGAAGGTAATGAGTTACGTTAAAAAGGCAGCTATGAAAACAATATTTTTGTAATCAAAGCACCCCAATGAGAACTGAAAGAATAATCACATTTGTGTTTTTAGCATTTTCAGTTGCCAGGAGGGCATTAGTCTTCCTGAGCTGTAGCAGCAGGAAGTCTCTAAGTTGTCCATAAGGAGCCAAACAACCAGGCAGGCTGGGATGACCCCTGTGGCAGGGAAAGTAACATCTTCTATAGTAGACAAATGAATCTTAGAGAAGACCCTTTTGTATAATTCCTAGCAATGATTGCTTTCTGAGTCTCTGCAAAATACACACATGATTTTGAAAATATTCTTTAAAGTTATTATTTCTTCACACATTCCTGATGCCAAGTCTTTGGTCCAATGACTTGTCACATGTTTGTCTGCTTTAGACTTTCACCATTCAAGACTGATAGTTCATTTTAGCATTGGTGTAATTCTAATTACTGGTACTATGAAAGCAGTGATGCACACTGACAAATCAGCCCAATGGAGCATGTAAGAAAAACTTAACCATGATAGAGTATGAGCACGATTTATTACCCAAATCATAATAAATTAACATGCTGATAATCAGAGACATAACTTCTATATTGTAGCTATAATTCCACTACCTTCTCAACATTAAGCCTGTAATACATACCACTCCTATGGATGTAAGCTGAATGAAGATTTTCCTCCAAGGAATGCTACTAGTCTAAATAGATTTTTTTGGATATGAGACACACTACCATTAGACTTATATATAGCACATCATTAACATGCTGTCCCAATTTTAGTAGATTAGCTGTTCAGCAACTCAGAGAAGCAGTTGCAGGTCTTTTCATGAAGAAAAAGAATGAGGACTCCTATAGTATTCCAGATCATAGGACATAATTGGCAAAACATTCAAGTATCCTCCTGAAAAAAATCTGAGTGTCCAGATAAGAACTTACAATAAAGGAAAATGTTTATATCCCATTTGGGTTTGTTTCTTGTTAAGATTTGTCCTTTTCAATAATTTTTTGATAATGACTTAAACATTAAACACACAGCATTTGATATGGGTGTCTTTTGGAAACAAGGCTAATAGGTAGATGTGGCAAAAGGGAAAATACTTCTGAGTTAGGTGACGCCAGAACAGACATGCTATACTAAAAATCCCCTACTCTGGCCAACTAGCAAGAATAGGCATTTTGCAAAGTAATTCACAACGTTACATGAACTGCAGAAAGAAATGTGTGAATTAAACAGAAAGCAATATGGCATCCAAAAAAATGAATGTACCTGTAATGTAATTGCACTAGACACAGACACGTCTCCTGATGTTCTCTTTTTCCTGACAGAACTTAAACACAGTATCATCTCTGTTTCAAATAGTCTCTGAATTGCAGATAGCTAAAAAACATGACCATGCTGACATGTATTAATCTGAAGTTGCCCTCTTCTGATGCTCTTATCCAGGGATCTCTTTCTAGTCACTTTTTGGTTGCAGGATCCTGGATCAGCTGGAGTTCAACTCAATTTGATCTGATACAGCCATTCAGTTTTCCATATATAATTAGCCCCAAAATGCAAAACGTCAGGATAGAGGTAATTTAAAAACTACCTCATTCAAGATAGAAAGGAAGGCTGCAGCTGTTCAAATTATAGTGCATAAAAATGACAAAGTTTGTTACAGTAATAATATTTTGCATTTAATGCCTTACTTATCCCTATTTTTAAAGGATGCATTAGGGACAACTTTTTTTTAGCAGTGAAGAAGGGATGTTTTGGACATTGTCAGTAAGAATTGTTTAGGGCCTTCACAGGTCTTCCTCTCAAGCATTTTGAAACCTTCTGTTGGTACTCCACTGGGGCTCCAGGCTTCCCATATTAGTGAAGATTCTGTCTACTTTGCAGCCAGGAGAAAAACCCAAGGCACTCTGAAGTTAACCATCTGCCCACTTGGAAGCAGGATAAACACCAAAGAGACCCAATCTTGACTGATTATTTACACAAGAAGATTATGGCTCTCTAAGTAAGCCATAATTGCTGGTATAACAGATTTGGTGTATTACCTCTAAGTGTGGAGAGCCTAACAGCCTGCAGAATAGCTATTTCACCTCAAATTGGAGTTTACAAGAGGTTTTCAGCTGCAGAGATGTAACCATGTGGGACTTGCTCATGGTGAGTAACACAAACAGGTTCCCTAATAATAGGTGCTGCTACAAATACCATGTAGTAAGGTCAGTGTTTCTTTAAGGATCCATAATCGAGAACTCTGCTCCCTCTGAGTACAGTAGCAGAACTGTGGCTGACTGGAGGGAGAGCAGAGTGCTTCCCCAAAATGCACCCCAAAGGAATTGCCCAGGTCGTTTGGCACTCTCAGACAATGATGTCAGAGCCCTCGCAGGTCCAGCCTGGCTTTCTGCTCTGTGCAAAGGCTGGAGCCCACAAGTCTCAAATCCTGGTCCTGGCTCTGCTGATAGCATTTGGGGCAATCCTTTGCAGGCAGTTTACAGTCAGTATCTCAGTTATTCCATCTGCAAAATGGAGATGAAGACTCCATCTGTGGAACACTCAGAGACCAACTCAGAAAAAATGCCAAATAAGAACTAGATTTTATTACTGTAAATAATAGTATCTCCAGGTCTATAGGGATGTCATATTACAGAGCCTCTTTCTTTCCAGAATGATACAACTTTATTAGTTCTTTCACTGTTTTCTTTAAGGATACTTTTGGCAAACCTCTAAGGAATTAAAACTTTCCAGGTCCTGTACTATATTGATAACACAATGCAAAAGCCTGAATAAATAGTTTTCTTTCTATTCCACCCCCACCCCCTGCCACCCGGTGCTAAAAATATATAGGATTTGGTGATATAAGAAGATCATATTTGCTGTTCCAGAGAGAGTTTTGTCCCTGTGCTACAGCAGGTTTGTCCATAACAGGTCATTGCCAGACAAAATACACAATTTTATATTGTCTGAGTTCACAATGGAAAAGTCTTCAACAGGGAGAAGTGAGATAACATAATTTGAGAAAGACCAAGCCCATTTCTAAGGACAGAAGAGAGGCTGATAGAGACAGCACAGTTGGCTTTCTGTTTTAATTTAGGGCCTGACCTCTGTTTAAGTATTTGAGGCAACTGTAATGGTACATGTTCAGCAGAGCAAAGAGCCAGGTGCTGCAACAAGCACTAAGTTGTTAATGTCAAGAATGACCAATATCTTCTTAAGTTCAATATCTGTCTCTGAAATTCCCATTCCATGGTTATATGCACTGATGAGTGCACTAAGGAATTATGAAGTACAAGGTAGGACTTCTCAGCTTCAAAAAGTCCAGATGAATGTCATTTTAAGACCCTTACATTGCTCACATTTATGTCCCTTACATTATTTATGTATGTCCTTATGTCAATAATATAAAATTGAATCCCTAATACTGATCATACTGGTTTTATCCAAGAAAAGCTCTAATTGGGATTTCAGTTCAGAGACAGAGGAGAAAAGGGACTGCTGTATCAAAGAATTATGCTAAGATTGTTAAACTTCAGTGAATTAGCATCTTAGTATCTTCTGTAGGGTCAATTTTGAACAATCTCTATGCTTTAAGCCTGACCACATCCCTCAGCCTCTTTCCTCCTCTCCCTCTGACCCCTCAGATAACTTTTCTTTAAGAGAGCTATGGAATATGCAGCATTAGCTGTTCTCAGGATAGCAGCACAGTCCCTGCATGTTATGTCTCTTTGTACTGCATGGAGAAGCACTGTAGGCAACTGGAAGTCTTTTGCTTGAATTTTGTCATCCCTTGAAAAAAACAAGAAGGTGGCTACCAAGTCTTAGATATTATTAAACATTTTCACTATAAACAGACATTGCTGTGGTTACTGAAAGCACTACTTTCAAATATGTATTAAAAAACCCCAAACCAACCATGCAAATACAAAGGACAAAATCAGTAAAAAATAAAACAGAGCATACATTCCATGGGAAAATCCTGCTGTAATAATATTTTTGACTCCACATAACTTGCATTTTGCAAAATAATTGCTCAATGAAACAAAAATAACTCCTCAATAAGAATTCAATGAGTATTTTCATATTATTGTTTCAAAAATAAATATCAATTACTAGGATGCCTATGCCTGCATCACAGAGATATTAGATGGAAAGGAGGAAAGCATCTTTTTAGGATCCTTTTAAAACAGCAGCAACTTTTCACTTGATGTTTAGCTATTAGGTATGGAAATTACACAGCTAAGAAAAGGGTTGTTAGAACAAGGTGGTAAAATTGAACAGGTACAAACAAAAGAAAGAGAGAAAAAAAATGGTTGTCAAAAAAACGTTTGAATGGAATTGCCTACTTTGATGTACTTTTAAAGGGAACCCTTTTTCAGAATCTGTATTTCCTGAAAATCAGGTTAATTTAGGGTATCTAATGATACTATCCCTCCTCTCAAACTGAGAGATGCAGCATCAGCAGAGGTTTAGAGATCTGATACATCTCTATGACATCATGCCTTCAGTTTTGTGGGTTTTTATTTTGTGAACAGATGTCAGACAGAGCAAAAAACCCCATAACCCTTTTGCCCACTGAGAGGAAGCCATTTTGCTATCACTCAGCACAGAGGACAAGCAGAGAAGCCAGTGCAAATAGAGCAGGACAGAGCCTACAGGCAGACCAAACTGTAAATTTAAACTGTAAACTGTTGTTCCTAAGATGTGCACAAATTAAAAAATAAATCATTATTGCTTCAGCTTTGGAGATGCAAACTGTAATATATTGGAAACACTGACCAATTCATGAGCATTGCTTTTCTAACAACTGCGAGATGAAAAATCCAACCAACTCTCTATAAAATTATTAAGATCATTCCTTGCTGGAGTAGCAGATGCCAAAGAAAAACAGTCAGAAGGGTTGACTTCCAGAAAGACTAGCAAAAAGATATCATATTTAGAAGCTGGTCTCTGTTAAAAAGTTGGAAATAAAAGTACTGTTTGGAACCAAGTACAACTTTTCCCAAGCTTTTGACAGACATGACTGGCTTGTAACTGCAGTACAGCTCTTATTTAGAGGCTTGTCAAAGGCTGTTTTATCTAATAGGTTCTACAGACAAGTTTTGTGATAAACAGGAGCAGGTATGGAAGGGGCTCTAACTGATGGACACTGAGTTCAGTGTCTCGCGGGTCCGACTGTGCGGTAACATCCCCCGGGGCATGGGCTGAATGCTCATCTGTTTGCAAGACTTTCTGCATGCCTGCCTGCCTGCAGACAACAGAGATGTGGATGGAGATTACTGCCAGAGACTGATGAATTCCCAGTTAACAGAGGGCCCTTGATTTTCCTGACACAGTGAGGGGAGAGCTCTGCTGGCACGCTGACCTCCCTCTCTGGTGATTCAGACTCACATATTCATAGCGGTGGGCAAACCTCCCATGCTTCTGTTTTGAGTTTAGAGACCCATCAGACTACTTTGAATTGGTGAACTTTTTCTTCCTGTAATTTAAGCTCGTTTGTTTGCTTTTCCCTGAAGGGAGGTTCAATGTGAAATAGAACGTGTTTTTTTTTCTAGCTAATCAGAAACATATTCCTGGTGGTGTTGAATGAAGAACATACCCAAAAGGTAAGCAGGTACAAGTGGTCCTTTTGTGCACAGACACAGAGACGCACTCTCAGCAGGTCTCCCCTGGGTTGGAGTCAGATGGAGTGGAGATTAGCAGGAGGAAAGGGAATGAGACTTTGGATAGCTCTCAGTTATCATGTGAGTAAGAGAGCTATATAGGGTATTTACATTGGGGAATTATCATTTCCTTGTCATCTCCCTCCTCTTTCTGCCCCCTACACTGAGTTTGATTCTCATCTCCCTTTCTCTACTCGTTTGCTTCATTCACATGCTTGAAGTATTTCTTTTTTTGTCCCGTGTCCATCAGATGACCTTAACAACACACAATGTGAGTTAAGAGCTGCATGAAAATCTCTGCATAGTCTGTGCTTTCATACAGTTGCATGGCATGCAGGTCGCATCTATTAATATTTTAAACATGCTGAAAGGACTATGCTGGCTTCATTGCATACAGAGCATTTCACTACATTTATCCTATGTTTTTCCAATGGAACATATGAACCCAGTGATTTTACCAACCTGTCTTAAAGGATCATTTCTTAGACCCTGCAGCTCACTTACTCAGTGGGGCTGAGTAAGCTGTATTACCCAGAGAGGCAGTAATCCTGAAAGAACCCTGATGGGGACAGTGGATGATAAATTTCTAACACTGTACTGTCATATAAATTCAGGAAAGGAAAGTTAAATGCACTTCTGTCCTGTTTCTGCAGAGGTACCTCATCACAGAGCAAGGGGAAAATAACCTAAATTCTTCTTGGCTCCCATACATGTGGGCTTTGAAGGCGATGCTTAGTTCCACATGCCCAGTGATCAAAAAGATGGCAAGACTTCAGAGAAGTAAAAAATGGCTGGGAAGAGCAATACCCAGAGGAAAATAAAGGTGATAACATATAAACTGCTAAAAGAATGAGAAATGTTTAAACACAAAGAGTGAGAGGGGTATATTAATATAATATGCGAGATGGAATCAACAGGAAAACATAAGACAAGAAAACAGGTTGGTATTAGGAAGACCTTCATTTAAAGTACTATTAAACTTGTTGTTTAATAAGTAGATGGGCAAATGCAGTAGTGGAAATGCTGGGAGATTTAAAATGAGACAAGGAAAAACACCATCAGCATGCAGAAGAGAAGATTCTTCCACTGCTGGGAGGTGGAATGAACCATTCATTAGAATGTTCATCTGTGATATTTTAATTGGCAAAGTGACAGGGAAAAAAACCAGTGGAAGGTGGAGGCTGATGCTTTATTTTAAATGAAAATAAAAAGGAGTTAGACCAATTAGGTAGGAAAAGACAGTGGGGACCTCCCTGATATAAATGCTAATGAATTCAGTCAATGACAACTCAATGAAATATCTTGTCACTGTGTTATTTAGACAGAAATATTTACTACTAGAATTTTGTTGCTATCCTTTAAAATTTTAGATTTTATAAGCCTTAGTATATTAGAACTTTCTTCACAAACTATTGACAAAAGAGCAGAATTTTCTGAGAATCTACGAACCATTTAGGTTGGAAAGAACCTCTGGAGGCCATCTAGTACAAGTCCCTGCTACAAGCAGATCCTTCTCTGAAGCTAGAGCAGGTTGCTCAGGATAATATACAGCCAAATCTAGAATATTTCCAAGGATGAAAATTTTAATATTTCTTTGAGCCTCTTGTTCCAGTGTTTGATCTCCTTTGCTGTGAATTTCTTTTTCTGGAATCAAATCATATTTTCCCTTGGTATCTCTATTCTCTTGTGCCATTAAATTGTCCCTTAAAATGACACCATAACTATAACATATAAAAAACAAAAGTTACAACACAATAAGGACAGATTAAAGCACATTTTAGGATTAGCAAATCTTTACAAGAATTTGAATTCTTCAGAAATGAAATCTGTTTTTATTCTAGAAACATTTTTCTAGAATGAAAACTTCTTTCTGTCTGCCTGTAGATCTGTAATCATTCTGACAAGTTTCTTTTAATGGCTTTCTCTGACACCAAGCTCATAGTGGTAAATTAAAACCCCAAGTAATAGACTAGTAAACAGATCTTCGAACAACACTGATCTAGTAATGCATGCCTAAACATTAATTGAAAATAAATGTAGAAAAAAATGGTGTATTTAACATCACTGTGAGGGCAGAACAGTGTGGCATGGTGACATACAGGTAGCAAACCTCATCAATTTGTAAGTTAAATTGATTTATAAAAAAATATAATGAGACTGAAAGCAGGCACTAAACAGTGGTAATGATTATGAAATTTACTATTGAGACAAGTCCTATTTTTTGGCAGGCTGGTCTTGGTTAAATTGGTCTGTGGACAACTTAAACAACAAGAAGCATCCAGACAAATGTCAATATTTGAAGTGAGGGAACAACAGGCATTTTGGATAGCAAGCACATTTTCTTTGGATCACCCACCTTTTCAGCTTCATGTTGTTGAAATTTCAACAATGTATATTTTAAGAGAATACGTACGTGTCAGACTAGGAGCACAGGTCTGTCAGAAGGATCATCCAGCAGTTTAGAGTAAGTTGTGAGTCTTTTCTACAGCCTAAAACCAGAGGCATCCAAAACCAGACTCTTCCTTTTTTTCTTTTTCTTTTTTTTTTTGTTAACTGCATTTAAATACTGTGTTTGTTCTTTCTAAACTATATCATGACATTTCTATGTGAGCTACAATACAAAAGGTTTTGAACACATTGATGTAGCCTTACTCTGGTTAAGAATACGTCAAATTCTACATGTGCCTACCCATGCCTGTGGGTCAGAACTTTTCTGGGGCATTGCTCATATGTTACTGATAATTTTCTCCACTTTAGTTTGCAGGGAGACAGCCCAAGACAGCCCAAGTGTCTCAGGGATGTTTACAGGGGTGCTCACAGGGAAGAGACATGGGGTAAACGTATGGAGATGGTACTGAAAAAGTCTTTGTCATTTTAATAAGGAAAAAAAGGAGCATTCATGCTCATCACTCACTGACTTTCCCCACATTCAGGGAGTGAATTCAGATTCTGTTCATATCAGTCTGGGGATTTAATAAATCTGTCACTGCCTAATGGCTCTACATGAAGTCAAACACAGATATTGTGCTATATAGAATTCACCATAAAATTTTATGCTGGTTATTATTACCATCGTGTCTGTCAGCTTGAACACCTGCTGTTTGGGGAAGCAACTGCCAGTTCTGACATCTGAATGCAATCCGGAAAATTATAACCACGCATCACTCAAAACATCCTTTTCAAAGGCACAGTCCAAGCATCATAATTTCCTTGGTTGGTTGCCTGTTAGTATCATTTGTACTAAGATCTTGGAGATAAGTAGAAAAAGTTTCCAGATGTACAGCCATATATCCTAACTCTCAGATCACAAGAAAATTCATTACAACTAAGGGGGTGAGGGGGGAAATTCAATTTTTTAAGCTATGAAGTGATTATAAAGGTAGGAAAAACAAAGTCTTACTTTATAGGGAGTTTGTCCATATGTTGGGTAGAACAAAGCAGGGAATTATCTTGATTGTCTTTGTATTAAGCATCTCGTTAAAATTTTGAATGAAAATTCACAAAACCAAATTTGCAATATTTTCTCAGGTTTGGCGGGGGCGGGGGTGCGGGCGGGAGGGAACAAAGAAAATTCTCATTTAAAAAAATCAACAAATATCAGATTTTTTAAAAAGTTTTCTTTCTCTTTAAGGACACGTTGACAACACACTGCTTTTAATAGACCTTCGGATCAATACCTAAATAAGTACAATTAAGTGATGTAATCCATCTTGAGAGTAAAAGTAAGCCCCATGGATTTACTTGGGAGGGTAACAAGAAAGGATATAGCACCCATTTTAAATGTGGGTGCTCCTCCATCATGTGACATGAGGAAACAGAGGAAAATAACTTTCAACCCAACAGAGCAGTATTTGGCCTGTGAATTTTCCTACCCTTTCTAAAAAACAGCCCTGTGTCCTAAAGCCACCCCGGTGTTTCTGCTAATGTAAATAATGGAGATAGCTTTGTACAGACAAGAGGTTTGGAGGGTTAAAAGTTTTGAGCAACAAGGAAGAACCTTGTTATTTGTAATCATAAAAGTAAAAAGCTCATGTTCTTAATCCTGCTTTAGTCAAAGCTTTAAAATATTTTCATGCTGGTTTTAAGACTCCATTGCTACAAGTTGTTGCAGCTCTGCCCAACTTGTTAAATACAGGCTTAACTGTGGCTGCTGAAATATTTGTAAAATCTTACCTCACAGCAAAATGAACTCGCATGGATGAAGAGCAATTAAAATAACAGGTCTTCAGTCCCGAAGTCACTACTGAATAAACAACTTGGTGAACATCACAACTACATAGGCTGCTGAAAATCCTCTCTTTTCACTAGCACCTACAGCACAGTAATCTATTAAATGAGGAGTTTGCTTCTCTCCCTTCACCTCTTGATAATATATGCATTCAAATAAGTCTGAAGCTAATAAGCTTTGGTACTACTGGTCACCACAACCATAAAAAAAAAAGAGGATGAACTGAAGAAAAAGATGGACAAATGAAGGTTTGTTTACTGTATCCCTGGTATGGATCTGGGTACTCCAATTACACAGGCATTGAGTTAAATTACCTTAAGTGGATTGAATCAGCTAAGTAGAAACTCAGCATCCTAACTTGGGTGACTAATCTTAAGTCTTCTGCTTCCTGGGCAAACTGAACATTGATGTAATTCTTCTGAATTAATGGCCTCAATTATTTGGGGTGGCTGCTGGCCCAGTGATTCAGCTGGATTTCATCTGAAATGTCTGTGAAAATGAAGTTTTCAAAAAGCATTTATTTTAAGATAGACATTATTATGTCACCTAGTAAAACTAAAAAATAGCACCCACACATCTCTGCAAGAAATAACAATGAGATCTTCCTTTCAAGCCATCTCATTGTAAGAAAAGCTTCCTGCCAGGAAAGGCAGGAAATATTTGACCAGAAAGACATATCTTATGCTGAAGTCTGGGAGCTTCTTTCCAAGTGGAATTAATTCCACTATTCAAACCTTTCAGCTACTCAAGAGTGAATATGTAAGCTAAATCATTAGGAGTGAGCAAAGGCAATTTAACATGTACTGTAATAAGTAATAATCACCAACCACCATGAAAAATTCAATTCAGAAGGTTTTCATTTGATCTATAATGTTTCCCAGCTGCCCAATACATTGAAATCTCTCCAGCATTTCATGGAAGAATGTTTTCTCTTGTCCATATTGAATAAAGTTCTCAACAGTTAAAAAAAAATCTCTTTCTGAAAATATTCTGCCTGAAGGATTTTTAAAGGTTTTTTTACACAAGTCATGGATTTCACTAGAGAGCCCACAGCAATAACTTTTCACTCCCTCAACCGAGAGAATTTCAAATGTTTTATTCTTTCACTGAGACTAGGAGGACACAGGTTCAGCAAATTGATTTCATTATATTTTTCAACCGTTACAGAAAAAATTATTAAAAATCCAGGACAGGTTAAATGTTCATTCTCAAATAGATGAGAAACAAGATAATAAAATACCTCAGACTAAACATTTACACATTGTCTGCTTGGGCTGGAGTGTACGGACATTTGAGTTCTTTGGATTTCTGGTGGAGTCTTAAGCTACAGCAAAGCATTTGGCTGAACTGCCAATGGCACCAGTTTACCCAGGAGGCTGCAGGCATCCTTCCATCATTTCAAGATTCAGGTTGTCTGAACAAACATAAAAAATGTGGAAAGGAAGCTGAAGAATGTCAATGGAGCAGAGAATGAAGCTGGCCTTTGTGCTGGCTGGATGCCAACGCAGCATATTTCCCATCACACCTACTATTCAGACTGTGCAACATGCATTTTCTGTGAAATGCATGTTCATCTGCTGAACAATTCAGCCTGAAACATTTGGATTAGGAAGTTATAATGGCTATCAGAAAGTTTGAACTGCTTCCTCGCATTTTAGTTGGACTAACTACAAAATCATTTTAACAGCAGGGAATATTCACCTGAATTTCAAGTTACAAACCAAGTCAGCTTTGTTTTCATGAGAGGTAAACAACATCAGGGACTTAAAAAGACATGAAGCCCATTGGTACTGTAAGTTAGTTCCAGACTTCCTAGCAACATACACAAAAATCCAATTCTGTTGTTCTAATGATGGAGGAGACAAACAAAGCTAAAAATCCCTTTTCTATCTGCAGCCTGGATGTGGCAAAATTCAATTCTGCATTAGCAGTAGAGCTGTTCTCCTCTTCACCCTCTGTCCCCCGGCCAGGTCTTGAGCTCTTCCTCCAGCTTTCAGAGACAATGCCAGCCCAGGAGACAGGAGAAGGAGAGAAATTTGCTGTAAGAATTGGTGATATTCCCCCTATAATAGGGTGCCTACCAGGATCCCCCCCCCCCCCCAAAAAAAAGAAGCATGTGGGAGCTGGATGTTGCTGGGAAACAGATTTCCCTGGGGCTGTGCCTTCATTTGGGCTGAGTGCCCTGAGCAGTTCATGGAAAAATGCTTGGGATATTGGTCTGCTTCTAATGCTGAACCAGACCTGGGGTGTCTTATCTCAACATGAAGTCAAGACTTTGCTGTTCATGTCATCATTTAGCTGCCATTACCAGCTTCCTTCACCAGTGTGGGATGTTTACTGTGTCCATTGGAACTGACCAACTGGCCAACAGGGCCTGTGAGCTGGATGTTTGTACAGGGGCTGGCTCCATGGGCCACTGCACCAGGGGCTGCTGTGCGTTACCTCAAAAATGCAAAAAGTGAATAAAGAAAAATTGCCAGGAAAAGGCTAGTAACACAAATACTGGGTCTACGTTGTCCGAAGCCCAATATTACCTTGCTGAAAGAAATTGAAACCAATACACTTCCATGAGGCTGAGCAAATGGGAGTTTTCATAGGCTGAATAGAGAGTTCTTGATGTTGCTCAAGAGGAACTGCAGGGAAATCCCAAGTATATATAAGAGAATATAGACAAGGCAGAATTTACTGAGAGACACCTTAGCTCCAGGGCCTCTTTCAAGAATATCTGCAAATTAAACTATTGGTGGTTGGATACCTCATTTTCCTTTTAGGATCCTGAGGGGTAATATACAAAGCCATCAAAATACTGTGTGCCCTCGTATCAATGAGTGTCATATCCCTCTGTGGACAAGGTGTGATGGAGTAAAAGTGCTGATGGACACAGAGTGCTCCTTGACTTAAACTCAATGGATCCTCCCCACATCTATTTCTCCTCCAGGGTAGCTACTTATTTTGACTAGAATAGCTCGCACTAGTAAAAATAGTTATAATTTCCTACTAATGGGTGTAGTGTGAAACAAAATCCCAATGTTTCACATTTTGGTCAAACATTTCAATTGCTTTTATCACACAATCAACGTGCCTGGCAACAAGCTGAATGTAGACTCAAAAGAACATTCAGCTACTAACCCTCCCCTGAAATTCTAATTTTTAGTGTGAGTTTTAAATACGGTATGTACTGACCAAATTCCTGTTTTGTATTCTTACATTCCCTCTGAATTTTCTCTTGCATATATTATTACTCCTTCTGTCCTCTCCTAACCTATTTTGAAATGTTATTGTTTGCCATTTTATAGCTGCTGTGTTTCACCTCAAAATTGGCTGCATTTCAGTTGTGGTCACTCATTACATCTAGTTTATCAGTCTCTGAAGGACTATGGGAAAAAAGTGTTAAAAGGAATAAAAATCACTCTTATTATTTTGGATGAATAGAACTTTCACCATAAAGACATGCCATAAAGAAGACTGGGAGAATTAAGTTTAATGAAGACTATTCACTATTTCTACCCACACTGAAAACAATAGAAACACTCATTTTCTGAGAATGTGAGAATGTTTGCTGTCTCTGCACATTAGGCCCAGGAGATGCATGGCTGCAGCTGAGAAAAGTGCTGGTTACTAAGGAATAACTTGCGTCTTGAAAACCTGACATGCCTGATGAATAAGCCATTAGATTTTTGCTGTGACTGTTTCAGTCTTCAGCAACTCAAATATATGCTACAAACAGCCCCTAAAGAACAGTGTCAGAGGTTAAAACAGGAAAAATCAGTCAAATTTAGTGCAAAAAGCCAAGAAGATTTGGCAAAAAATCCCACACTTCTCACATCCCTCTGCTGCTAAAACATTCAGCCTTTGTTCTGCCTCCTGCAGCTTCCTTCAGTCTGCAGCAAAGGCCATTTTTAAAGGGCTGACAATGTAGCCCTGAAAGGAGGTGCCTGAAGAAAATTTAGATTCCAACAAGTTAGCAAATTGGCTGATAAATCCCAAACTGCCATTGGACAGCCGATCACCAACAGTAGGAACAGCAATGCCCTTTGCCTCACCAACTAATTTAAACTCCTCTCTGCTTTGGATCATATTTTCTGTTCAGAATCAACCCATGGTCTATGGGTCTATCCTTTTCCATCCTATTCTACTGATAATTTGTTGACTGCCCCTCCCGGGGGCAGGGGGCAGCTGCATCTCACCTCCTTGGCCAGGGAATTTCCTCTTTTCCAGCAGTGCATCTGCCAGCACTAGTGAATCTGGTGGCCATCACATGAGTACTTTAGTAGTCTGAAAGCTTGAATGTCATTAGCTAAACCTAGGGAAGGCACATGAGTTAGCTGGCCTGCATTTATCAGCCATCAAAATCCTTATTAATTATTAGGTAAGCCTGAACTAGCATGAATCCTGCCCTCCATTATGCATTATATACGGATAAAATCCATTAGAAACAGCCCTAACAGTTCTCAGGTAATCAAATTTTAAGGATCATCTCATTACAAACATACAGACTGTTTCAGCACACACCAGTGATTTTGTTGCTGACTGCATCTTCTTTGCCAACATCTTTCAACCCAAAACTTCAGAAAAAGCTGACGAACTTTAATTCCTAGACTAAATTTTCCTCATAGGTGTCTGGTATCTTTTGGAAAATAGGAACTAGTAACTTAGTAAACAGTGCTCTTGTGGATTTGGGAGAGATGATCAAGTTTTATAAGCCAATAAAGAAGTAACAGCAGCCCTAGTATGTTTTACAGGATGTAGCAGTAGCGTTTAAAACAAGCCACATGTAAATGTATAACTTAAAGATCTTTACTTTTGGAGATCTGATGCCTTTCTGGATCTGTCTAAACTTTTTGGTCTGGAGGAAAGAGGAAGCTGCATGAGGCATCCAACATACTCCAAGATTTGCAGTTCCAGATGTAGAGATGCACCCAAACTCAGGGTGTGTGAGGACACTGATTTTTCTAGTCTGGAGTCCTCACACTAAGTGTTTCCTAAACAGGAAGGGTAATCTTTTGTTTAAGAATTAATTTGCCCATTCATGACCCACCATAAGCCATTGGCTGTCACAATCTTGAGCTGCTGCTCCTCTGTATTGCTCTAATTTCATAGGCAGGGAAATTTGATATTAAAAGAGGAGAGTCATGACAGTGTGAAAAGACATTTGTGGGGCCAGCATTATAACTTTTGAGACCACTGTAAATAGGACCACTTTTTATGTACACACTGATGCCAAGTCATGATGCCTTCAACTGGACATATCTAGAGCTTCATTCAGCCTTCTTTCAAGCCAAGAAACTGACAAAATGTGGGAACTTTGCAAAGAAATGGGACTTA
The DNA here is from genome assembly GCA_013398275.1 of Promerops cafer. Lineage (NCBI taxonomy): Eukaryota > Metazoa > Chordata > Aves > Passeriformes > Nectariniidae > Promerops > Promerops cafer. The sequence goes on from VZSE01009680.1 coordinate 460,636, forward strand.
CATAGAAGTTGTCTATGAGTCTGTCTTCCCATCTCAATCACTTGAGTTGTGTGAACTGATTTTAACTAAGTTTCAAAGAGAGGTAGGTAATGAAGTTATTTCAATTGGTGTCAAACACTGCTGGGTAAAAGACACAGTCTGAAAGAATGTGGGCAGAACTCTGACCTTATAAATACAATTTAATTGCAGCAACCTTGCTAAAGAGTAGACACATATTCACTGGTGATACATATGCAGCCCCAGACTGGTCACATCAATATTGTCTCTTTCCAAGGGAAATATCAAAGATAACATGGGCAGAGCTGAGGTTATTGTGGGGAATTTTACAACCGAAAGAATTTAAATTCATAGAAATGCTGTTCATGAAATATTAATGCTTATATTAATTATGAGGACCTTATTGAGAGAGTAGTTCATTAATTTAAGGTCAGCATGTAAATGTGGTCCAGGTTACTTTTCTCCTGCTTATCTGCCTCTTTGCCTGTTACTCTGCTTCTTCTTTTGGATTATTAAGGAGGACATTGTAGTTTCGGATCAGAGAAACAAAGATGCAGTTGAGGGACACCAGCCTCTTGCAAAAACACCTCTGGAATTTTATCTGATTTTTACTGCTCCTCTTGTAGGTTTTAATACAGGTGAGGGTTTGTTATTATTTAAATATCACTGGTTTTTGTCAAATTTACATGCATCTTTAGGGATAAGACATAAAGCCCCAAACTCTCCCATAATTGTCTTCACAAGAAAGAAACACACAGTTGTTCAAGGAGAAGAATAACATTTACTCCTAGATGTTTGAAAAGTTAAAAACCCAATACTTCATGCCTATTCACAGGACTGTTTGATGGAGTTGGTGGCATTCCCTACATTAGGAGAGGTCATAGGAACCAGTAAGGCTGGAAAAGGCCCCTAAGACCATTGAGATCAACCAAGGTGCTTCCTTTCTTCCTTAAATGATACCATACTTTAGAGAAGCAAAACATTTCAAATGGGATGGGGAAACAAAGTATCAGTTACACTTCCCTCCTGTCTCTCAGACATCCATAAACTGCATTCATGTTCCCAAGGTATCTGGCTTTATGAGCAGACATATATTTTAAAAGAATTGACCTCAGTGATTTTAAGTGCTGCCAAACATTTCCAAGAAAGTGAGCAACAGTGGTTAAGTACAGCAGAGCAGCCTGCATTTGAGATTGGTCATTGGGTAAAACTCATTTACTTTCTGGACACTGTTAGAGGAACTGCCTCCATTTGGGACAAGATCCTTGCAAATATTATGTATATAGAGGAAATTTTCCTAGGGATTGTTGTTAGGAGTGGTGCAAATGATGAAGGTTAAGAAACACTGAGAAACCGGATTAATCCTTTTATCCAGCAGCCAACCTGGTTTTGTAAATTTCTAAAATAACATTTCACAGACTGCACCAATGTATGGTGCAGGTGTATGAAAAACTGCCACAAGCATTGAACCTGGCACACATCACTGCTTTTTCTGCTTGAAAGATATTTGCAGGAAGGATGCCATCTTCCTGAATTCACCCATTACTTACTCAGCCTCAGTTTGTCATTTGTTTGTTCCGCTGTCTGTTGCAAGCATACAACATTTTATTTCTTTGGACAGAGTTTTATGGCCATGGAACAAACCTAAAACTCAGGTTCTGGTTTCTGGATAAAACTTCTGAATTAATTTCCTGTGAATAATTTTCTTGTCTTTACAAAATAAGTTCATTTACTAAAATATTCCTGGCAAGTGTGTCCCAAATGGACTGAATGCTTTAAATTTTTTTTGGTGAAAATCAAATTACAATTTCCTTTAAAAATTCCAGAGACTTTTGGAAAAGCATTTTCTACTCTGACCAGTGGAACTTAAGCTTGCAGGTTGTGTCTGTTGCCTTCCTATCTTGCTGCTATGTTTAATAAACACTGGTAAGCCTGACATGTTCCCTTGCTCTAAAGTCTTCTGAAAAAGGAAAACCTAAATTAATCACACAAGGAGCTGAATTGTGTTTTTCTAATAATGGATATGAAATCTTAAATTCACTGTGGAAATAGTAAGGTGGTCATGGAGATTCCTATTTAAAAATGGAGGCACATGAAGAAATTATATTTCATGCCCAAAGAGGTTATGGATTTTCTTTCCTTGGAGGTATTTAAAACTGGACCAGATGAGGTCACAAGAACCTGAAATAACTTTAAAATTTCCTGCTTCACAGGTCCCTTCTAACCCCAAATTAGATTTTTCATCTTATTTTTACACATCTACATAAATCTGCTGCCTTTAAAAGGAAGCAAGAGACAATTTTATCAAACTAATGCTTCACGTTATTGAATTATTGAGACCATTTCCATTTTGTGAGGGAATAACATTCCTTTTTCTTACTATGTTCAGGATAATTTATGTGGAAAAAAAATAGTGTAGATGCATATATATTCCTGTGCATGCTCAAAGGAAGTGTGCATCAAATCACCTTCCTGTTCACAACCCACAGAGCAGCTGTGCTCCATTGAGACAAGATGTAAAAAAAAAAGTCATGTTTTGACTTTGTCTTAGACAGTGTTTGGGGTGAGTGTTTTGGGGATTTTAATTACTGGCTATGTAATTCTTTATGGGAGAGCAAACCAAGTTTTAAGATCATGTTGGTCAAAGAAGAAAAAAGGCCACTTCTTCAGCAGGGTTTTCTTCAAAACCAAACCAAACTGAAAGAAAGCAAAACAAAACTGTCCTTTTGCCTCCCATATATCAATGATGACCGTCTCAGCTGTCCACAGGGGAAAACAAATCCAGCTTACAAGTACTTCACATACTTCATAACACCTGCTGAAAACACCAGCATACATTTATAGTGAATCATAAACACTTCCTTCAGCATTTTTGTAAAACAGATTATTTTCTTTGATGTTATTAGCACCTTTGTCATAATATACTTAAAATACTTCTCTATTCTTATTTCTCAACACATTAAAAATAAACACACAAGCCAGAACAGATGAAAAATCCAATAGAAGTAATAAATTTTTCAGAACCTTCTTCCATTATTTATAGAAAATAATTCTGTATGCATCTGGTCAGACAAAGAGATTGTTGGTGGTCTTGGACTTCCCCATCACCTACCTCAAAGTACAAATAACAAGAGAAACTGATAAGCACCTATTCACAAAGAAATGGCTCAAACCCAAACAGAGTTGTGGCAGATGGCTTGCACATTTCAGGGGAAGCACAATGTGTGATTTCAATTTGGAAAGTTCTGCATGGGACTGGATGTGTGCTGATGTGTACAAAGTGAGGGGAAGAGATTCAGACAAAATCACTGTATCTCTGACTTCTCTGGTGGTTGGTAACGTGTGTGGTATTCAGTAGAACATCAGCAATCATTCCAGGCTACAAAGCTTTCTGGTGCCCCCAAGCAGTGCTTTCTAAACCCTGGGAAGGTTTCCTCATACATCTGTTCATGGTTGTCACAGGAATCAGCTATTTTTGTCATACCTGTGGACAGTAGTTATTTTCATCCTAGTTTATTTACTGTGTAAGTGGAAAGGGGATCTTTTGTTAGTCACTATTCAGAGCAACATTTCAAATTTTTTCCAGACAAGCCCTCTGCCTATCTTAGTATCTGGACATTGTAGTTCTCTTTTAGGTTAAAAGCATTTACATATCTTCATAAGGAGAAAAAAGATCTTCTTTTCCAAGGTGAAGAACTAAAATGCAGACCCCACAAACACACATGCATGCACACGCACACACACTTGCTGTTAAATAGAAGGCTTAAAATATTTTTCATGAAGCATTACTGGGATTTGGAACTTCAAGCAAACATTTCTGAAGACAGGCCAGCTTTTAGAATTCTTATTAGACATTCCTCATCAAAAGCTAGGAAATCTGCTTCTATTGTCTTTGCTGCTTTTTCTTCCTCAACTTTAATCTATTGTCTCCCACTATTACATCTTGTGAACTGTGGAACAGACCTGCCTAGGTCATGGGATTCATGATATAGGAGAGCCAATATAACTGAAACATGCTGGGATTGCTCCTGTTTTGCAGGCTTTGTAACAGTCTGCAAATGTTCAGCTATAGTTTCAAGCTGACTTTATTTCCTTATTCCTTCTGCCAAGTGTCTCCTGTGGGACAGTACACTATCTTTCATAATAATGGTATGTTTTCCCCAATGAGCATCTTATAGTATGCTGGAAGCTGGATATCACGCTCAGAAGTGCTGACAATTAGTCTGTATGAAGGAGAACATCATGCAGAGAAAATCAGGAGGCAGTAGTCCTGTGAGCAACCACTCCTTCACAGAGATTTTCTTTTCGTTTTTGGAAGGAAACAAGCTCTGAAGCAGAAGCATTGGCTCCTATCACAAATTGGATTCAGAATTTCAGGGTGACTTGAGGTGAATTATATAGGCTTTGTCATTTTTAGGATATGGGAAGCATTTACACTCAGAATTAGGCAACTGGCATACACAGGTAAGCAGAAGCAGACCTTACATGCTCTCTTCCAGATAATTTAAACCTGTAACAATGCAGAAAAGCTGCAGCCTTTCTGGACCACATTAGTGTTTTACAGTGCCTGTGGTCAGAAGATAAATGGTCAGATGACCCTGTCCTTCGTTTGATTTACAGGGACATTTTACCCTATTGTCTTACCAAAGCAGGGTTTAAAAGGGATCTATATCCGCTTTAAGACCAGACAAATGTACTGCCAACTTTAAATGCTAATGAAAATCAAGGCATTCATATTTGTGTGTCCCGTTTCTCTACAGATATAAAATATTGTTTCCTTTATTTCCTTTATGTCTTATCTTTCTACAAGTGAAACTGTGCTTCATTATATGTTTTGCATTGTTGAATGCGAGAAAATCACCATCTTCGCTTCATGTGTGAGATGGTGTGATAACAAGAATACAAAACTACAAAAGAAAGACCCTTTTACAGACCCTATTTGGATTCAGTGATTCTATTGCCCTTCCAGTCTAAATTAATAATGTATATGAACAGTTTAAGATCATAAGCAGCTCCTGAGAATATTTTCGTAACTTGTGTTCTGAATCATGCCTGGATGCCAGCCAGCAGTGCTGACTCTCTGCTGCTGCAAGTTGCCTCCCTTTCCCTGCATCTCCTCAGGACTGACAGAGCGTGGGAGGACAGTTTGAGGCCAGAACCTCTCTGCCCTCTTGCCTCTTCCTTTAGGGGATGGAAGTGGGGAAGCCCTTCTCTGGCTTCACTGGAGCAGCATGGGGAAGAATTGGCCTTGAACCTACACCTGCATATCCCCTGTAAGCTGTCTGATGTAGGAAGCAGAGCTGCTCATCTCAAAGGAGGCTGTTACATGGAATCTGGTGTACATCTCAAGGACAAAGAGTAGTATCCCTTTGGGAGAAGGCACAGTGGATACTAATAAGCATCTAAGCAAAGTTCAGGGAAAAGGATCTAGCAGGTAAAGGGAAGAGCAAAGGGACAGGTGGAGTACTAAGCTGCACAATAGCAGTCTCAATCATCTTGTGAATCATTATCAGAATCAGAAATCAGCGAGTACCATAAGTCACATGCTATTAAAGAAAGGGCAAAGTTCATTTTTTGCTATGGCCCCGTGTTGAACCAGCAATGGTTGCATACATAGTTCTCAAGTATATCTGGAAAATATATTGCACATTTCTTAGTTTAAAAAAAACAAAAAAAGAAAAAAAAAAAGAGAAAATGGATTCAATAAATTACCCACCAAACTGTGTGCACAAAGAAAATAAAAAAGACTGTTTGAACAGCTGGAATTTAAAACTTGTTATATTACTGAATTATTTATTTTAATAAATGAACAGCTACAATTAAGGTTAAAATGATCATACATGCAGGAAGAGAAACAATCCTGTTATTACGGCTTCCAAGAACTTGTACCCTGCGACTGTGCTGGTAGAGGGCCCTGTGTTATTGGTGGTAACTTTAGATAGACATGAAAGTGTTTTTAACCACAACCACTTGAAGCACATGAACCGCTGTCCCAGCTAGTGGGGATCAAGTGAGTGCAGGGCTGGGGCTGACACATTTCTGCTTTCATATTCAGTACCTTAATACTTTTCTGAAGCTTCACTATTGAAACTAGACAAACGACAGTCTCTGTAGTAACTGCAAAAGTGGTTGGAATCAGCCTAACCAAAATGTACACAGAAGTTATTTTTTATGTTTGCCTCTGCAGTTGTTTCTGGACAGTACTTTACTTAAACCTAAGGGAGAAAATGTAGCCTTAAGTCTCTTGGGTTTTTTACACAATAATTGGCTATTATGAAAAGTATCCAGGTTTTCACTCCCACTCCTAAAGTAGAAAAAACAGGACACAAGGTAGCTTAAACCTTTTAAAATGTCATGATACCTTTCCAATCTGCAGTTGGAAGCCCTGACTGTGAGGAGCAGAGATTGTGGATGTGGATTGTTGAACCTGCACAGAGCCCCTGGAGGGGATGGTAGAAATTCCTTAGGCAGAATCAAGCACAGAGGAAAAAACCAGTCAGTGTCTGCAAGATTTTGATAAGAGAGATGCAGGCATTCAGCAGGACTGCTTAAAGTAAACACATTTGATCTAATGTTAAGGTGTCTGAATTCTGATTCCACTTTGCCAATGGAGTTGGTATGTAGCAAGCACAGGGAAGCTCCCCACTTTTTGAAGAAATGCTCCGGAGGTAGTAAACACTTTTATGTGGACCTCATCCAAGAACCACCGAAGTTAGTGAGGGCAGGATTTCAACCTCAAAGTAATTTTTAAAGGTCAATGAAGTAAAAAGAAAGACTGCTATTGATTTTTATGGGCTTTCATTTGTTTTTCACCCTTGGGAATTTCAGTCAGATCAGAACTTTGTAATTCTGATCTGAGCAACGAGAAGTTGTCCTTTTGTTAGGTATTTTCCTACACCCAAAACCACTAAAAACTCTCCCACATTTCAGTATGATTAGCTGTTGTTTTTCAGGTCTGTGGAGAAGGTCCAACCAGAAAAAATAAAACCAGGAGAGAAAGCTATACATTTTGCAATCGTATTTCATCATTTATGCCACAATATGCATTTTTTTTCTAAATGATATTTAATTGCTTTCGTCTGAGGAACTCCCTTTAAAGCAATGTTTTCCTAAATAAATCCAGAAGTTTCTACATCTCAGACAAATGACACATCCCGCATTTAGTCTGATTCCAAATGATTCCACTTGAAAACATGTTTTCTCATTTTGTTAGGTGAGTGAAATGAAGATAATCAGACTTGAGAAAAAGTATTATTGTTTCCCAGTTCTTTCAGTCAAACTGCATGTCTTCTTTTTTGATTCTCTATGGGGTTTTTTTAATGCTCTGTAAATGAAGCATAAAACCCATATATTAGGGCAAGAAATGAAGGAGATACATCTCAAGCATATGCCTAATAAGGGCTCAGGAAAGTAGTAAGTATTCTGGAAAACCCTGTCCTTCCTATCCCCTTCCTCCTTTTCACACACATGAAGCAAACTCTTCAAATGAGAAAGAACGAATATGGCAAGTCTAGGAGATGCCTCCTATTTCCCACAAAAAGTAGCTGAAGAACATTATGCAATTTTAGGTACTGCACCAGAAAGTTCAGAACTGAAGAAACATTCATGGTACAGCATTTAGTTTCAAGAGCAGATGCATTCCTTTCAGCTCTAGGAGCCAGTTGTATGGGCTGTGGTCTGTCCTCCTTCAGACAGGCAGTGGTCCCAGAGAGCTGGGCCGGTCACCCTAGAATTTTCCTGTGGAACAGATCTTCTTATAAGTGCTGATGTATTTCTCATGCTGAACATTCACTATTGCCTTAAGTCCAAGGCTGGCTTATTTTGGAGCCCATTATTGTCCTGCTGTGCTTCCCTTCACTGCATTTAATCCAAAGTCATTGACTTTGGTGGATGGGTAGCTGTTGGAGCAGAGCAGCTGATGCTCTCAGCCGTGATGCAGAGCTCTGGTTAAGCTCTTCTGTGGAGCCTGTGTGGAAGGCAGGAGCTGCCTGCCCCTGCACTAACACCTGAGTAGTTTCAGAGCAGCTGCTTGGATGCTTTGGGTCGTGCCATGGAGCAGGCCCCTGTATGCAGGAGCGCTGCAGGTTTGCTCAAAGGTAGCCAGGGCTCTAGGCCAAGACGAAGCAATTAACAACTGCTGCAGGGAATCTGCATCACTGGAGCACACAGTACCTGTAGGAGCAGGTTTTCAGACCATACTGCTAAGGCAAAAAGGGTTTCCTGGCATCAGTTTGGATGGGTTTATTTTGAATAGAGTTAGGCACTTTCTTTCCCCCCCCTTTTTTTTTTTTTTTTTCCAGTGAGCAGTAGATGTGGTAGAAGAAATGGAGCTCTGGAGGCAATGAAACAGACCAAAATTTGTTCCAAGATCAACTGAAAGAATTTTGAAGACAAAAAGGCAATTTCCCTCATTCTCCTTATATGAAATATTTGTCTACGGAGAGCCAGAGTGGTCTGCTTTGACATTTTTACTTCTGGTTTAAAATGTCCTTTTTCCATTAGCAAGACCTACTTTATAAATAAGGAAGCACAAAAAGCTAATTTAAAAAGCAATGATGATGACAAAAGAATGGATTAAAATGTTTTGTTTCAGAGTAAATTAAATATTTGGAGTTCTCCAAAGACACCTGTTTGTTGTTTCTGTTTTCCTGAGCCCTCCAAATGGAATCTAAATAATATTTCTCCAACTTTTTCCACTCAGTCACAGATAAAAAAAGGCCTTTATTCTTCCAATTGTATTCAGAAGTTGTCAACCTTACGTGAGTTATGTGAGTTATCTTGAGGTACAGTTCTGTGGGTTAAAATCTATAACTTACCAGGCCAAATACCAAGCATTCTGTATGCTTGAACATAGATTATTTTGCATTTTAAATAAAAATATACTGGAAGTAAGCTGAGGATTTAGAATTTTCTTATTCTTCTATCTAGAGATACTGTGGATCTCACACACAGATAGAAGCCACAGTTAATAAAGTTTTGAAACATACAAAAGAAAAAAAGAAATTGCTGTTTTAAAAAAAGAAATTAATTTTTTTAAAAAAAGAAATTTCATTCTTTTACTTCTTAGAGATTTCTGAGTCTATTAAATATCTCACGGAGCACTGGAAAGCTTCCATGTCCAGCTCTGGTGAGACACTGAATCTGAAATCTGCCACCACTTCAAACTTGTTTATTGCCTATCTTAAACCTTGGGGAAATGCAATTTAAGGCAAAAGAACACAACAAAAGTGTCGTAGTTTGGTACAACTGAAAGAAAAGGTCTATGATTAAGAGATAATTTGAAAGCTTTTCAGGTTTTAGAAGTCACATGTGGTCCTTGAAGGAGACTGGGAGGACCGAGGACAGTCAAAATATGAAATGGCATTTACCTTCAGTACATTGACATTATTTTTCATCGTGGTTGTTACTTTAGTGCCCTTTCAAGAGCTCTTCAGAGTCCACAATCTGCATGAATCAGGCCCCAGAAGTTATGAGAACTTCTACTCTGTGGCCTCTACCAAAAGGACAGCTGTTTTCTCTGGCAGAGGGGATACTGGCATTTTGTGTGCACAGCCCAGGAGGCAAAGGGCTGCTCATAGCAGCTGTACCACAGCCATACACCATTCATGTCTGCAAGGCTTAAGATGCATTCAGACACTGGCTCCCTACAGACAGCAGGTCAGGTATTTCCCAAACACAGTCTCTGTGCCACAGGTGTACTCCAACAGTAACCAAGTGCCCCTACGGCTGTCAATGAGAAAGACAACTATAACGGCATCCCTTCTTCTCGTCCCTTAATAAAGGCAGTGGGGAAAACGCAGGTATTTTGACCTCTGGACCCAACCACTAAAGAAAGCCAGGTGTTAATATGTGTATACACTCAGAGTGAGTGTGTGTGTGTGTGTGTGTGTGTGTGTGTGTGTGTGTGTGTGTGTGCAACTGGCATGCATGCTCACAGTAGCCAATTACCTGTATCAGGTGTGTTCCATGGGACTCTTCACAGTTCTGGCACCTTGACTCCTCAGCATGGTGACCTGGCTCTGATCTCCCTGCACCCACAGCTCCCTGCATTTAAACAAGGAGTTGTGACACTGCGTATCCCTGAGAGTCAGGATGCAGCCAGAGTAGGTACATGGAGCATAGAGCTAAGAACTTATCCTAGATCTGACTGATGAGAGAGCACCTACACAAACAGTCGGCAATGTTAAACCTTGTAGTAAAACTTATTTTCTCAATTTTCTATTAATACATTTCACTGAGGGTCATGGTTGCACTCATTATCCTAATTCCACAGACCAGAAAGCCAACTGAGCAGTGAGAGGAGAGCAACACTGATGCTGTCCTCCAGCAGTAGAGATGGAAAGGGATCTCATATCTTTTTAGTCCTAGTCCACTTGGCAGCCTTATCATTGCAAAGATTGAGAGATCTGCTCCAGGTCACTGAGGTATCATGAAGTGTGTTACACGTTAATTACACAGAGACAGGAGAGCCATTGCATACAGAAGTATGTAACACAAATTAAATTCAAATATATAATATTGGAAACACACATACAATTGAAAATTAGTAAATACAGAGGCTAAATCTTTATGTTAATTAAAGTGATTTTTCAGTCACTTAGACCCCCTGAAAAAGGGGGAATAAAGTCACCCAGTTCCATGCACCTGAAATAGCAGACAAAAGGCCTTCCTAGATCCTCCCCCTGATGAGAACAGACAGTGCAGCTCCTCCGAGAGCAATTCAGAGTGTCGGTGCTCAGGGTCAATTCTTCTGGGAGCTATTCTCTGGATACTGACAGGATGTATTGGTGAAACTAAGGAAGCAGTGAGTTAATCTGAATGATAAAAGTTAACTGGACAGATAACATCTTAATTCATCTATGGCTTTTACTCAACACTAGCTACTGAATTTTTTGCTTTATTTTCTCTGTCACTTTAATGTTTAGGATGTACTGACCTCCCAGTCGATTCTAGAACTGCTAAGTGAGGGTATGCAAATCAACCTATTACCAGCAAAGTATATGGAGAATATACAGACTTTGGATTGGTTTTGGGAAGGATAGAGTTAATCTTGTTCATAGCAGCTCCTGTGGTGCTATGCTTCAGATTCGTGATGAAAATAGTGTTGAGCACACAGACATGTTTTAGCCACTCTGATCAGTGCTTGTGCAGCACCATTTCTCACGACAAGAAGGCTGAGGGTGCACAAGAGGTTGGGAGCAGACACAGTGGGGACAGCTGACCCCAAGTGACCATGGGGATATTCACACCATAAGGTGTTGTGCTTAGCAATAAAAGCTGGGAGAAGAAGGAGGAAGGGGGGACATTTGTAGTGATGGCATTTGCCTTCCCAAGTCATCAACAGGCGTGATGGAGCCCAGCCTTCCTGGGATGGCTGAACACCTGTTTGTCCATGGGAAGTTGCAAATTAATTCAGTTTCACTTTGCTTGCACACACAGCTGCTTTTATTATTAAATTGCCTGTATATCAAAACACAAATTTTCTCACTTTAATCCTCTCAACTCTCTCCCTCATTCAGCTGGGAGAGAGTGAGTGAGCAGTCTGGGCGGGAATGAGCTGCCTGTCAGGGCTAACCCACAGCATCTTCTAACACAGGTTAGAGTACATTTTTCCTTGGCACTCATTGTACGTGCATACCTATCATGTCACAGCACAGATGCGCTTAGAAGTCATCAGCTTGGTATTTTTGAGATTTCCCAGCTTCTGTCCTAAAGGGTGAGATGTAGGTTCATACTGTTTTTCAGAGTCTTAGATATACAATCTAAGAGGAAACAAATGAGCCTCTGAAGGGCACATTTTTTGCTACTGTGAGATGGAGGCTGTGATGTGAATTTACCACAAGAAAAGCTAGGACAAATTCTGCTTAAGAGGTACCTTTTCCAACCGTAATGATTCTATGATTCTACCTCAACTAATATCTGATAAAGCAAATGAACAACCTACAGGAACTGGAAGCCAAATGAGACAGCTTTTATGCTTGCAGTGTATACTTATCCAGTTGATAGTCATTGCTAGAGACAAGCGCATCAGCAGGGAGAATTTGTACAGCTTGTTTGCAATATGCAGTCAGCACAAAAGCTTAATGGATCCTTGGCAGAAATTGAGCTGGCAGAGCTTTGATCCAATGAGCACAAATCACATACTGAATTTTGGATACTGAAATATTTGATCAATGACCAGAGACCTCTGCCACTCTTTAGGTAACAAAAGACTCATTGTATGCCAATCCAAGCAATCCACTTTCTGATTCTGTGATGGCTCTGCAGGGAGCATTGCTTTCAATTCCCTCTTCAGAACACTCCCAGCACCAAAAGCAGATGTTACAAGCCAGTTAATGGCCACTTGCAAAGCTAAGCTCAACTGCAATTTGCTGCTGTTGAGCAGCTGTCTGTAAAGATAAACCTGTGCTCACCAGCTAAAGGATAGGTCTCTTAAGTTCTTGAAGAGATTACTCAATGCACACAGTAACCAAATTACCTCTTTTTAACAAAAAGAGTTTTCTTCAACCTTTTGAAACTGTGGCAATTCCATCCACTCCTTTTGGCTCATCTGTCTTGGTATGACTCCAAGTATGAGCTGCAGCTCATTTTCTCCAAGGCAGAGAAGAAAAGACTTGCTGAAATTACTACATCAAGGCATAAACTGTCTTTGGACATTGCAAATACTAAAATTTTACATGGGTTCAAGGAGAAATAGAAATTCATAGAAGACAAGTCCACTGAGGACTGCTAAATTCAACCATATGTAGCTCAGAAACCCCTGGGCTGCAAGTGGCTGGCAGCAAGGAGGGTATTTGGGGAAAAGTACTCAGTATGCCTGTTTTCTTTGTATACTTCTTGGCTCATGTTGGAGGCAGGATACAGTGCTAATAAGAACATTGGTCTGATCCAGAACGGCTGCTCATATATGTTGTATTAGTTAAATAATCACATCTTCCATGCAGACAAACTGTCTGCAATTAAAGTCAATTTGTAGTTTCCTGGCTAGTTTCAAAACTGTAGCAAGTATTTACAGCTTCCACTTTCCCCGACCCTGAATGACCCGACACTACAAGCTCCCAGCTTGTGGCTCTGCTGCTTAACCTGGTGTTCACAGCTTGTCCTTACCCTGTGCCACAGCCGGCATGAAGCCAGCAGCACTCCGGTACCTCGTGTCTGCACGGAGAGCAGGGCTTGGAAACATCTGCCTGCGACAGGCGTGTGCTTGAGTGACAGAGCGTTTCAGCAGGCGGACCCCTGCTGGCTCAGGCGCTGTGAGTCCCCAGCCCCGCCCGGGAGTGTCTCAGGGCTGGCGTGCGGGACAGAGGCGGCAGCGGGGAGGAAGGGCAGGGGGACTCCTCGCACCGGCGCTGCAACCAAAGCAAACCCGCTGGAACCGCAGCTGGGGCTGCGTGCGATTATCGCCACTTCTGCAGCTTCCGACCCACCCTTTGATAGCTCCCACAGCCTCAAGGGGAACACGACCTTCACTGTGAAAAACACTGCTGCAGCACAAGCAGGCTGGGAGAGAGAGGCCACTGACAATGTGCAGCTGTAAATCTGGGTTAAATAACAAGTTATCCCGGATTAATGGCTGCTTGCTGATCCCGGTGTACAGCGGCAAATGTGACCCATTCGCAGCAGACGTGTATTTGTTTAAATTAGCCTGCTAAAGTAAAACCCAAATGTAAGTGAAAGCAAGAGCAAGGCCTTGGGCTTTAAAAGGACACAAAACAGAAGGAGTGTATACACATTAACTTTCTGGTGAGAAGATATTCTTTCCTTAAGCAGAAACGAGCACAGAGATGGTTCCTGACCAACCAATGATAGAAATCAAGATAACAATTTTTTTTTTTTTCTAGATTTACTGGTTTGTCCATTTTCTTCCAAACTAATGGCCACAGTCCTTCTCCCTGACTTATTTTGTCCTGGGTAAAATAAAGCATAGTCCTTAGGGATATCAGCTCCTGAAATGGTAGTAATCACTAATAATGACCTTGTGCAACCATTACTGTGTAGGCTGAGTCTTCTTGTAACTTTTTTTGTTATACAACACAAAACAAATAAAAAGGATACCATCCCTCTGCCATCAAAATTAGAAATGAAAATTGAAAATTACACGAAAATATTTCACAATATTTCAGAGAAAATGCAGCTTTCCAGCTAAGGGTGGAAAATAACACTGACTGATAATTACAGTATAAATAAATCATCAGATATTTAACATGTCTTGGCTGACAGAGGAGTTGAAATAAATTCTTTCATGTCTGGCAAGGTCAGGAGCATATCAACCTACTGAAAACTAACCCATTTTTTCAAAGTTCTCTCCATTGAAAAATTCTCCTTAGATTGTCAGTGTCTCTCCCTGAGACAGCTGGGAGATGTCCCTCACATCTTGGGTGCTACACCATGTAGGATTCACTGAGTCCTAGCCGTCTACCAGGGAATTTCTGAAGACTTCTGCCACATCTGCTGCCCAAGCAGAATGCAATCTGGTTTTACCTCATTCAGTGAATGCACATATTTGGAAAAGCAAATCTTGGCAAGTGAGAATATATCATGATGCATTCCGCTGTTTCATGTTAAAGAGACAGTATGAAATCAAATTAAGCCTTTTTTTTGGGAAAATTACATTGGAAGAGAAATTAAGCCCAAAGCTAAAGAAATATTCTCAGGGAATTAAATATAAAAGCATTCCTTTCTTTGGAATATGCTTTCTACTCTTTTGTCAGAATGTTCTGTATTTGGCATACCACAAAGCTCCAGGTTTCATAAAGACTTTCAGACAGGCAATGTTGCTGAAAGATCTGTGTGGAACCCTGGAAAGAACCCTGTGTGGATTGGGACCTATTCCTTTCTATTTTAACAAAAGAAAATACAATATTTTTTCTATTGTTGTGCGATCTAACTCATTACTGTTGAAAATGCTGAAAGTTGCACCAGTGTCTATCCTGAGGTCCAGCTGGATTTATAGCTGATTGCACAGAGTCTTGGGAAGCTGCTATTTTTTGTCTAGTAAAATTAATCCCTAGAATGTGTCGGTAACCTCATAGTACAGGATAAGGGAGTGAAGTTGGCTGACAGAATGGAATGGTTGGAAGAGTTCATCCTGAGCTGATGCTCCCTAAAAGACACAAACAGCTTTTCCAAGAATAGGTGAGAAAGGAGGTGTACAACTGTCCCAAATTATTTTTTGCTACCCAAGAACTGACTAATGAGAAGGCCAAGATGTCTCATTCTTACAGAAGCATATCCAAAAGAATCATCTGCAATGCAGATAAACAAGAGGGACCAAAAAAAAGTGTAAATAGATACTCCTGAGTCCTAGACAAGATCTGGTCCCAAGAAACAGGGAAATTCAGTAGTTTTGATAGGTTCTGTTCTGACATCCTTGGAGACTGATGACCTTTCATAAGCCCCCGTGTGGATATAATAATAGAATATGACAGTAAATGGTTACTTCATCTTTGCTGCCAACACTCTGCTTCTCAGAAGGAAACACTACCTGGAAGCTGCTAGGCAAAGAACTTAATTTAGAGCCAGTTCTTTTCACTGAATACCAGCTATTTTTTGCTCTGATGCAAAACTCCTCTTGGACAGCAAAGAAAGGGAATCTATTCTTCATTTTTCAGCAATAGAAAAGAGAAATAGATGCATTGACTGTGGGTGAAATAGGTGGAAAAACCAAGTGCAAGAGAGGGTTTCAGAAAGCTTCATCTGTACCATGGTCTAGATGTGTACTAGTAGTGTAATTGATATCTAACAACCATGCATTACAATGCATAGGAAAGGTTGACTTCCACATAGTTTTTTTCCTACAATGGAGAGTTTTCTTTGTCATGGATGACAGAAATTGGACCTAATATCCTGGCAACTAGAGTGGCTGCCACGGAGTTGACTGCCATACATTAGCCTGGCTTACAAAAATATCAGACTGGAATGATTAAGTTAAAAGATCACCCAAGACATTATTCCTTAGCCATGAAAATAGTTAGATGTTTGAAAGCATTCATTACTTTATCACCACTTTGCAACATTCCAATGTGTTTTACATTTTTTTCTTACTGTTATTAAATAGGTCACTAACATTTTCTATGATTAGAAAAGAACATATTAAAAAAAACACATTCTGAAATACTTTCTAAACTTTTCTACAACTTCTACAGTTTGTGTGTGCTACCTGTTACTACCCACTATTCATTTATTTTCATTTTTTTTCTTCCTGTGATACTATCTATTACCTAATTAACCTTCGAAAACTAAATGCCGGATGTGCTTCACCGTTATTCTATAGCTACTAAGAGACTTCTTGACATTTCACTTTTTAAGATGCTCTTATAACTTAGTTAAACTTTTACAAGTTCAGTTGAATTTTCCATGCCTGGTGTTTGTTCCAGGCTGTTGTTATTCATGTGTTTTTAAATTTCAAGAGTCATGGTTCAATTGTTTCTAAGAAGGAAGCTAGGGAAAAATAAGTTTTGCCCACATATGAAAAAATTAGGCCATTTCTTGTACTCAATTTGTTTAATACTTTAAAGAATGTATATAGAATTTGGCAGGGGAAGGGGCACTCCTGCCAGGAGTCCTTTTTGCTGTCTTTGTGAAAGCTTTTTAAAAAAATGCTTTTCACACATCCTCAGTGAAGCCCTTGATTTCCTAGTATCTATGATCTCTGGAGACTCTTGCCCCACGAAGCATGGTCAGCACTCCCTAGGTGGGCCCTGCTGCCGAGCCAGCCTAGGGCTACTGGAGTCAGGACAGCAATGGTGGCTCAAAATTCCTCTAGGCTATGCACAGGAACTTAAAGCAAGGAGTCTCTTTCTCTCTCTGTGAATGACATGACTGCCACTAACCAGCAGCATGGAAGAGGAAACCCACTGAAGCAAATTCAGTAGTGTATGTGCTGGACAGTATAAATAAAAAGGAGTAGTTGAAAGTAATGCATCTAATGACAGACTGAAACCAGTGCTGTATGCCTGTGAGAGACTGGATGAATGGACAAGTGGCTGAAAGAAGAGTCAGTGGGATCAGACTGGAAACAAAAAGGTTGTCCAATTCAAGGGTTTTTTCTTGGTTTTATTGTTAAAACTGAAAAATGTTACGTCTAGAAACTGATTTCCAATTTTTTTGTTATTCCAGTGCAACAATGCTGCTGACTTCAAGTGGAGTTGTGTGGGAGCTTATTCTGGTAGGAGATGGGCCAGGAGCTGGCTGCAAAGCCAAGCAGTTGGAGACATTAACCTTAGGCCATGGGAAACATCTTGTTCAGTTAGGGCGAGTAGCATGGAATGAGCATGGGATGATGGGAATACTCATGCAAAGTAAGCCATTCCATATAAAGCCATGTCCTGAACCCTACCCTCTGATTGGTTTCCTACAGTTTCCTTATTTAGTCATGTTTGTGTTCTCCAACCCTGGTTGGATCCTGGCCCATCAGCCCTGCCCCTCAGATAAAATTACATAAGGGTCTGTTCCCCCCATTGTTGCGTCTTTGGATGCTGCCTCTTGTGCTGTGCAAGGCTTCCTTATGTTTGTTATTTTTGCACGATATTAAAGTTCTTTATTTTCAGGGCAAATCCATTGCACCCATGCTTTTATTTATTTGCCACGCTCCTGGCTGGTCCGGTCTGAAGGTTCGCATTCAGCTGAGACCAAGGGTAGCGCATGTCACTGCTATAAGAGCACCCGTGCGACGCTACAGAGTTACTCTCATTTTTTGGCAGCAGTATGAACAGCAGAATTGGATCCTCCAGTTACACTGGAAAACTTTCTGCTTTTCCAACGCACTGGTAAGAATTACGGCTTTCCATGTGGCTGTTACAAACGTGTTCAGCCCTGGAACACATCAAGTTGTTCTACAAACCTACAACAGTTCTCAGATGTCACCTGCAGCGAACTAGGATTTTTTTAGCAAGAACAGTCAAGCAGGGCAGAAATGCATGACCCTTCCAAAGCTTTAAATCATGTTCTTGCAAGTGAATAATGACATATTTGGTGTGCTGCATTTTTTTTTATATTGAACCTATTTTCATAGCAGGTGAAGAAAAGAAGCAACCAGTTGCTTATCGGACAGGTTAAGCCATACAGAAATGTTTGAATTAGAAATGTCACGAAAGCAGCCACTTAGAATCTTTGTTTCCATATGAATATTAGTCTATTTAATCTACTTTGATGAGTGTTTGCATTTGGAGCTACATGAATAGAGTATGTGCACCTTAGTAAAACAAAATCCCCTGCCACATCTGGCCATACTCTAAAGAGCGGATATAAAGCCCTGGATGTGGTACAAAGCTCACTCTGGGATGGAGCACTAGAGCAGGAGGTGAGAGGCCTTCGAGTCCTGCCTCACAAACACCCCACATTCTGCTCCCCAAATGCAGCTTCCCCAAAACTGGAAGCTAAGCACATTATTCAGCTCAGAAAGGTTCCATCAGTCAGGTTTCTGTTAACACTACCTTCCTCATTTGACCACTCATAAGGGAAAACCTTATGACTTCCCACAAAAGGGAAACCAATGGGCTTGCATCCATTTTTTAAAGACAGAGAAATAAACCAAACCTCTGAACAAAACCTTATTAAGGCACATAAAATAAAATTTGCAAACACATGCTGGGCCAGCTTCTGATCGCAGATGAACAGAAAAACAGAGTGAGCTGGAAGAGAGAGAGGAAGAAAACAAGTAGGAGAAGCCCATGAAATAAGGAACAAATGTAGACAGAATGGTTAATTTATTTTAGAATGGACAGAACAATTTATCCATAACTGCCTGCAATGAAACACACATATTTTTCTATGTATACAATGTTTTGAGTTGGTACAGAGGCATTATGTGATTGTGAATAGAAGGGCAAGAGGGAATGAGACGGTTTTTCTGGCCCTTGCTCAGAAAAGGATGTGCTTTGTCTTCTGTGGGAGCTAAGAACACATTGTACCATTGTACCATAGAACTGAAGTTTCTATGAAGAGATTCCTCATCCTATGATAATGTTATGTCTCTAGTTATCTGAAGTCTTTAGATATCAGTGGTACTTTGCACTTACAACCCAATGATATTTTGAAACTTACTCTGAGTTTAAACTGCTGATTTATCACTCACTCATATCAAGACAAAGATTTGTGTCTTTTAGTTTTATACTGTGATAATTCACTTTAGTGCATTTGAACTAGGAAAACATGGCACAGAATGTACAGAGAACTTTTGGTTAAAGAAAATACTCAGAAACAACACTATTAAGGCACCAATATCAAGCACTAAAATGTGAGGGGAATATCAAAATCAATTGCTGTTTGATCAACATGAATGTGGCCTTCCTGCATGCAGACATTCTACTGCAACCTTTAATCATATGTCATCTATTACATTTTCCACACAGAAACTCTATCTGCTTCCAATGGACAAAAAGGATGGTTCAAACTTTAAACAAAATACTGAATTTCTGTCTTCATCATGTGATGTGCAGCTGCCTGAGTCCCAGAACCTCTCCATTTTTTAGAGCAAATAGCATTGGTCTCTCAGCCAAAGACCACAAGGCCTGCTGATTAAAGCATTATACACAAGCTAGGTATTGCTAATACCTTAATATAAATCTAGATGACAAATAGAAAACAATCAGAAATATTTTGTAGAGAACCCATTAATGACTGATACAAGCAGCTAAGGCTAGTGTCGGAAAGTACAGAAATTTAGCCATATTCCAGAATTTGTGTGGAACAGCAACAAACCATGTTATGCCCATAACCTCCTTGCTTAGATGATATAAATCTATTAAGATGTCACTAGCATGCTATCTGACAGCTGTCACATGGAAAATGCTGGCTCTGTTAAAGCAACTCTGGGAAAAACAGCACCTATGCAGATGACAGGAGCTGCCTGAAATCTGCCTTCAGCAAAGATGAATTTCAATGACAGTGGTTCCATGATAGCTGGCCTTTATAGTATCAGCTGTGGGCAGACATGCTGTTTTTGATCAATGGATTTTAACACACCTTCAAAGCAGCAATAGAAACAGTGGTTCTGGTGGTGTTAGCTATAATTTTAACATCATGTAAGTCCGTATCCTCATATTCAGAAGTCACTTATTCTTGAGCTCTTGCAGAAGAGACAACTGAAGTGACAATTAAACAAGAGGCAAAAACCCTTTTGTGGAGAGTTTTCAGGAACCAGTTGAGAACTGTTGTGCTTCAAAGTAATGAGAAGAAAATAACTGCCAAAGGAGGCTTCTTTCTTTCAGAATTATTTCAAGACATCAAATTCAAATCACTTTCAGGTCTTTTATCAAGCTCTTTTACTACAGATACTTTCTTAGTATGTTTAGAGCACTGATTGCATGACTACCTTCTCTCTACTGAGTTTTCAAGGGCCCAGTTACCAGTAAGGTAATAATCAGAAGCCACACACTCTAAATGCATAAGGGAATGTAAAATATGGGATGGACAGTGTTGGCATGGGGACTGTGAGATCAGGATTTTACTATTAGTTTTGGCATGCCCTTTCAGGATGACTTTGTCAAGATCTTCTCCAGATGAAAATCTTTGAAGGTCAAAGACTTACATCTCTCTGTAAAATAACCTTCCTCTTTTCCTTCTATGACTTATGTATTTTTCTTGTGGCCAGGCAGGTTTCATGGTTTTTTGGGAGATCGAAACAAATAAGGTTCCTAAACAGGGCTCTTTCCACAGCACAAATAATTAACAAAAGTGATTGCATTTATATCCTCTTCATGGATATTCTTCTGAAGTCCTCCTATAAGTTACAATGTAAAAATTATAGCAATGTCTTACTTGATTATTATTTTCCAGATTTGTCTTTGTGGGTGTGTATGTTGGGGTACAGCTTCCCAGAGTGGTCATCCTTTCTCTTTCAAGGCTAAAATTAAATATATGGCTAAAAACTGTGGGCTGTGGTGCAGCATCTTATGGAGAATAGAATTCTCAGTAATTCATAGTATCAATTTAAAACATAAAGGCAATGAGCACTGGGGAGCCTGTACCAGAGAGAATGGTGCAAGGCCATTAACCTGAAATATTTATGGAGAACTTTCAGTTCAACACTACGTCTGCACACTGATCTATCACTTGAGTTGAAGGAATGAGTGGAATTATTTGCTTTGTCTGCCTCTCAAGCCTTTTTTGGCCCATTAGAAAAGAGTGCTTGTTTTTTTTTTAAATATATTTTTGATCAATAAATGCATTAATTCCACATTTCTTTAGGTGTCCATTCATTAACCTGCTTCATGGAGGCAAAGGTCATACCTAGGCACCTAGAAATTAATTGCACTGATGGGAAAATACATTTACATTCTCACATTTTTATGAAAAGCTTTTTTAAAAAGCAGACATTGTTAGTCAACTAAATACTGCTCTATGTCAGGAAAGCTGTTGGGAAAACCTCCAGTGCTGGTAAGAGCCATGTTTTCATGGATTTAGTAAGAAAAAGACATCAAAGTATTGGCTGGATTGTTTCATTTTTATTGCAGTTTTGGGGAATAGTTAAAACCACGGTGCTAGACTTAGTGCAACGCCCAATATCCTTGGAAACCGATGATGCAGAAATGGGAGCAGTGAATGGAAGCACATCAAGCTAACAGTTACAGTGTCCAGAAACTAGAGCCACTTCAGTGCTAAGCCCAGCAAGGATTAGTGATCTCTTTCCTGACTGGGAACAGCATCCAGGAGGCCAGGATAAATGGCAGGGGCCATGAGGATGCAGTATCTTTATATCCATGCTCACTGAATCAGCAGCTCCCTTGAGTGACTGCCCAAGAGAGATCTAAAGTTTGTGGGGTGGCACCCCATAAGAGCTGGAAGACCAACTGTGAGAAGTTCAAATACTGGGGTCCCACTGAGCCCTTTTTAAATAGGAATTTAAAGGAAAATTATTTGCTGAGTCCATTGAGTGGAATTATCAGGGCTCCCAGCCAGACCAGGCACAGAGACCCAAAGTGACCTGGAATTGCACCAGTTTTAACAGGCTGGCCAATAAGAGAAAAAGATGATACCAGGGGGCTGGAGAGACTTAGAAAAGTTTCAGTCAGAGAGACCAGAAGAAGAAAGGTGATCAGAAGAGAATTCCAGGACCTTACCAATGGTAAACTTCTTCAGGACCTAGGAAAATGAGGTAGAAATAATGTGATTTCACCATCTCTGGAGAAGGGGAAAGAGGAACTTTAGGAAGTTCAACACCAAAATGCTCTGGTAAGAACTTGAAGTGGACAGTTTTTATGCCTGGCATATTATGGCATATGCGGAATTGTGTTAATCATATAGTGTATCCACAATACAGTATAACTGTAGGGTATTATGCAGGTATAACCTATATATAAAACTCTCTCATATTTCCTCTATACACTACATATTTACAAAAGGATTATTAAATTGCAACTGAATTTTTTTAAGAGATGGAAGGATGTAAATCCTTTATTACTGTATTTTCATTATGTGTCCCCTACTAGTCAAAATGATGAGTTTTTCCAAATATTTCTATGGCTGATACATTTTTATTATTGCATATGAATAACACCCTTTATACAGTCATGCAAAGTGTATCTGCTGGGAAGTAAAGGCCCAATTCATCAATGCTCTCCAAAAGACAGCTTGCAGTCAATATATTTGGAGAAGGTTTTTGACAGGCTTCTCACATTATATAACTTTTAAAATTATTTTCATGTTGAGGAGAGGTAGAAGGAGGGAGAGGAGCTCAGACAGGTGATGCATCCCCTGTAAGGGACCCCAATTTCTGCAGCATAAATACCATGAAGAGACAAAGGGACGAAGCAAATTTTAGAAACGCTTTGCATTTATTCGTGCATTTGTGATATCTTCCCATCAATATGTGCTTCTACCAATGTTCTAATTTCACTTAAGCAACTCTTCCCCTTCCATAATGTTCTGTATGTGAAAATAATCATATTTGGCTCTCAAATTTAATCTCATGAGGCCAAACTACCACAGCTCTTATAAACTTCCCTCCTAAAACATGTTCCTCACTTCCCATTTTAATTACTGACCCTCTGCATGTCTTCCAGTGTGAATTCATCTTTCTGGAGCACAGATTACTTGAATTTTTCACTAATGCCTTGTAAAACACTGTACAGGGGGAGATGCTGTGTTGATTGGAAATGTTTGTCCTTGCTCCACCCACACATCACTTATTAAGTGTGACAGTGACAACTGACTGAACTCACATTCAGGCTGCTGTTAGGTATCTAATGCTACTTGTTTCTTGACTTTCTCTGCTGTCAGTGGTGGGAGTGATCAACTGGGCCCAATTTATCCTTTCCTCTGAAAGATATCTGAGATAACTGGCCAGGACTGCCCTTAGAAAAGGTCTTGGCCTCTCTCAAATTATCTCAGAGAGGATGCTGGGAGGCATTTCAGATTATGCATCTGCCTTTCAGATGGTGACAACAGGTGTTAGGACTCTTGGTCACAGGATCTGTTCTCTCAGGAGAATGAAGTTACTGCCATGAGTTTTCAGGACAGGAATTCAGAGCCCCCAGTGCATTCTTTATTCAGGGAATGGGGGAAAATTAAGCAAACAAGTAAGGAAAAAAGGTGTGCTGAGCAGGCGCTACCTAAAACACATGAACAGAAATGATCAAATGAGCAGAGCAGCTACAGTCCTGCCACTTACACAGTTATGTGAGAACAGCAGAAATCTCCTGGTTTTCACTACAGTTGGTCCCTTTTGGCAGCTGGCATTACTGCTATTGCTTTCTTCAGAGGGAAAAAAAGATGGACAAGGGCGAGAATGGTGCTTTGTTTCTTATCACAGTGCAAGGAGTATAACACAGGCTCCAAAAGGAGAAGCCCCACAAGTCCAGGGGGTTTGAGCCCACTTCTGTCTTCTCCCAAGGTAATAATCTCAACTCCAAGTATCTACCTGTGATGTGGAAACTAGGACGCACTTAGGAAAGTCATACAAGACTGGTAAGGGCTGGAAGTTAACAAATAGAGAGAACATACTTTTTATTTAAATTCTTTAGCTTACTTGTCTTACTCCTGAGTACAGGCACCCAAATTCCTGCTGTGTTTCAGACTGGAGGCCTCAGCTTTTTTCTGGATTTCAGTCCTCAGTTCCTTACTCAGCAAAGCTTTGAGGGATGCTCTCAGTCTTCCCCAGATTGCTGGGACTGCAATTCCGTTCCTAAAGATCTAAAGAGGCTGCCAGAAGCAAACAAATTGCAGGCTCTGGGGAATAGTGTGGAAAACCCGAATTGTTCCACTGCTCTTTAAAATCAGATCCCTGTTTATTTTGATGCCCAAACACAGATTTAAATATTTAACTTCAGG
Organism: Promerops cafer; assembly: GCA_013398275.1. Lineage (NCBI taxonomy): Eukaryota > Metazoa > Chordata > Aves > Passeriformes > Nectariniidae > Promerops > Promerops cafer. The sequence continues at coordinate 484,903 of VZSE01009680.1, forward strand.
CTGTGCACTTGAAAGCTATGGCTTAAAAAACCCTTTAAAATCCTCTCTGTGGTGGTTTAGGGTCACCGAATCTCATCTGGCCTTCCCATAATGTGCAATTTCCCCTTTGACAGCACACAAACAGCACAGCACTAGGAGATCCAATGCAGGCAACACCGGCAACACAGGAGGCAGCAGGCCAGTGGTGGGGTGGAGGCACTGGGGGGCTCACTGTCCTCACTGGTCCCAGCACCCTGCAGACACTCAGCCCCAGCACAGGCCTCTGAGCAGCTCCATGGCAGCAGAAACAGCCCTGGAGGGTGAAAGGACGGTCTGCCTCCTCTGTGATCTGGGGAAGGAATTATCTGGTTTGGATTAAAATATCCCTGATACTTTTACTTATGAGACACCTTTGTAAAGGCAGCGTGAGCCTCCTGAGGTGCAGCAATCCTTACTAGCAGCTGCAAGCCTCCAGCTGAGCACTCTGTAATGAACCTCCATAATCATCTTGGGGTTTTTATTGGGCAGCTTGATCCTAGCCTGTGTGCACCAGTCAAGGGAGGAGAAAGAAGCTCAGATTGGGAGGCTGGGCAGGATAGAAGCATGGCAAGACCCTCCACTGTAGGCACTGATAACGGTGCAAAGAGGACTACAGGCTGCCACCCCAAAGTAGCTGGGCCAAAAATCAGTCTCAGTGAGCAAGAGTTCACTGGCTGGAACAGAACCAGGCCACTTGGAAGTAGATAAAGAAACTGTCCATACATCACTTCCATTATTTGATGCTCACTCACCTTGCAGAAATTCATGATGGCAGCAAAAAGGGAGGGAGTTGGACACGAGATATTCATCTTGCTTTTGCCCTGAACGCAGAGCATGTTAGAGCTCTCCAGATCATGCTTTGGCAAGAGCAGCTTTTAACATTTTAAATTAATGTCTTGTTTTACCTCAGTGAAACTTGTTGAGCTGGCAGTTTTTATGACTGAAGCCCTTTACTGAACACAGAGCACTTGCTGGGATGACACAGCCAGAAGTGACACTGTTCCCTCCCATTTTATACTGCACAAAATGAAGAGGCTGCTGTACTAATGGTAGACTGTATCCAACTATGAATAAAAATACTGTGTTCCCACCACTAAAGCTACTCCTGGAACTGCTCAGGGTTCCTTTATTTTTATGACCTGTCTGTAAGCAGTTACTTTAACCCTCTGATGATATTTATAAACTGATATACACTACTATAAAAGATAGCCTTCTTCTACAATTCTGGATGATTGCCCATGGGTTTGCAGTCCCTCCCTCACTAGACATCATACTATTCTCCTTCAAGGAGAATAATATTCACTATGTAAAGCTTACTATTCAGAGCATATCTGGATGTCCTTGACTGGAAATCACCCATACACTCCCTATCAACTCCTGCTGGAGCTTCCTGGTGTGGTGGCTACACTGAGCGAGGATTGAGAAAAGGCTTTCAGGCTTTGGGAAGAGCTGGGCTGCTGCAAGAGTTCAGGAATGTCAGAGGAAGCCAGGCTGTTACCATACACCAACCCAGGCAGTGCCCTCCTGATCTGATACACCTTTTGTCTCTATGTGTATTTCTTCTCGTATCATTTCCTGCAAACTGTAGCTGGTCTGCCTAGCCGAGATTTTCCTAGAAGATCCAGCTCCTGAAATTCTCACTGACTATAGTTCCATCAGATTTGCAGCACCTTCAAGGTCAAAAACATGAGTTTGGACAAAAAATCTCAGGCGAAATCTGAATTAGGGAACTTACGGGCTTTGAGTACGTGACGGTATCGTTCTAAATGGCTATCACTTCACTCTTGAGTTCAGCAAATCTGAACTTGTTCCTAAAATTGCTCTCTCCTTGGGCTTCAGATCTAAATATCCTGTACATCTGGGTGATCATACCTGGAGTACTGGACCTGGCCTAGCTATAATCTTTACCAGCTTCTTGGAGTGCTTCTGGCAACATCAACTGGATGTTCTTCCTCTAGAGTCAGATTACCACAGCATTGTATATCCTGTGGGATTCACTACTAAAGCCACAGCTTTCTTACATTTTCCATATTTCTTCCACCCAGAAGATTTTTCTGGGAGGTGAAGAGGTGGCCCCAAAACACAGCCTCATCTTGGAACAAGCATGGGCTGGCATGGTGGATCAGCATTTGTCTTGAATAGAATGAGGGAGGGAGTGTGTTTTTCAGGACAATAGTAAGGAATTTAAGCCTTTCCCTTGAACCAGGGTAGAACTTTTCAATATGAGGACCAGACACCTTATGGGGCATCTAGGAAAAACTGTCCCTCTCTAGATGACAAGAGTTGTTTAAGCCATAGGCTACAGCTTCAGTGAACAATGAACCAACCTGCAGGACCATTAGCATTGCCAAACTCCCAAATACTTTCTTGTGGAGCTCAGTTCATGTAGCAGGTCATTCAGCTATATTTTAATGAAGTTCTGCCTATAATTCCTGGCCTAGTGAAATAACATTGCTTAAGCTCTCACAGCACCGGGTAGAGGGAAAAACTCCAGGCTGGACTATGTTATCATCTGTAATACTATAACACTCATTTTTCTTCTTTGGCAGTTTCAACAGCATTTGAAATCTTGCTGTAAAGTCCAAAGAAATCAGAATATGAGACCTCTGTCGAGAATTTTCTTCTGACTTACATGTTTCTCACAAAAAGCGCTGACTTGAAGCCCAGAGAACTGAGAAAATTGAAAATTACACAGTGTAAAGATACTGAAAATTGCTCTTTTGCTTTGGAGACCTGGGCAGGTTCAGGGAAATGTCTGTGTATTAGTGCAGTAACTTTGCTGAAAAAGTTGTAGCATAATTGTTGATCTGTACTTCATTAGTGTTTTAAGAGCACCAATTTTCCCTGATTTAACTCTTGAACTAGAAATTAGGTAGCTTTTTTTTTTTTAAACAATTTTGTCTCACGAAGACCAGGCACCATCTTCCGCACCTTTATTGTTATTTTGTTCCAGTGAGTTAAATTTGGATATTGTGCAATCAAACAACCAATGCTCATGAGCTGTAATTTTCAGTTTTCTAAGGAAGATACACAAAATGGAAATTGGCAAACTTGTGATTCCATTTCAGGGTGTCTGGTGAAAATATTTTGGATCAGTAACATATCTGAGACAAGACTGGAGAATTGGCCAGACGTCCTGTATGTAACATGCCAAAAAAGCCAGAGCAGCATCCACTCACCATTCAGATGCTTTTTAAGGTTCAGAAATGTTTAATTAGAAGAGTATTCACTCTTTATGATGTATGACTTATGGAACACGGTTATATAGGAAAGCTGAAATTATCCATTAATTGACAGCTTTATCCTGGGGATTTTTTCCCCCTTCAACATAAATGTTTGTCTTGAGCATTTTTTTAAAATTACAGTAGACTAGAAGTTTGCCAAATATTTAGTGGTTTTGTGAAGTTGTTTGGTATTCAAGTCTACTACAGTTCTACAGAAAACAGTTTTAAGAGCCATTTCTTTCACCATATGGCTGGCAATATAGAGAGGGGTGAAAGATAGCAAACGTTAAAAGGATGTGCTAAAGAAAAATGTGATTCGAGCTGCAAAAACAAATAAAAGACATTTTTGCAGAGGCTGGATTCATGTCTTGCCAATATTTATTACAGTGTTTATCATTAGGACAGTGATTTTTCACATGTTCAGTCTATTCCAAGAGACAATATTGCCATGTTTTCAGCTCTTGGGCTTCCCGCCTTCCTGAGAGATCAGAGGCTGATGAAATCTCTCTCCTTCCCCACCCTTGTTTACATCCTCACTAGCTCATGGCACAACCCAGACAGCAGAACACAAGAGCTTCAGCTCCTTTTGGTTCTCTTCCAGACACATCACACACAGACCAAAGGTCAGGCCACATCTGGGCTTTGAGGAGCATGGGCAAGGGCAGAGTGTGAAAGAGGCCTGTCCTGCATTTTGCCCTGTGGTCTAGTCAGGGGTAAACACAGGTTTGTCACTCCTCATTTAGGCAGTGTTGAGGTCAGTCACTTCCTAGCACAGTCTCCAGCCCAGAGCTGCACTGATCCATCTTCTCTTTTAAACAAACAGGTGACTTGATCCACCTTATTTGGCCCCCTAACTTACTGCTTTTGCTTCCACATCTGCATGCTGTAAAGCTCTGACAAAGTTTCCTGCTGTTCTGTGGTATCTGTTTGCTACCTTTTTACTTCATTTTTTTTAAGAGCCAGAAAGGTGCATGACAGCAGGCTCAGCTGGTAGGCTTTGGTACATAATTTATGCCACTTGAGTGTAAAAGTTAAAATTGGAAGCATTGAAGATAGAAGAATTTATTTTAAACTGTAGCTGGACTCTCAAATTAGCTATTCTGTAATCCCAGTTCAGTTTCAGGAATGCCTGCCTGGGAAGTCCTGAAGACCATCTGAGGACAGCTTTCAGTAACCACATATTACGTGGAACTTTGCCAGGACAATGTGGAGAAAAGACCCTCGAGACAGTGATTTCTCAGGAAGAAATGCCAGTCCATAGGAAGCTGTGCAATCGAAAGCCATGCAGTCAGTGCAGTTCTGAATTCTCTGAGGACCTTGGAAAAAGGGTTTCTGTTATGCTTCTGCAAGTCATCTCACTGGGGGCTCTTTATGAAGTGTTTTAGAGACATATGATCACAAATGAGCAAACTTGTTTCTTGCTACCTGCATTTCAAAAATCAGGTGCCAAGTTTTTCAGTACATGTACTATAAACTCTATCACATGGAAAACAGAAGTCTTTTGTGGCAGGAATTAAGTGAGAACAGGCTATGTTTATACTTATCAAGTAGTGATGATATGCAAAAGCAGCTTTTCTATTTACAGGCTTGGCCTTTTGTTTTCACAGACTGTTCGGAAGGAATATGAAGAGAGGCCAGACTGCAGGACAAACTGCAACATTTCCTCCACTGTCTCTGCTGTGAAGAGGCTACTGACCAAAGAATCACTGCTAACTAAAGAATCACTGATTCACTTTCAGATCTGAAACATTTATCCTTAATTACTATTTAATTGCACATTTAGGAACATTGGAACGGCCACAGATAAGAATCCTTTCATTCACAGTCTTCAACATTAGGTATTCATGCTAGCTGGTGGAAAAAAAAAAAAAGGAAACCACCACTGACTTCCCTCCGTGCCAGACAGCTGCTTGCTCTTTGTGTCTGACTTCAGCTTTTGATACACCATCAATTAGTTCTGCTCTCTGCTCTCCTCTTGCCTCATTGCAAGAGCTGACATGATACATGGACTTCAATCCTGGCTTGCAAAATGTAAAGCGTCACTCAAGACCATCTGAACATTGTGTCCAGTTCCCATTCTCTACTAAAGAATGACCACATCTTCTGATACAAACAGAACAATAATTTAAACAATACAACTTTCCACTTTTTAGGTAGTTAAGTTATGCATTTATTTTTTGCACTAGCATAAGATTACCGGGCTTTATGTCCAGCTAGCTCCTTACCACACTTGGTTTCAACCACATGTGTCTGTTTTTCTGAAAATCCATTTCTGCTTTGGGATCGCAACAATATGTCAACTTTGTTCCACAGTAAAGATAAAATATAGAACTACTGGTGGATTAACTGCATTTTAGCCAGGCTACAACTAAAGGGGTTTTGGTAACAACTTAGTAAGGTGTTTTGGCATCAGCTGACTAATTGACAGCACTCTAAATATGTTTTTTGCTAGTCTGTTCCAGGCTCTTAAAGGTTGGTGCACCTCTTTATACCTGGTGCATAATTCAAACTTTGTGACAGATGATTCTTGAAGACACACAGCCAAATCTAGGTTGAGAAATCTTAACACCCTCTTGAGCTTTACTTCCATCCACAAACAAAAGAAATACTTGCTGTGTGTCAGATGTCCTTATTTGAGAGAACTTGTATCAGTATTTATGTTGGTGTGAGTCCACATCCTTTACTAGGAATAGGATCAGATATGCAGCAAGTTTCCCCACTGGAGATTTTCCAGTATCTGGAGCAGTGCACCATAGGTACTGTAAATGTCAGCAGTGATCCTAATTGTGTTACATATACAGGGTAAAAAGAGTAGAAAGGGCAAAATTCAGTAATTCTAGGCCTCCATACCCCAATCATCACCCTTCTGCTAACATAGGCTATTGCATCTGTACTTCATCAGTGGGGGAAATAAAAGGAATACTTGGCACCATCATAAACACATGTAAGGCCAAGAAAGTAATGTAATATGGATACAATCAGATTATCATAAGATATGTTTAATTCAGGGCTTGATGACAGGCATATTTCTAAGAGTTTTGACCTATGGAGCAATGAAACCTCTTTTTGAATTCCCAAGGACTTTCAAAACTTCAGAATACAAGGCTCTTTGATATATCTCAAGATTCCTCATTTTTTGAGACCAGTAAATCAGGTCTCTTTTACTTCCTACCTGTTGGTGAATATTTTCTTCTGTTGCTGAAGATAATGGAAATTCAGGATATTCTTCAAGTCCAAAGGGCTTTCAGCACCTCTGAAGGGCAGAACCTCTGTTAACACAAACACAGTCATAGGTTATATTTTAGAAAACACATATTCTGGGAGATATTTGATCAGAAAGCTTCTACATGCCTAAAGTCAGAACAAGATGCAACAGGATTCTTTTAATTACCTATGAATTTCGGTCCTTTATGTCCAATAAAATCTTACTTATCTCCGTAGTCTTGCCCACAGAGTCTGATACAAATCAGAGTGAATTTTTTTCTCCCCACAAACCTTATTTCAGGATTCATCCTAAAGTCATAAGTTTATCCCTCTTTGAATTCAAGAAGAGAAGAGGATCAGCACAAATTAAAACATTTTGTCTACTGTTGAACTTTTTACAGAACCTGCCACTTCATTATTACAAATGAGGTTTAAGTAACAACCTTCTTCAGTCAACGCTCTTTAAAACATCTGCAGATGTCCCGTATTTCCGAGAAAAGACACTGAAGTTTACAAGGTAGTCCTTGTGTGTGGATGGGCAGCTGTGCCAATAAAACTCCAGTCCTTTCAGTTCTGAAAATGTTTCATGTACTACTGAGACTGCATTACTGAGACAGTAATGACTGCCCAAAGAGAGATGTACATTAGCTTTTCCATTCTTTCTAAGCATAGGCAAATTTTTCCCTTTACATGTACTTTCTCCCTTACATATTTTTGAGACAATTTCCTTCTCTCCTTGTAACATTGGTGATGTAAATCAGTTTCCTAGGCCTTATAGAAGAGAGAGGGAATAACTGTCATTGTGAAGTCTTTCAACATTATTTCATGTTTTCAGAAAACCAAAATGACAAGAAATACAATTGGATGATTTTTGACTACTGAATAATGCTGACACAAAGCTGACACACAAAAGGGAGATATGAGTATCTTTGGTCATCATCATTACTAGCATTGGGCAACTGGATAAGTTTCAGAACCTGAATTCTCAGAGTTTTTTGTTTACAGTTCTAAATTACATACACACAATGAGGGAAGTTAGAACACAAGTTAGCTAGCTGATTCAAGATCTAACAGATCTAACCGGATTTTGGCAGCTTTGTTCTGCTCTTAACAAAATCTCAGCTGTTATATTTTGTGCTTCCTATGATGAAATCAAAAAAGCTAAATGCAAAATTTTTACTCTCTAGGAAAGAGAAACATTATGCTCTTTCCAAGTTTTTCCTCAAATCAAATGTTAATTACTGCCTTTAAAAAATATTTCCCCATATTTCTAAGACAACATCAGGCATTAAATACTACTACATGTACCTCATTAGTATAGGTGCTCATACAAAAAAAACCCCATATAACATCAACCTAAATATAGAGTGATTGTTAAATTCTTCCATTGCTTAAATGCACAGAAAATAAAACACTATTCAGCAAAGTTGCAATTGCAACAGCTTTCTGAAAACTGTATTACAACTCTTTCTTGGACTAGATGTTATTCCTGTACTGTATTATTCACTATTGAAACTCGACTTTCATCTCTCATCCAGTCTGAATGCTTCCTCACCCCAGATTCTGTATTTTCAGAAGTGTGTCTGCTATATAGAGAACCTGATGTGTCACATCAGCTAATGAAACTATTTCTGAACAAATACCTTAAGAAATCCTTAATTACTGAGGTTTTCATTATCAGCACCATGTTTATTTTGCTAGGAATGGGAGTTTATCTTAGACAAGTCTACGAGAGTTTTTTCAAGTTACAAATTAAGGAAAACATTTACCAGAAAGGGGAAAAATAACACAATAACAACAACAAAATCCCATTTCAGACAGCTGTAATTGCAACTTCCAATTCATTTGTAACAAGACTCCTTCAAACATACAGGGAAGAAGGAAGGAAGGAAGGAAGGGAGGAAGGAAGGAAGGAAGGAAGGAAGGAAGGGCTGCATCTTCAGCTGGAATAGCCATGCTTGGTGCCTCTATGTGCTTTTGTAGCAAAGCACCTGCAGGTGGATGCTGACTCCCAACCAGGAGGTGTGAACAGAAGGGGAGCTCACCTGTGAGACATGGTCTGAGCTCGTCTCAAACATTCCCTATTGCTTTTGGAAACAATCTTTTTTAAGGGAGGGACAGGGAATTTTCACACGTATATTTTCCCCTGTGTCACAAGGCATTGCTGTATCTGTGTGGGTTAGAGGTTATCAGGCAAGCCTTGGCAAGGCTGTGTAAGGCCTCCATGCACTTCACGTTTCATGCTAACTCTCCCCTGCCATGGGCAGCCCTGTGTTCAGTCACTCCAGCTCTGGGGAAAACCAACAGTGGCAGTAGTGCCAGGCTCGCTGTTTCTGCGTATTGCAAACAGTTTCCTCTCCCATCCACTCTGTCGGGGAACGGGAGCAGTTCTCTGATTTGTGCCATCTCAGCCTTGCGCATCGAGGGGTGAGGGCTGTGCCACGCTCACCTACACCCTGCAATAAGGGGCCTGAGGTTTAAAGTGCCTGAGCTGGGAGATTCTGAGCGTGCTGCTGCACCTGCCTTCTGCATAGCTTTGAAGCGGGAGTCCTTATAGTTTCATTTTTGCCCATAGGACAGAAGAATTTGACTAAGAGAAAATATGAAAAGTTCAAGGGTTTCATGTTTGTATTGAGGGGATTTCGGCTGAATGTTTCAAGCTTGTGTGCTTAAATTTGCATAAATAAGGGAAGCTACTGTATGTGTTCAGGTACACTTGTTTCAATATAAATGTAGAGATGAAGTTTGCTGAATTTAAAATTTAAATGTTTTGGCCCTTCTGAGGCCACGATTAGGAACACTAAGCTGTCTATTTCAGTTGGTTAAAATAAAAATCAGCTTGCACCACAGTTCCAAAATCTTCACAGTAGTAAAATAGTTTCCATCCAAAACTTAATGAAATTAGAAGGCAAGTGTCCATGTGGACACCAGGGAAATAACAGCTATTTGGCAAGAACTCTCTTGGCTGTTAGTCCTCTAGATCATCCCTTAGCTTGCATTAGTGTTCCTTCACCCTCATTAATCAATCACTAACTAACTAATTTTATGAGATTACCATCTCATACCAATTCTTAGATCATTACAAAAAATCATACTTGAGCAGTGTTCCTTCTGTTTCAGGAATTAAAAACTGGGCTTGAAAATTTGGTATATAACTGACCTCATCAAGGAATAAGTCTGGTCCTGCACTGATGGGAACAGTCCTGGTCTCTTGGGAAAGGAATGTATGAGACAGAAGTGCCCTTTTATCTCCTGACTGTATTTTGCTTAGATAGAGCAGAAAAATACTAAATGAGAGAGGTTAAGCAAAAATAGAAAACAAATTTGATAAGAAAACAATAAATGAATGGAAGTGATGAAAAGTGGCTACAGACTAAAAAGAACAGATGAAGCCAAGAATTTGAAAAGGATTAGATGTTATGGAAAACAAATTAGTGAAATATCAAGAGGAAAAATAGAGTAAAAAATGAGATGCCCCTGAGAACTGCAGGCTGGGAGAAGGAAAGCTATGAACAGGGAGCTTGTCAGGATTAAGTAACAAAGATCAGAAAATGCAGCATGTATTTGAATTGGCACCAACAAGAGAAAATGACTTCAAATATGGCAAAAATATTTAATGCCCTGTAAAATACCAGCTTTATGCATATAACAGACTGACTGGTATGAAAATGTTTTTCTAGCTCCAGGCTTCACTTGACATTAAAAATTCTTGGAAAGGTAGGCTAGCACTCTGCTTTTCCTGCTCCAGGCCTTTTCTGAATGTGTTAGGAAATACACATTGCTTTTTCTGAGCAATCTCGTGTGGGTGCCTCACTCTCTTCAGAATGTTTCTTGCACACCAACACAGACCACAGAAAAGGTACATAAACCTAGGTGAGAGGTCTGACCAAACACAGAATGTACCAGCCTGCTACAATTGCTCCAGTAAATTACAGCTTTTGTGAACATATGATGATGATGATGATGATGATGATTTTTCCATACATACCACGATCAAAATAAGAACAGTGACCTAAGGAATACTCTTCTACTTGGAACTCTTAGCTATTTCAATACCATCAAAAGTATTTTAAGACCACTTCATGATTCAATTTCCTGTTAAATATGCAATAAGTAGCACATATATTTTATCCTTAAAAACCCCTAAGTGTTAGAGTGACCCCATTGAAAGCATGCTTCACATTTAGGAGATAAGAAACCATGTGGAGAGGCCACTATGCAATTCAAGTTAGTGAGAGGACATAGTGCAAGGGTTAAAGGCAAATATCAAAGTTCAGTTCAGCCTTGAGCAAAGTATATTGATTTGGGGTTTTTATATATCTTCCAATTCTCTTAGCTGGAAAACAATCCTCTTGAAAAATGTCCTCAGCCCACTGTGCTGGAAGTCAGGAGTTTGGGTGGTTGTTTCTTGTTTATTTGGGTTGGGGTATTTTTTGGTTGTTACAAGGTTTGGAATACAATGCCTGCACTCTGACAGCCTTTGCTTGCTACGCTGGTACAGTCAGACACCAGGGTGTGGCATGATGTCTGGTTACATGAGCTCCTTAGTGAACAGAACGTAAAACACAGAGGTAAGGGAGCTTTCCAAAACTTCACAGAAGCATATAATATTTTATGTTTTTCTGGTGGGTAAGCCATTATCCAGCCTTGCCCTGAATTATATAACAGTAAGTTTTCTCAGGGCAGGCCTGAAAGATGAGGGCACTTACCTGCAGATTTGCTCTTGCTCACTGTACTCATGGTGAATCATTCTAAGAAGTAGCTTGGAGTTGGGTGTGGGAATTCTTTTTAACCCCCTTCCCTGTGATTCACAGAACTGATATTCACTTGGTTAGCCATGATTTTGTAAAAATGGCCTTTCACTTGTAGCACTGGAAGATGTTCTCAATTTACAAGAAGAGAATTTGCTAATAAAATGGCCCAAGTACACCTAAATGCACCTAAATGCACCAAATGCACCTAAAATGACCCAATTAGAAAAACTCTTTCTATGTTCTTACCACACACACAAGGGGCTTCAAAGCAAGGATCCTTTCTCACCTTGGACACTACAAGAAAAACTGTGGAACAGGGTTTGCAGAGGTGACCAGAACCTGACAGACAGTTTTTACTACATTGTAGGCATTGACCTTCCAAAGGGCATGCAAGCAAGACACTGAAGTCAGATGGTGTTAATACTCTTGAAATACAATTTGAAATCATGCACGCTCCCAGAAAATTAGTTCCCTGGTTTCTAACCTCTTCCTCCCCCTTAGCATTACCATGGTACTCATCCTAAGAGTACAGCACCCAAAAAACATGATTATCTTGATAATTGGAGCCACAGTGTATTCAATTTCCCATCTATAAAAGCATCATCTAAAATTGATTTTTTTGTTGTTGTTTTGTAGATATCGCATGGTTCAGGCAATTCTGTCTCAGTATGGATGTGCAAGCAGGAAAAGCAACAGCTCCCTGACAGCCTTATTGATGTATACTGCTGACCAACAAAATGTAAAACAAATCTCTGATCATTTGCCAGGGTCACATCTGGGTGCAGAGAAGCAGCAGGATCAGAGAAAGAGATTTTCCTTGTTCCTATTACCTGGATGGATTATGACATGTGTTTTACATTGGATAGGCAAATTGATTCATATAAAATAAAAGCTTATATGTAGTCTATTTCTTAAGCCGTGCTTTCCTAAGGTTTGTACAGATTCAGAGAGGTATGTCTTACTTTCCTTTTCAAGCCTTCCTGCTTGCGGCCTGGGCTTATCATAATATTTTCCTAGGGGGCTGTGTAGAGGAGAGTTTCTCTATTTTTAGCTATTTCTGCTTCTAAGTATCATGGGATATCCTTATAAGCAAAGAATCTCACAAGTTCTTTAACTTTACAGGTTAAGAGAAGCAACAAAGAGAAAAGTGTTTAAATATTAAGAAGAGATTGAACACAATTGGGAAATATTTATACTTATGAAACACGTTTTTGTTACTTGCTCAGCTTTACTTTAGAAGGATATAAAGAGACAAATATCGCACTTGAATTTGTGAGCACTATTTCTATCTGTCTGCAGTTCACTGGCTGCAAACCTATTGAATTTGTTAGGCGTACTACCACAGGGCTTAATGCAGACTCAGTAGCCCAAGACCAATTCACTGCCACAAAAACTCCCATGGCAAAAGTCATGAGCAAATCAGGAACTCTGACAATTCCTCTGGCAACCGCAGCAGTGGAACCAGCAAAAATCAATTTCTTTATTTGCAAACCAGGCTTTGGGCACATGGAGTGCTTTCTAATGCCGGCTTGCCTGTGCAAACCTAAACTGCTGCTGTAATATGAGCCACGCAGGACACAAGATGATCTCCTGTGGTTATTTGTGAACAATGTGTCAACAAGATGTAGCCTGCACCAATGGAGTAAGGAGGGCTCCATATGCACCCAGGTATCCTTGCATAGACCCACAGCAGGGCTTACAAAACTGCTCCTTGTGCTCATACTTGCGGTTTGTTTTCTTTTTGGAACTTCACAGATTTTTATTAAGTTGTTCAATAAAATTTAATGGGATTGGAGTTTCGTGCTGTGCTGAAGAGTTTACAATGTATAAAATACTGGCACTAAGAGAAAAAAAAATTCATTTAAAAATATTTCAACACTGTACCGATGCAGCCACTTTGATTCAAGAATTTCAAGACCCCATTCTGATCATTAATCACCACTCCCAGATTCCATGTATAAAATGTATTACTAAACCAAATGCAGATGAGACATAGCAAGGATGCTAATTGGTTTGTCTGAGCTCATTCGGGATCTAATCCAAATATTCTGTTCAAATACATGACTATGGCTATTGCAGTTGCTGTTGCCTTAACAGCAGGATTCAGAGGATTGACAACAGCTCTGGAAAAGAATCAAGGAGTCCATACTCCCAGCCAGCCTGCTCTGGTCACCATACCTGGCCTGATCCCTGAATGAACAGGGGGAATAGGTATTGTAGGTCTATGTTGAAAAGTAGCTTAGAAGTTGTCACTGTGTGATTTTATATTTTTTTTGATCTTTCATTTCTAAGCAGATTTGCCATTCGCACATGCACACTTTTCTGTGTGTCTTCTGTTTTTATATGTTTCAAGTCTTGTTTTGATAGTAATTCCCCGAGCCAGGAACCTTGAACCTGTGTGCAGGTTCCTGTCCTGATAGAGGAAAATGATTTGGCACATGCCTGTGAGGACACAGCTCAGCCTGGAGCCCTGCTAATGGTGCAGACTGAAACAAAGAGATTCTCTCTGGCTCTAAGCCTGAGCTAAGCCTGCATCTCCAGTAGCTGGGGACACCAACCTTTCTATACCAAGTCTGATATAGAACCAGTGCCAGGAAGTAAAATCTGCAAGCTCCTTTGACCACCATCCTCTAGAGAGCTGTACTGGAGAGCAACAGTGAGCCAGTTGTGATGGGATGCCATTTACTCCAGGCAGGATGAAGGCAGAGGCAGCTTTTTCAGTAGCAAAATGACATCCCACTTTCTGGGCGGTAGGTTGCTGAGGTTCCTGCAGCCACCACGTGTTGTTCACTATTGCTGACAGGGATGCAATAAAGCAGTAACTGACAGGTTGGATCCAGGAACAGGGCTGCAGTGTTTCAAAGGCATGCAGACCTCCCAGCATGGACCCGCAACCAACCTTGTGGGGAGACTCTCCTTTATGCTCATGTTTCTGGAATTTGTTCACCATTCTCTATCCAAAGCTTTCCTGTGACATTCCTTGGTGGCCCTCAATCAAATGGCTTAATTTATTGTCAGACATGTTTGTGGTAAAGATGTTAGGGCCCAAGAAGACAGATTTCCAAGGAGCACTGCAACAGCAGCTGGATACCCTGCACACAGTGCAGGATGAGCCCACAGGCCACACACTGCTCTTGGTTCTTTATGTGAGAAAGCTCCCCTGGACAAGCATACATTCTTCACTGTGTATGCTCTGTATTTTGATCTCCATCCTACACAAATTCTTGAGTCAAGAAATCATGTACATTAATTACTCAAATTTTTATAGATAATTTCACTTCTTGGGGAAAAAAAAAACAAACCCAAGACAGTCTGAAATGGGGATTATTATTTTAAATCTTCTCTCCTCTTTCTCAGTGACATCTGCTGAAACTAGGAAAACAGCTAATCTTAGCAGGTCAAGACTTTATGCTAATCTGTCATACATGTACAGCTGTACAGCATGCAAATGTTGTCCACAGGACTCATTCAGAAGCTGTTAATTCCAATAATGTCACTGTCTAAGATCTGGTCAAAACTTAGAGATTACCCACAGTGAAAACCCATGGGAAACCATACCAGAAGAATGGCTGTTGGTACAGTAATGCTCCTTTCAAAACAGAAGCAGGAGCCAATAGGTTGACAGGATCTGTTCTTGACTTAAGACAAGTTTATTATTTTAAACTGCTTTTGAGAATTCCCCTGCATTTTAGTTGGTAAAAATAGCAAGCTCTGCAAAGACACAACATAAGAGTTACAATAAATAACCCCTTTTAGAATCATTGGTCTTATTGTTCCTTCAGAAGTCCAAAATCCAAAGAGAAATTTGCTCAGGGCCATGTTATTATTCACACTAATACCCAAAGCATTAACAAAATAACTATGTTTATGTGTTCATAAGTAATTTATCCTTCATCTGAGAAAGCAACTCCCAACTGTGAGAGTTTCAGGAAAAGGTGGTTAAGAAGTTACAGCCAAAGACTCACATGTAACAAATGCCCCTCTGTGTTAAAAGTGTACTAGGTAACAGCAAGACCTTTCTGGTTTGGAAACTGTAATTTTCATCTAACTCTCAGTTCCTAAGAGATTATTACAGAAGACCTTTGGCCCACTGAATGGAACTCATGGTGTGTGCTTGTGCCATCAGAAAGAGGCCTGTATAATAAATGCTGTACCTTGAAGTGAAGTTCACAAGCAGTCTGGGGTCTCTTCAAAGTGCAAGAAAAGCACTGCTGCAGTTTTCACAGTTCCTCACACTGAACCCCACAAATATCACTGCATCCAAAAGGATCCTATAAGAGAGAGGGTCACAAAATCTCATTTGTACTGTGTGTTAGCACTTGCTGTGTATGATGAGTTAGGTGATGAGGATTCTGCAATGAGGTACCTGCTGCTGAGTTATTTTCTAATCAGATAATGTCCTCCTGGCTCCTGTTCCCACTGGAACAAACAAGTCCTTCTCAAACCTTGTAAGGCTTTTATGCAGCAGAAGGATTAGGAGTCAAGGACAGAAAGGGAAGTTACAATTTGAAAGAAATGCTCAGTAGAAAACATATCTGTTGTGCCTCCTTCTTGTTGTGAGTCCAGTTGCAAAACCAGTTCTGATTGCAAGTGTCACACAGTTTCTGCAAGCCAAGAGAGAACACCATTATGGACACAGGTGGGCAGAGCAAAGACTGACAGATGGATTGCTGTGCAGGTCACACATGCAAGAACAAGGGATGTCGTTCTTGCCTTTTATCAGGAGCAATGGGTGCACCTCTCACTTCCACTTCACCGACAGCAGATAATGGGTGTTACTCTCTGTAGATTGTTTCAGTGTCTAAACAAGACACACATACGTCTCCAAAAAGATTTTTTTCTTTGATAATTCTTCATCTTATGTATTGCATAGCTTTGTGGCTGATGTAATGGAAGAGTCACAGAACAGGCAAATGCTGACAGCTCCACCATGCTGTAAGACACAAAGAGTCCAGGTCTACAGGTAGAGTTAAGTATTGTGGCCCATGACCAGTCAGAAGCCAAGAACAAGGGAATCAGATATAAGAGGGGTATAGCATAAGGCAAAATCTCCCTAGCAAGGGCAAAGGGAGTTATCACACTGAAGTGCTTATGAGGAAGAAAGGCCTAACTCAAGGTCATGCTAGTTGAGCAGGACCTGTAACAGAGAGGTAAGAAAGAACAAAAAATGGAGAAGAAAGAAACTGGAATGATTTAGGATTGACGGCTTTTCCCTACCGATGGTCTTCTCCATTAGCAACTAAAAAACTGCCAACTAGAAACGAGGGTCAGAAGTAGATGGGATATGGCTGCCTGCAGCCAGCTTGAGACCCACATGTTAGTGCAATATTCTACCTCTGAAAGCATCCTGATATATTTTAGTCTATCCTGTCACATCATCTTTCTCCTTTAGGCAAACAGACAAGTTACTTAATTCCTAAGGACTATGAGGCAGATGAGAATCCAGCTCCAGTATGAAGAAGCTTTAAAGCAAATTTAACTTTCATCAGTTCTCTCCCAGAGGAGAATAACATTCTCCTACATAAACCAGGGGTTCACAGTGGCTCTGAATTGCTTCTGGAGTACTTGTTTTTGAAGTCTTCTCAGGAGAGCAAGGTAGGTCCATGATCACTGCTGGCAGGACTAGGGGCAAAGCAGACTAAACAAGCCAGTGCCCAGTAAGTGGGTGAAAGGCTTTTGCTCCTACATCATTCATCGAAGGCAAAAGGCCTATACCTCTGAATGTATAACCTGAAAGAAGGATGTTTTAGGTCTCTATTATAAACAGTAAGAATATTCACAATACAGAGGAAAGTTACAATTGCACATGATTTGAACATCTCATAAAAAACTTCAGATAAATGAACTTATTTAGAAGTGGAGCATAAGTAGCAGACAATAGAGGGCAATGAATGTTTGTATCCAGACTTCAAATATAAAGTGTCAAATTAATACCTCATGAACTTTATTACCTCTTTCCCACATATTCTCTCAAAACAGCAATACATTCCCAACCAAATGTCAATGTTACTTACATCAAAGAACTTGAATAAAGTAAAAAAATAAGTATTGTTAATGCCAAAATCAATAAAAGTTGTACTTTTGAGTAAAAAACAGGAGCTTTAAACTTTGTAAAGATGTGTTGTATCAGTTGTTACCTGGGAGGATTATACTATGATGGAGTTATTTTTATCACAGCTTGAAGGAAGCAAATATAGTAGTTTCATAGAAGCTGCCAGTTTTGCCAATATATTACAAATGTGATGCACTGAAGTGCTGCCAGAGCTATAGTTTTTTGTAGCAACAATTCAAGTTAAAAGACCTGGAAACAAACCTGCCTTTTGCCATTGCATCTCGGACACCTTTAAAGACAGGCAGAGAAAAAGTGAGTTCATTCCCAGGCTAAGTGAGCTGGATGATTGGCTCCTTTGCTGAAATCTCAAAACAGCTCTGACTCAAAGGCAACAAATTATGTCAAAGGGATCCTGGCTTGGAATCTGATTTTTCTCCTGGAATTACATGATACTGAAAGAAAAATATACTGAAAGAAATTGATAGGCAATTTTTTCCACAATTGCCCAGAATACCAGTGGTTGATAAGACACTACTCAGTAAGTCTGTGATTTAAAGGAAATCACAAACATCTCTACAATTAATCAAGGGGGAGAGGCCACTTAGGCAAAGGCAGAGAAGGTTCAGTGCCCTTCTGTTATGCAGGAAAACAAAAGAAACCATCAGGGTTTGGACATGGATGCAACCCTAGGTGCGTACTGTAAAGAGCAAGGAGGAAAACAGAAAGGAGGGGACAAACAGCATGGCAAAGCACCAGCTTTTTTATTGTAGCTTGCCAGAGACACAGGCATGGAGCTAGAGGCCAAGTAACTGCTTTTGTTCAAATAAGGTCAGATGAACATGGCTTGTGTACATCCTCTGTGCATAAGCAGGACTGCTTCACTCTACCATCATCAGGGTGTTTTTTCCACATGGAAACAACATGTAGGAACTTTTTATTGCCTAATTGCTGGCATTTAAAAAGGGATATCAACTTTCCCTATGAAAGGAAACCATTTTGGTAATTCTCATTCTCCCTACAAGAAACTAATAGTATGATATGATTAGCTATTTGGTTATATGCCTATATTTAAAAAGGAGTACAAATTCAGGCAACTAACAGGCAAATATATTACAGTCTGTATTGAGCACAGAAAAATAACAAACCTAGTCAGAACCTTCAGATTATAATCAGAGCAAGGCTGTTGAGCTCCAACCCCAAAGCAGTTTGCAAGGAATAGTGATGTCCAAAACAGCCAGTAAAGCTGTTCATAAACGTAGCAAATGTCACCCTATTATCAGTGTCCCAGGGGGAAATAAACTGAGAACATGATAGCAAACCAAAATGAGCTGATGGACTTGACCGGAATACAAGGGAAAGGAATCACACCACAACTCACAGTAAGGATAAATTGCCACATGTGCCACACAAAGCAAGCTTTTGCAACTGAGTATGGAAACAGGGGAAAAAATATATTCAATAACCGGCCAGATGGATCTTCAACCTGAAAATTACTGAGGCACAATAAAGGACCCTTAGTTTCATTATTGCTATCACTTTCTGGATCAGGAACTTGGAATTGCTAAGCACAAGAAAGACTGTCCGTTTGGATAGCCTTTTGGTGGCTTGGAATGCAGTGTAAGTATTCACAGGACAGCTTTTTTAATGTTTGCAAAGTTCCTTATAGACCATTAAGAAACAGGGAATGCTTTAACTGCTACAGTGGTAGCTCTACCATAAAAGGAACCAACCACTCATCCCCTGGATTGTACTAAAAGGTAAGGATAAAGGAAAGGTTGGTTCAGCCAATTTTTGTGAAAGTTAATGATGATATGAAAGCGAAATGATGGAAATGGCTTTTCCCACCACTTCTTTTTTTTTCACAGTGCCTTGAGATATTGAGTCTTCTTAGTTTTCTATACTGTTCCATGTTCCCCAGACAGAACAGACAGGTAGGCCTTCTCACCCAGCAGCAATGGATTCCTCTCTACCATAACATTTTAAATGGGTGTGATTTCTTTTGGATGCTGACCCTTTCTCATTTTTTCAGTTAACAAAAGACATATCCTGTTATGACTATGTTCTCCTTATTTTATGCCATTGAACTTTCCCTAAACCTTCCTTTCTAGGGATATTTTTTAAAGTGTGTGTGGCAGGTTCCTTAATTCATTTTTAGCTGTATCACAATATTGTATTTGGCTGCCTGATTAAGACTAACATTTACATGACATTTAGGGCACACTATTTTCTAGACTGTCTGTCATGAGTTGATGGACAGCATAAAAGCCTGGATGTGAAGTCTTGTAAATTCATCTGGAAGAAAGGAGTGGGGACTGCTTGGATTGGAGGGGGGAAGAATCTGGGGCTTGGACAGCCCTATTCTCCTGTGTGCAAATGTGGGGGGAAAAAAAATCTGAACAGAACTCGTGTTACTATCCTACACCCAGATCCTTTATCACTTTAGATAAACACATCTTTCTTGAAAAATTTGGAGTATCTTTTAACATTTATAGACTAAAACAATATATTTAAGGACTGTGGCTGGGAATTTAAAATTGAGATTAAAGTACTCAAATCTCACCAAAATAGGTATTTGGCAGCGATTTCCCTTTGCAAATTCCAGTTTTCATTCACTCACTAACAGTACCTGTACACTACCACAAATCAAATGTTTTCCCTTTACACAAATAATTTCAGTCTCAAATTCTTCCCATTGTTTTAACAACTTATTGTATTTGATAGATGCTAATATTAAGAGATCAGAATTTATTTATACACTAGACTCTATGGGGAGTGTTGTTCATTTGAAATCTGATTTTCCCATGAGAGTTTGAGAACTGCTTCTGAAACGACCTGCAGGAAGCTCTATCCCTTTGTCAAAGGATACTGTCTGCTATTCATTTTAGCAAAGCGGAAAAGAGGGACAGAAGAAAAAGGGAGGAGGATATTGGCTTGCATTTTATCTTCATCCTTGTAACAGACATACAGCATTCTGTGCCAAATAGATAAATTTTATTTAAAAGCAAAAAACGCCCTATGATTTTGAACCCTGTGACAAGTTAAGTTCTTTGCCCATCAGCCAGCTAGTTAACAGGCAAGGGAATTGATGAGGAGATAACCATGAACACTCCTTACCTCTCTGCCTTTTCTCATTCACTCAAGCAGAGCAAGAGCAGAGAAAGGTCAGGTTACACCAGCAGCTTTAAAGGATGTCTGTGTCTTACTTAGTATTTTGAGACTTTAAACCAACCATGCTCTGTGCTGGATGGACAAGACAGAAGTAGCAACCAGGGCAGCTCTAATAGTTTGACTTCTCCTCCACTTGCAAAACATCTCCATTGTGCTTTTTATCCGGGTATAGTCACTTTCAGATGGCCAGTTGTCCCTAACCAATGTGCTCAGAAACCTTTCCTGCTTGCCACACTAGGTTTTTTTAACACATCCTCAGCCTCTTTTGGCCTTTTGAGGAGCATGGGGAAGAACATGTAGATGTACAAAATAAGATTCCTGCTGAAATCCCAACAAATCCCATTATCTTCAATCTCTGCTGCATTGTGCTCATTCAAATGTTCCATTTGAAAATGCATATTACTGACCTAACTAGTATGTAGAAGCAAGACAGCCCAAGCACACACCATTCCACATATCTGTTCAAAATCTGATTCATTCTACACATGGATGTATAGTTACAAACTAAAAACAAAAAACCAAAACCCAACAACCTACTTAGTAAACTAATTATAGAGTCAAACACTCAAAAATTGGGAAATGTCAAAGGTAAGGTTAAGTTTGTCTAATTCTGCATGTGCATGATGACAGCATGCTTAGTTATGCAATCCTTTTTCCCTTGGGATTGTTACAGATTCTTTGCTGTATCTCCTCAATCTTTCTGCCTTCTGCCTCATCTTTCCCAATAAGGCTTCTTTCCAGGCATGTTTTGGGCTTTTCAGGCTTGTCATTTTTGATATATCTTGATAGTCTATCCTCAGCCTGAGCAATTTAGAGAGCTGCTCCCCAGCCACATGGCTGTTTTGGGCAGTGGTGTGATGCCATTAGGGCTGCAGCTCCTGTTTCTGTACCTGACTCAGTAAATTGTGTCCAATGGATGTGAACTCTGGCCTCCATGTGTTCCTGAATCTTTCCAGACTCAGAGATCTTCCTCACAGAAAATATAAGATTTGCTCATCTTTGGCTATGATTTGTGGCAATGCAGATCTGTGAAATATATCCGCTGGACTACATGAAGGGAAAATGTTTCCTAAGCATCAGGTTTTTTCCCTGCAGTCATGGGGGGACAGTGTGAGCCAAGGATGAAGAAAGAGCTTATTAATATTCATCTGTTTAGATCTGGGAAACAATTTTCTTTGACAAATTTATTTACCATTACATTATTTGTCCTAAAAATGAACTACAGACCAGTGTTTCCCCCTCCATATGCAGAATCTTCATGTTTTTTCTGGCTAATGCTTTGGCATTTATTTTGGAAGGAGACTTCAATTAGTGAAGGTCCAAGACAGAACCATGTGGGTCACACAGAGTTGCCAGGGAAAAATACCAAGCTCTGCAAACACAGTGGTATTGTAGACTAGAATAAGTCATATGTTTCAAGATGGAAAGTCTCTGCTTGGAAAGCAATAATGACTATGTGTTCTGTAAAAACTGAAAACTCAGTGTGAGAAAATGTCCCTATCAAAAATAATATACACTAGGATTTATCTTAGCATAAGTCAAAGAAAGCTTAAAAAATAATTTTTATTTTGTTGTTGGTTTTTTTGTGGGAGGGAGTTGTTTGTTTTGTTTTGTTTTGTTTTGGGTCTTCGGGGGGGTGGTTTGGTTTTTTTTGGTCCGAGATGGATGCAGGAATTACAAAGTTTTATTTACTCATGACTTTACAGTCTGTTATTCTGGTAAGAGTAACCTGAAAACATGTGTCCATATGAGCCTTATTTTCAGTCTTCCATTTTCCTCAGACAGTGTCTACAGCTATGTGATGCTTTATATCAAAAAACATAACAATTATTTTATATACACCTTTTGTTTAGCCCTTGTATTTCCCTTGCCACCTTCTGCACTACTATTCTTCATATGTTGCATCAGTCCTTACACTAAAATACGAGCTCACTCTGGAAGTGCATTTCTCTCTTCACTTCTGCTTTAACTGCCTTTGAAATACCCTCATGATTTAAACTCCATGCATAATCATACAAAAGGAAAAAAGTTGATATCAAATTAGTTACAATCCAAAGCTTAAAAAACCCCTCAGGAAATGCCATAAGGAAGACTGCCCAAGTGGCATCAATCTGCACAAGGAAGAGGCTATTAATCATTTTCTAAAATATCTCAGAACTAACTGCCGAGAAAAAGGGAAAGAAACACTTGGGACACACAGGTCCAAAGCAACATTCAGGAGGAGAAAATTGTTTAGAGAGACTGTTTGATCCCCTAGGGCTTGTTCCCATCTCATTTCTTTTTGCACCTCCTCCTCATGGCTTTCCTCTTATCCTAATGCTTCAAATCTTTGTTCCAGAGAATGAAAGGCTCCAGAGATTCCTGATGGACTTATGAAAAAAAGATCAGCAATAGATAAAAACAATGCAGTTATCCCTAATCTTGTTCTTGGAAACATCTGTAACATTTAATCTGAAACATTAAAACAAGAATTTCAGGCTAAGACCAACATGGAAAATATCAGTATAAACAGCTCAAATTTGGCAAAGTTAATTCAAATTAAAATAGAGACCTATAAAGAGATCTCTTAGAAAATCTTGAATTTAAGAGAGGAGCATTTAACAGTTTTGCATGTAAAAAAAGACTATATAAAAAAACTCCAGTATAATGCCATAATAAGCATCACATAAATGTGTTATGAAATTCGTGTGGATGGTATGATCTTTCTAATTTGTCCAGACCTAGAAAAAGAAAGATTAGTAATGACAAAAAAAAGGACAAATCTGATGACAATCTCAGCAATCCAAAGCAAACTTTGAAAAGCAAAAGAATTCAAGGAGTGAGTTAGTTTTTAATTGCTGGGAGTAAGCTGCATAAGTGAGAATTTTAGACTAGGAGAAAACAGTGCCACAAATTGGCAACACACCAGCTGTGTTTGTTGGCTTAACAACCATGAAAAATTTACAGGTATTTCTCCACCTCAAATGTTATTTCCATCTAACAGATGAACGTACAACTGCAAACTCTCAGATATCCCAACAAGTTTCACAGGCAAATCATTTAGAAATGCATCAAGTATAAGCAGAATGCATTTGCAACAAATTCCAGTATCTGTCAGAGCTGAATGGTTTTTTGTGTTTTTGTCTGCCACTGTAAGACCCATAATAAAAAGTACAGACCCTTAAACCTGCTAGTGACCCCTGCTATTCTTCTGCATTGAGTAAATGTTGCTGTTTCCATGCACTCTTTGACCAGGAAATAAATTTAAAACAAGGAGGGTAAGTTCATCTTCCTGTGCTGTCCAGGCTAGTTTGTCCTGCTCTCACAGATAAGCACTGAATCTCCCAGAGTGGGATCTGTAGGTAGAGTCCCTGTTGGATCAGGGAAAAGCCAACACCCCATTTATTCCTCAAATGCCAGTGTCTCTTTCAGACCATGGAAGTCTTACAGATCCAGTGGAATATACTTCCTTCAAATGGATTGCTGAAAGTCTGGTTTTGTCATAAGTCTCTGGCAGTGCAACTCAGAAAATCCAAATGAAATTTCCTCTTAACTCATTATAAATGCAAAAATCAAAACCATTGTAAAGTCCAACAGAAAATATTCTTAATTCTAGCCAAGTGACAGACCTTCCCCTCACCTCATCAAGTGTGTGAAGTTTCTTTTTTAAAAAACGAGTTTTCATCTTAAAAAAAAAAAAAAAAAGGAAAAGTCTTGAAGTTATTACTCCTTTAATCACAGTGCTTGGTGTGCAATAAGGTCATAGTGTCTTTGTTACAATTCCCAGAGAACCACATGGCTCTGAAACGGAGACTGAAACAGTGTTAGCGTCTGTTTTCACTTATCCCACTCTTAAGTTCCTTTTTATTTAAGTTGCTGCTGGCTTGCTTGGCATGAAACTTCCTACTTAACAATACTCATCAGTGTTTTCAGCCAAATACTGAAGGTAGGGCACAGTTACCAGGCTTGGCATCTGAGTAATATTCTATGCTAAAAAGCAGAATTTAGCAAGTAATCTGGGGTCCATCTTCTTTTTTTTTTCTCTCATGTAAGACCAGATATTAGTCACTTTGTATGAAAAACTATTCATGTGCTTGAATTTCAAGGAACTTGCTATTTGGCATATATATATATATATATATGTATATATATAGCAGTATGACTTTATATGACCCATTTACATTATACCGCCTCTAGTTTTCCCTCAGCAACCCCTCCTGTCAGACCTCACAGAACAAAATGCATGTCCAGGCAACAAAAACAATGAATCCAATTTCATATGTGTTATACATGAACCAAAGAACTTGTGTGTGAGGTTGGACACCTATGTTTGCATGGAAATGTTTGCATGCATGACGCATGACTACAATCCTTAAAGAAAAAGGAAGTTCAGATAAAAAGAACAGAATACGTGAAACTACATGGTCATGATACCATTGTGTCAATTCTAATACTTCCCCTACTTTTTAAGATAAGATTGTCTGCAGGGAGATTGTATATTTTTTTCTGTCAATACTGGACATGTTAAACTGAATAATGTGATAATATTACTCTAGTATCTGTTTATATTCTGACTGTGAACACATGGCCACTGAACTGCGTCTCTGGAATCTGTGAAAGGTGAAAAGGAAACATATAGACAGTGTAAACTACCATAATCTCCATATGAGAAGATTAAAAAAATCACTATTGAAAATAATTGCTCAAAATGAATAAATGGTCCGAGATCACAAAAACTAAATATCCACCCTTACCATGGTGTTTTGTAGGAAGCCTCTTCACACAAGGCAAAATTAAGAGGTTTTCTTTTTACTGAGATACAAGAATCCTAAATTTATTTTAAAAATAAAATCATGCCTTATTATCCTAAAATTGATACTCTTAGTTTCACTGCTTTAAAAAATATTAACTAGATTAAATGTAATTTGCATTTAGCTTTTCAGACCATTGGATCTTAACAAAATTAACTGATTTCTAACATAACAAGCTGTTCTTTCCTGGATATGCTGCTGTCAGTTTCCATTTTTCCATTTTTCTTGAGTTTTGGGAGGATATTAAGGTTTGCAAATATGAAAGACAAATGCAAAGAAGATAATTTTTACAGTTTACAGGAAATACATAACAAAGAATCTGAAAAAAACCCCAAACCCAAGACCTGAATCATTGCCAGCTTTGTTGCAAGATTTATTTTTTTTAAATAATTAAGTTAAATTTCCAGATAAGTTGAAACTTAGAGTTAAAATAACATTAAACTTCTATTTCAAAATTATTCTCTTTTTCTACCATACATGACAATCTGATTAATCTGGATAGCCTTAATTAGCATTTTTTGCAATAGAAATGTATTTTTTTAAGGAATATCCTGAGCCCTTTTTAAATCCACCTCAAGTTGTATGTGTGTGAAATTGCATGTAATAACAAACAAACAAACAAACAAATAAATAAATAAACCTTTAGGTGTGTTCTTTTAAGCTGGTGTAAAGAGAATTACTCTATATGAAAGTTATGCTATTGATAGCACACGTAGTCAGACTATATATACAGAAGACATTAACTAGAGAGCTGTTGCCAGTGATTCTCACTCTATCATAGATCTCTGTACCATTCTCAGAATACCCGGTGCAGCCTCAAAATTCAAAAATTCTTAAATTTGCTGGTGGAAACAAAGGAAAGCTCTGGACTGTGATTTTTTTTTTTTTTTTTTAATGCTTCACTCCATTATGAACCTCTTACAGAAAGCAAGAGAACGAAGCTGAGAGAAGCCTGAAATCATCCATACAACCTGACCAAACCTGTGTTAGGATGCCAATTCTGCTCTGCTTGTCGAAGTGAACAGAGTTCTGGTCCAATGATGAGTGCTGTGTATTTTTGCAGCCTCTTCTGTGACAGGTGAACAGAACAAGTGCTTAGTGGACATCACTGGGGGCCACAGGGTGTGGCCTCCGCTGTCTTAGAGCATCTCCCTGACCTGTGTGTGTACTGCAAATCAGGAAGTTTAGTAGGCTGACCCTCAGACAGCCACTGCAGCTCTTCAGCAATATGGTAAACTTGTGCACCAAATCACAGAAACTCCCTTGCTGCATGGGGCAAACACCTTACAGGAAGGAGGTATGTTTGCAAAGGACAAAGGAAAAACTCATGCTCAGTTTTCTCTTAACTGTGTGGCCTCACTGTGCATCTAAACCTAGAGAGTTAAGAAACTTCATAGCAAACTTGCACCTTTCATATTCTTTGGTGTAAGATAGGACTTTTGCAACATTGCAGGAAGAATTGCAAGCTGATGCTCTTTAACAAGCTGCATACATGATATGAAATCTGTGTGTGCCCATTTGCTGTTCACACGAGGCACTACTATCAGATTTAACCAGAGCAAATTGGAAAAGCCATTAGGCAATATAAAACAGTGACTGCTATTTGAAATAGAGCTTCACAAGTCCCTAAAAAAGCACATACAATTATCAGGTTGTAAAAGAGGCTGAAATGCAATTGGTGTTGATATTTCTTCTGAGACTGTAGGTTTATAGAAGTGCTTAAATATGTGTTTGCTGGAAGGATCCCAAGAGGAGATACCAGTGAAACAGAAGTCCCTCATCTTTCCAATTTTTTTCTTATGCTCCTCTACCCAAGAGTTATTGCCCAGCTTGTGGACCAGATGCATACCTTTTCATTGTAAATATTAAAAACTTGCTAAGAAGAAAATGCAAGTTCTTTACTATACACAAACTGATTTTCCATTATAAAACTGATTAATGTATTAGCCAAGCTTCTTGGCAGAAAAATATAATGGAGACATTACATACAGAGAGGTCTTCAATAATCCCTGGTGAATGAATGAATGAATGGCATCACAGCCTTCAGAGATATTAGATTTTCACTTAATTTAGCAATTCTGATACATAAATCTCCACTGTATCCCCTTCTGTGAATGCTGACAATGGATATAAAAGGTGAATTGGGAGTTCCTCTTTTCAGCTATAGCTTTGTGCCTTCCAGAATATTACGTTAAAGAGTGCAAAGGTTGTATCCCATGCTCTGACCTTTCCTGTTGCAAGTGGTAATACATATTCCTGTTTCCAGGTAGAAAAATGGAATAGAATAATAGATTCCTAGAATATTCTGAGTTGGAAGGGACATACAGGGATCATCAAAGTCCAGCTCCTGGTCCTGCACAGGACACCCCAAGAGTCACACCTTATGCCTGAGAGCATTGCCCAAACACTTCTTGAGCTCTGGCAGGTTTGGTGCCATGACCACTTCCCTGGGGAGCTTTTTCCAGTGCCCAGATACTCTCTGGTTTTAGCACAGCTTCATAAAATTCCCTCATGTCCTATCACTGGGCACCAGAGGGAAGAGGTCAGTTCCTGCCCCTGAACTTCTCTCATGAGGAAGCTGTAGGTCACAATGAGGTCTCCCCGCAATCTTTTCCAGGCTGAGCAAACCAAGTGAGCTCAGCCACTCCTCAAATGACTTCCCCTCATCCCATCACCATGGATGGCCCACATTAGAAAGGTGTGGAAAGGTGTGGCAACACTGGAGCTCTGATGTGATCCCCTTGGCATGGTTCTGAGCCCCAGTGTCCCCGGGACTGCGAGCTTTCTGGGTCTCTGAGCTCTAACCCTAATGGAATCTTGGGGCAGCAGATAAGGTCCCTTTCACCATGGTTTTCCTGGATTAGAAAAGCATGGAGACATAAATGTTGGTGCCCTGCCATGATTCCCTGGCATGCCTTTTCCAGCCACAAATGTCCCCTGGCTGAATCCCTGCTAGTGGACATACACAATGTGAAATCAAACACAGGAAAAAAATAAGGAAAAATACCAGAAATGCAGAGTGCTTAAGGTTTCAGATCTTGGTCTTGCCATCTGAACCCTGGTGGAAACCATAAAGATATTGGCCTCTGCACTCTAATTTACTGCACATCTGAAGATGCTTGAAGCTAACAGCTGTTTTTGTTTTGGGTTTGTTTGGGGTTATTTTGAGATTGATTTTTAAAACAGCAGTTTCTGATCCACTTCAGCATACTGCCTTGTATGTAGGTAGTATGTATGTAGCATACTACCACTTTGTTCAGAATTCCCAAACCAAAAATAAAAGGGTTGCAGAAACAACATATATTTTTATGGTTTCTACAGAATGAGATTTGAGGGCAGAATGGTGTGTCCAAGCATTCAAAGAGGAGAATAGCAGAGCTGGACATTGAATCTGTCTTTCAGTATAATGTTCCTACACTTATACAAGTACCTCTGTCTTTCTGCTTTCTCAAAGGCTGACACTGTTACAGTTAAGGTCTCTTTCCATACACCTAACACTGGTATTCCAAGAATCAGTCTCTGTGTGTGTCCTACACACCTCTAGCCATGCCCGCCATGATGGAACTGTGTAGACTGAAGTGTGTTGATGTCTGCACATGTAGTCAACTGCCTGTTTTTATCAAGGTAAAAAGGCAAGAGCAGTTAAGATACACAAAACTGCATGAGAATAGTCTATACAGGATGTCTCCTCCAGGATATGAAGTGAATTTAGTGGATTTTTTCTGATGGTAACAGCAGTGCTGTAAAGACCAGACAGTCCAGGTCTCCCTGTCTTTATCTGTATTATGTTGACAACTATGTGGAGAGTAGTGTAACTATAGCTAGTCTGTGTATCCAGCAGCTTCTTCCTGATGCCTTTATGGATCATGGACTAGAAAATTTGTGGCCTTTATAAACTCCTGAGCTACATATCCATTTTGGAAATTTTCATTTGCAAATGACAAAAACCATATCCTAAATTGATAAGCCTCTGTACTTGATGTTCTCAGCAGGCCACCCTGTGCAAGTCAATGAAGATACTTGAATAGTCAAGCTCACCATTCCATTTTTTTCCTAGTTTATGTGTGAACTGTTCTTATATATCTCCCCCTTCCATGGCTGTGCCCTTTTCCCAGAATGACAACTACAGAACTGCTTTCCACGGAGTGTAACGATGTACAAACAAAAGTCTCTAAAGCACAAGGTGTATCTCCAAGGCATATCTTCCTCACTTCAGGTCTGGCTCCTTTGGGCTGACAACCATGAACATCAATTGGCCACCCAAATTCATTTTCTTTTGTCTGGTGCATCTCTCTAACATCACCACTTTGCGAAACAACACACTTAAAAACTCAAACCTAGACTTGTTATGGGTTTTTTTCTGACACAGTGGACCCTTCCACTGTCACTAGTCAATGGAAAGATACAACGTCCCTCAAAAGCCTTTTCTGTTATACAAGGCCTTTCCCCCAAAAATTGTTTGAATTTGTGCTCTATCTCTTTTTTCTGAAACTTCTCACTGGGCCACCCACTGCCCTCTAGACAGTGGCACTTATCCAATAACATGCTGGGAAAACTTTACAAGCTCTGGCTTTTCCTCATCTGTAGCCTCCCAGATCCTATTCTTTCACCCACTAAAGCCTTTGGCAAAACTCCATATGACTTCAATGGAAGCAGAATCAGGTTGCTGATGGATAAATGCACTTCTTCCATCAAATCCCCATAACAGATATAGAGTTGGTAACACTGTGGGCCTTTTATTTTTCTCTATTGTATTATAAGAATACTGCAAAAGTATCATAACTGTATAATGCTGTACGTGCCTCTAACACTATTTTCTGAATCTTACACAAAGTACTTGGCTTCTTCCATTTTACTTCTTTTGATTTCAGGTTCACATTCCAACAACCACTTGCAGAATTAAAAAGGACTGACTATCTTGGCCAAATGAAAAAGTACATTCCTGATATGGCATCCAGCTGAGAATTTGAATAGGAAGCAATATACTCAAAAGGCATTCTGTGTCTTCCTCCAACCCATCATCCCACCAATTTTCTGTTCTCTCAACACTCTCAGACTAAGCATCAGCAGTTCCTTTACAGGATTAACTTAGTCCAAGATATTTTATTACCTTAACCATTTGTTTGCAATGGTGGTTGCTGAATGCAACCTAACAAAGGCATGGATGAAGAGAAAGGAAAAGGTTTGAATGCAATAAGCTGGCCTGAACATCAGCCTAGAATGTGTGGTGAACTGTTCTATGAATTCAGATTTATGAAGTGTCTCTGCATCCTTCTCTCCCAGTGCATTGCTTGGTTACTTTTGTTCACCTAGTTCTGTGTGGTTAATATCAGGTGCTGATCTGCCCACCAGAACTTCCCTGCTGTAGCAGAGCCTCTCCAGTACACAGCCCTTTTCTGCAATTTCTCCCTCATCCTGCTGCCACAGCAGATATTCCTGAGGAGACCGAACACAGCACTCCTTGCAGCAAAGACATTTATTTTGTTATGATTGGCAAACTTTGGTGAAAAGGGTAGTAAAACAAGTCATATAGGCTTAACACTGGATATAAGCAAAACAGCCATCAAAGTGAGTGTAAGCCGTGATAGTTAAGACTTGTGCTGTGAGCATCCACCAGAGAGACTTGGGATCTGGGAGCTCTCTCTCCTCTCCTGTTATGGAGCCGGCCAGATAAACAGGGGAAGCCTGACGGCTGTGGTATGCCTTTAATCATACCAAAGTGCATTTATTATGGAGACAAAAATCAAGTTTACTTGCCAAAATGTCATTATGGAAAACCTAAAATATGATGAAAGGTAGACTGACATTGTTGTAGGCTTACTTAATCATATATAATTGCTTTATTTACCAATGAATTCAAATGAATGTGCTATGATGTCAAATGTGCCCTAAGATTATATAACCAATATTTATGAATTTGCAGTGCTGAGTAATTCTCACTGTTGGTTTTTATTAGCAACAGATCAGTCTGTGCTCTACCCATTTTCATCTTGGGCCAAAACTGTTTTCATTTATTGCATGTCCAAAGGATGTGACAGTCTTCATTTAGTCAGTCAAACAAGATATCATTACCATTCCCTGCACATCTGCAACACTTAAGTACAGCTACATAAAGAATGTGCTTTTTTATATATTGTCATAAGTCAAAGAGAAATAAAAGTACTTGTGTTTTATTATCTTTAATATAATTACTATCTTATAAGGCTTTTATCTTGCAAAATAATCTCTATAAGGCGTCGTTTGGATTTTGGAAATAAGAGCTTCAAACCTGATCTGAACCATAAAGCCCAGAACTAAACAACAGCCAAATGAAAACAAACAAACAAACAAACAAACAAATAAACAAACTCCAAGATTTTACAAAAGTCCTTTCACAAAGGACTCCAAGGTTTTACAAAAATTCCAGTTGTGGTAGATATTTTGTTTCTGGCATCCATTTTGGTACAATGCCTCATGGGAATGCCAGCAAGCATAGAATTAGGGACCCTAGAGATTTTATACACAAGAGCTTGCTAGTGGCTGACAAAGAATCCAAGAAAACCCATGTCTTTCTGACCCAGGTTAGTTTCAGAGACAGCCAACTTAGCATTTTTAATAACTAAGCCTACCAAAACGTGTGCTGGAATAACTCTGCCAGAGACATACCATTGCATCACAAGAGTAGAAAAATCACACATGTCTCTGGCAGTCCCACAATCTCTCTGCGACGCTGTACAGATGTCAGACCTGAGTTTCTTTTCTTGTTAATGAAAGCACAAACTGCCTCAGGTTTACCAATACCTCCGACATATTTTGCATTCCTACACATTAGCAGAGCAAGATCTTCAAAAAAAAAACAAACCTCACCATAATTCTTCTTTGCTTTTCCATTGTACTATCCTAGTCCCACCAGAGACCCAGAAAGTCTTCCCCTACAGTCATAACAGGAACAAACACAATTGCCCTTTATCAGGATTTCTCCCTATCAAGATTTTTTCCTATAACAGAAGATCTTCTTTCATAAGGGAAGACCTTCTTTCATACATTCTTTGACATCCAAGCTTCTAGCTCCTTCAAGCAGCCCAGGACCTCAACCTTGTTTTTGGAGAGAGTACCAGTGCTGCCGAGAGGCTACAAAGAAGGTCTAAACAACAAATACAAAAGAGTGAGTGAACGAGAAAGAGTAGCTTGAGAAAACGTGCTACAGCATTTGAAACTAGAAGCATTTTCTCATGACAGAAGGGCACCAGCCACACTGTGGCACTCAAGCAATATTAATAGCAGTGCCAAAGATATGGGATAATGAAGAACAGGAATATGGGGTTTTTTGTGCTGCACAATCGGGAAAGAGTTTCCAAAACAAATGTTCCAAAGGCAGAAATGCCCATGCAAACCACTGATAACTCTGCATGCTGAGTGATAAATAACTATCTCAGAATTTGCTCTGCAGTGTTTATTCCTCTACAGGATTTTTTATATTATAGCCAAAACCTAAATTCAGATACTTAAAATTTCCTTTAGAACTAGATAACTGATTCCACAATACTGTACTCAGATTGCCTTAGGAACGGTTATGGCAACATTAATTAAGCACCGTCACATACTCCAAGGGAATCAGGAATGGAAAAGTCATTTTGACTTCAGTCCTTTGAGTCCCTCTTCATGCTATCTCTTTTGGTTGAACCCCCAGAAAGACAGAAATTATGGCAGAGGTTGTTATTCAAGAAAAAGGCAAACATCCTGAACAGTGCAGCAGTTAGTGCAGTGAAATCCCACTGTTGTATTTGCACGTTTCTAAAGCATTTTATAGCAAGGCTGCTGTCTATGAAATACAAAGGGTGATTTTACACAGTCACAGCTATGTAAAGAACATTCTGCTCATACAAATATCACTCCATTACATCACAGAGGGTAAATGAATGACAGGATAAGGGAAAGAAACAGCTGGGCATCATATGGGGAGATGCAAAACGGCTGGACCACACTACTGAAAACATAAAGTCATTTCAACAGGACTATGTCCTATCAACCTCTAAACATCTTCCAGACACAAAGGAAATCAATAACATTATAAACCAAAAAAGTGAAAAACACAAACCACACTCCTTGAAGTATTTTGATATTCAAGAAGTTAATGACAAACTGTTTAATGTAAGATGGTGTCCCCATTAATGTTGTTGATGTGACTTAACTCATACAGTACAATGATGGGCTCTGAGAAGAACTAAGAAAGAGATATTAGAACTCAGGAAAACATGGGAGAAGTATGAATACTAGCTAGCCCTGGAATGCTAAGAAATTGGCTCCTCAGTTACAGTAGTTTGCAAAGTAACCGCAACACCTCATTAGAGAGGTGTATGAGAAAGGAAAATCAGAACCAACAAAGGACCTAAGTTTATAAACAGTGAGTAAAGCAGCAATGGTAATGGTTTCCAGCATGATTTAATCAGCCTGCACATATGAGGCCAAACATTGGTCCTTTTTCAGATGTATTACTATTCACAATGGATTATGAATTCAACTAAATTAGCATTTTTTGTTGGTTCATGGGTTGTAGAGACCTTCCATGCCATGAAACAGGTTAGGCAAACTAAGGATGACCTGTAATCTGGTCACAGCAAATTTGGAACAGCTACTGTTTTACATTTTCATTCCTCCTACTATGATGGCAGCCCAAGTGGCATGGTTTCATTTTACTGTTTTCACAGATAATCCCCCTTCCAAACAAATATGTCTGAAAGTGGGATCTGAATACTTCTGGTGAGAAACTTGATACACGTATATGTTTGAACATGATGACCAACATGATGTTGTTCAGCACTCTCCACACTAAATTCCTTGGTTTGTACAAATAGTGTTGGAATACTAATAGAGGGCATTATGACCTCTATGTAAAACTGTTTCGTTTAAACATAAGTTAAAATATTTTAATCTGCCTACTTCTGCTTCTAATGAAATCTGGTTCAACAGGAATTGGTAGGAACAACAAAATTGGAATTCCTCTTACTAAAATATTTAAATGTCCTCTAATCTGTCTTTTGCAAATTCTTCTGTGATGTGCTTTAATCTCTCAGGAAATAAAAGCCTACACAAAAATGTCACCAAAACAGATTTATAAGCAGAGTTGCTATTGTTCACCTTTTTACTTTGTTAACAGAATGACCCTATGTCAGCAAAACACAGTGGTTTTCGGCATCATATAAAATAACTTCACTTTTTAAGACATAGTCTGCTTAATTTCACTTTGACTACTTAGTAATAAAATACGTAGAAGGAAGGAGAAATAGATACTTATAAAATATAGCACCATGTTCTATAATCGTGATATAAAACATTCACAGGAATGATGCTGCATATTATACAGTATAGTGTGGCTTTTTTCTCAGAGGAAAAAGAAGTAAGTTTATAGGACAT
This sequence comes from Promerops cafer, assembly GCA_013398275.1. Taxonomy (NCBI): domain Eukaryota; kingdom Metazoa; phylum Chordata; class Aves; order Passeriformes; family Nectariniidae; genus Promerops; species Promerops cafer. The sequence goes on from VZSE01009680.1 coordinate 519,506, forward strand.
AGAAAATTTTATGGGAATGATGGGCTTCTTTAAACCACTCAAAATCAAGTATTAGCTCTCTGTACATAGCTGTGAAATTACTACTGAATGCTGTTGCTTGGGGTATCTTCTTCCATTCAAATTATAAAAATCTAGTCAGTAGAAATGAGCAAATAATTGCTTTTTGTTTGACAGAAAATGCTTAAAATATTAGACTAAACCAATTCTTGTTTGCTTTTATCACTTTAGAGGAAAACTGGGGAAAATAAGCATTTTCCTGCACACTCAACATTTGATTTGAGCATTAACAGAACATTACATTCTGCAACGGTTGTATAAAAAATGAAGAAAAATCCAAAGGAAGAATACTTCTTTTTTTATCTCAATACTCCTTTTTTATCTCCCAGCGCCAAAACCTCCTCACTTGCTTTGTCCACATTCCTCAAGTCTAGTCATTCATCTCCACTTATCTGTTCTCTTCAAATGCGAAAATGTTAATTTGACTTACAAAACCCCCATCATTTATTCACATTGGTCAGGAATAGATAATTCAGTTTAGAACTGATTTTTTAAATATTCAGCTACTGAACCAAAAATCAGTTGTTAGCACAAACTCAGCAGAGGAAATCTGGGCAGAAGTTAGTAATTTTATTTGATAGAAGACTTGACTTGGTGAGAGCTTACATTGGGAAGATGTATGTACTACAAATGCATACACACCATATCTGATGAAGAGTGGAAAGACCATCTACAAAGAATAACAAAATATTTCCATTTTCAACTCTGAAGTTATACACTTGAATCTTAATCTAAGAGAAACGTTTCCCATTTAGACAGGAGAATGCTTTTGGACTGATAAGGACAAAAGCTAGTTTCCTAAGTGACCAAAGCTGAACTCACAGCTGTACTATTCAAAGTTTATATTTTCTTTAATTGTGATTTTATAATCTCACAGGTTATAAATCAACAGGCATTTGGCAGTCTGGCTTTATGTAGGTTGAGTTTAATATGCTGGCATGCTCTATTTGACTCAGAAGTTAAGATAATTCATAACAAAGCTCCAAATTCAAACAATTTTCCTTCATTATCAAATCAGAGCGTGTTTTTAAAAATCTGCTTACCAGGTTTAAAAGTCAGCTGACTTGACTTCCCTTATTACTGTCTCCCCTAGAGTTCAGGTTTTGTTCACACTTCTGGCATGAGTATTAGCAGGATATGATGTAAAGGTTTCACTCCTACGAACTTACAGAGTCTCTGGAAAGGGCAAAAAAACTCTTATATCTTAAGACTGGAGACTAGCTCAAAGACAGAAAATGAAATGCTGAAATATGCTGTAGCAAAGGATGTAAAGCTAAACCTGAGCTTTGCAGTTGGTATTTGATACCGTTTTTGCCCCAATGTGCCCTGTGCCCTGTAATGCCACTTTTTATCAACGTTCTGTTATCAAAACTCCATTCCTTTTTTTGTCAGCATAGCCATATTTTCAAGGGTCTGGGTACTATTTTCCCGTGTCCCCCAAATGAACTTCAAATTTCTGCCACCTACTCAATGAAAACAACCCATGTTCCATTCTTATCTCAGTCAAAAAGTAAGAAGATGCCTGACCCTATTTCCCTCTAAGCTATTTGTTTTTCTGTCTAGAGCTCTTTTTCTCCAGGGAAGACTTTCTTCTGGCACTGCTTCACTTTCTCCAGCTTCATGCCAGTACTGAGCTGAATACTGAGTTCAACTCCCTGTCACCACTGTCAGAGAAGTCCAGGAGAGAGCTCCTGCCCATGCTCAGCCTATTTCCTCCCCAGGAAATATCCATTTGCCTTGGGGCACTTGTCTTCCAAGCACAGGCAGTCTGATGACTCCAGGCAGTCTCATCCTGTAATCAGCCAGTACTTCTTAGGGCTTTCTCACTGCAGTGGTCCTCTCCCTGTCTAACATTTGATATGATAAACAACTGAGAGAATTAAAAAAACAAAACAAAACAAAACAAAAAAACCAAGGGTCTTATCAAAACAAAGGAGGAATCTTACCAAAATATGTAAATAGTGGACGAGGTGGAGTAAAAAAGATGAAGACAGTCTTCTCAGCAAGATGCACAGACAGAATAAGAGCCAATGGGCACAAAGTGAAATAAAGAAAGTTGCAGAATGTAAAAATAAATGGAAGAAAAAATTTTTGTTTTACTTTAAGTCTGGGCAAACACTGGCAAAGATGCCCAGAGAGGTTGTGGAGTTTTCATCCTTGGGTATGTCCAAAGCCAACCGGATATGGTTCTAAGCAGCCTGCTTTGAACATGCAGACTGAATTAGAGACTCCAGAGAGCTCTGTGTCACTCTGGGATTCAGTGACAAAGATGTGTAGGACTGAATGCAGGTGCACAAAAGAAAAGATGAGGTCCAGAATAAGAATGAATGAAAATACAGATTTAAATTATGCAGGCTGGAGGATAAAAATACACTTTAGGAAGTCGGAGTGAGAAATAGGTGATATAGAGGAAAGAATGAAGAGAAGCATGGTAGGACATCCTACAAGGCAAATCTAGAAGCTCAAGGTACCAATACTTATTTAAACATCTAAGCCAGCATTCTTGCTGAACAGGCATCTTGACCTCGTGGGACTGTAAATCTTTGCTTGGGCACTTCTCAACCTATCCATCAGTGGGCAACCACCCAAACGTTGGTTAAGTAGATGCTAAGAAACACACTGAACTAATTTATTAGTGTGAAACGTCTGTAAACACAGATGGAATGCCAAATTGCTAAAAGTGACCCTTCCCTCTCAAGCTCCTTCTCAAAGTATATATTATTAATTAACTTCTTGTGTTACTGGAGGTTGTCTAGGTTTTGAAGTTCTAACACAGAGTTCCCATTAGCCACCACAAATCAACCTTCACCAGCTTCCTTTCCCTCCCCAGCAGTTTGTGACGTCCCCAGTTTGTGAAAGTCAGAGCAATCCAGGAAAAGGGTGGCATGTAAACCAATGAGGAACGTGTGTCTCCAAATGGGAAAGGGGGTAATGCAGACAGTGAAATTAGAGCAGCAAGGCCTGAGCTAGCAGCTGTGGTAACAGAGGAGTGGGAGGGTTGCCAAGGCATTAGAGGGAGCTGACAAGGGAGCAAGAGGTAAAACTCGTGTACTAGATGATCACTGTATTTCCCAGATCCAGGCAGGCCTGGATTTTGATTTTTGTTCTCTTTGATGCAGCTAATATAGATTTTTCTGTCTTCTAGTGGGTATTTGTTTAATTCAAAAAGCAGTCATATGGGAACAATTTCCACTCTGTTCCCAATCAGCAGGACCATAATGGCAGGTGGTTGTGTAAGGATGGGCTGAGAAGCATAGAAAGAATCAAAGGCAGCACCTGCCTGGGTGAAATACTGTTTCTACTTTTTAATTTCCATCCATATTGAATCTCTTTTTTAAGGGCACATTCATGGTGAATATGCTTTAGTAATTAAAAAAAATCAGCTTAAAGCATACTTAATAGGTTTCTGATGGGCTAATATCAGTACATCCCTCTAAACCTCACTTAGAAAGAAACTCTGAGCATGAAAACACTGAAAAAGAAGCACGGAGAGTATTATTTTCTGCTTTATGTACCCTTTTAGCAATATAGATGGTCTTAAAGAAGTGCTTACTCAGTGACTATATAACATCTGACTACAGCATACAAACTTAGACTCTGGTTTCTACTTAGACAACATTCAGATAAATAGTATACAATATAAAAGAGCAAGACTGGCTTCATAGCATTTTTTTCTCTCTTGGTATCAAAGAGCTTTTGGAGGGAGGGCAATGTCACAATCCCACTTTAAAGGGAGAAAAAACAAGGCAGAGAAAAGCTGACTATTGATGCTAAAATCAAAAAACAAGCCAGTAAGCAGCAGGACCCAGATCTCCTGACTCCCAGGCTGCACCCTCCCACATTTCCTTTGGCAGCTTAAATCTGCGAACTTCCCTACATAGGTTGCCAGGCACCACTCAGGGTTTGTAAGCTTTTAATGGGTTAATTAGCACCAAAGCATTTTTTCTTCTGTGGTCTAGACATAGAAATATCCAGATTTTGTTTCCCTTGAAAGGCAGCCCATCCTGGAATCTGCACTCGATCATCCATTTCCATGTTTTTCTAGGGCCAGATGGGGCTAAACATGATTTGAAGATTTTTTTCCCTTTCCCTTCTTTAATATTTCTTGTCCTTTCTTTCACTGACTACCAGTTTGTTTGTTTTGTTTTGAGGATGATGCCAACTGTAAAATAAAAAATGCAATTTCCAAGGTAGAGAAATTAGAGAATGATGGATTAGCTGTTGCCAAGAAAAAGTAATAATTCCTGGACCTAACAAATAAGTCTGAAAATAAAGAAGGGATTATGAAATGTTACATAATTTCAATAGAACAAAAGCAGAGAGAACTTTCAAGAGACTGCCCTATTTTTTAATTTTTTTAACACTCTGGAGACTATGGACCATACTGTTTATTTAGGCATGCAGCTGTAAATATGTGCTTCTTCCTACTCCAGTTGAATTACCCCAGATATCTCTGGTGTATCAAAACACAATCTCCTTTTTACCAATCTCTCCTATGTGTACATGCTTGCAGGCAAATACTGTATTATATGTCTGGGCCTCAGCCAGCACCATGGAATCAGGTTTGAATTTTCCCAGAGGGCCAGGGCTTCCTGTTTGTGGGGTTTTGCCTCCAAATTTAGTGGTCCAAATCCACATACTTCAAAATTCATTTAAGTACCAACTCTAATCTAGTTGTCACTATTATTCTATTTATTTTTCAATATTTTTATTTTAAATTGGAAGTACAAATTTTAAGCAAATTCCTGAAGTTGTTTTGCTGGTATACATAAAGTAAATACAAAACAGCCAGTTTGAAAAAAAGGTGTCACTGTCACTTATTTGTGATTAGCTGTGCAAGTCTTTCCTGGTATTCCCATTAGATAAAATGTTCCAATATGTACTTATAAACTGTGTACACCACACCACACAACTTCATGTTCTCTTCTTCCTACATTGCATGTCACCACTTGCTAAAAACTGATGTACTCCACTATTTTCATATCTTTTAGTCACAGACACAATGTCAAATACCTCCTACCTGTCATTTCACCAGCACGCAGGAAAGCACAAACCAGCAGAATGTCAAAAGTGCTTGACCAAGATAATGGCACAGAGCAGGGGTGTGTTTGGGTTTGTTTATTTTTTAAAATCAGCTATGCACTTGTTGGCACAAATTGAGGTCTGGATTTATTAATATGATTTTGTCTGTTTGTATGTCAAAATACAATAAAATAAGCACTGCCAGAAACAAATGACTTTCATGTACTACAATATGAATGTACAGTATTAAGATTCCCTATGGACACAAACGCCTTGGGCACCTCATTCATATTTATTGGAGATAAATACTGTATTGTCTCCCTATCAACATCAAGTTCATGAACGCTGACATATAATAGTGACATTTAAATACTTTAAAAGTCTTGAAAAACCTGCTTCAATGGTAAAGCAAGTGTCAATATGGTCAATTTTTATTTATGATTTTTTTTTTAATGAACACTTACTATTTTACCACTAAAATAGTAAGATAAATGTTCAGAAATGTAGTTAATTTTAGCCTTCCTGATCTGCCAAGGCTTAATTCCAGTTCTTTGCTAGTGTTACTGCCACGACTACAGTGGTGTAAAGCTATAGCAATGAAGTGCCAGATGAAAGCCAAAAAGCCAAAGGAGTTACCCAGCAATGAAAAGCATTTAATTTTATGGTTCTCCATCCCAATCTCATTTGTAAAGACAACCCCCCACTACTTCCCTTATGATTCCTTTCCAGTCAGACTCCCAGTCCATCCTATAAAAAAATAAATAATTAATATTGCAATGGCCAAAGACCACCTAGAAATGGTAAGTATTTTAGATAACATTTTGCACATCTCTGACTGTTGTCAGTATGATCCATAGGTAAACCAGGAAACCTGGACAATAAATTAGGTTTTCAGATGGATTGATCTTGATTTCACGTTTTTCTACCTCTCTGTCATATTTTTCCCTCCCTTTATTTACTGAGATTGCATTTCCATAGGCAGGAACACACCACACTTAGCATACTGGGCTCCAGTCTCATTTGTGAGCGTTGGCTGCTGGACTGGTAAGGCCTATAATAAGGTTTCACTGTGGGTTCACTTTCCTACCCTGTTTGAGCTGGTGTGGATGGGCAAGAGATGGTCAGGAAAGGGCATAGATACAACACAGCTCAGACAGAACCGAGGGCAAACCCCTCTGCTTAGGAGCAGCCCCCGAGAAAAACAGCCAAGAGCTCAGCAGAGCTGCTCCTGGATTCAAGGCCAGCTGTGGACACTACACAAGCAAAGTGGAGAAGGGAAGAGGAGAGGAGAGGAGAGGAGAGGAGAGGAGAGGGCGCCTGATGCCACGCTATGGATAATGTCAGGGCTTGTTCAGGGCTGGCCTGGGAAGAAGAGGTGTGACCCGTGTCAAATTGCCAAAGTGACTGCTGAAGAGTAGGAGATCCTGCTCCTGCAAAAACTGGGACATAAGAGATTTAGCAAAAGCACATGCTGCCTTCCATATCCCATCTCCTTATCATCCTTAGAAGCCTGTCAACCTCTAAGGGCTTTAGCATGGCCAAAATATGCAGCAAGAAAATAAACTTTGCTCTTCTAAATATGTTGCCTGTGTCTAGGGCCAGATCTGCAGGGTTCATTTCCTTCACTAGTTCATTCCTTGAAGCCATTCCTTAGGACTCCAAACCTAATGCCCATCTTCTGGTACATGAACTCATAATTTTGTTATTTTAGATGTTCTTTCCTTATTTCTGTCACCTTGACAAGTCAGATAATTCCTTCATACCACTTCTATATCTTAATGTAATTCACACTTATTTCCTTCTTCATCTCCCTATTTACTCCCATCTCCTGTCATGGGCCCTACTTTTAGTGTTTCTTTTGCCCCTACATAGATTAGACATAGCACCTATCCGTAGTTGCAAAGAAAGTCTTGCCTTAAGGTGCAAAATGGTCTGAGCAGAGATATAACTTAGGAATATTAAACTGTTACATACAAGTAGGCCTTTTCAGAGTCCATGCAAAATGTTTTCTCTAAGAGGCTTATAACTTGACCATATGTGCCCAGCACTGAATGGAACAACAGAAGTTATGTCACTGACATGAAGCTTTTCCCCTGCTTTCAGCCTCATCACCCCAGAAAATAGTACACCTGTGCCTTAAAGCACTGGAGTTCTAGAGCTTTTCAACAAAAAGTTTGCCACAGCTTTTTAGACATAGTCAGAACCAACATATTTTCCTCTAGTCTTATTTTTGGAAATGGCTGAACTGAGTTTTCCAAAATAATCAGCCTTGGGCAGACACCTGACATGGAAAATTTCAGCCTAAACTGTCTGAGTTCTACAGCATTATAAAGCAAGGAAAAGCAAGATCTTATCGTGGGAAGATGGGGGGCCGACAGACGGTGCTCCCATTCCCACCTGTGACATAGGCATATGACAGCTGGCATCATCAGCTATCTTACCATTGGTTATCAAGTCATTTCCATGATAATAAATTAACCTCATAAAATATTGGTCTTTTGGGCCAAAGTCTTCCATGCTTAGTATTTGGCCAAAGGCAATTTTTTCTGGAGAACCTTTGGGAAAAACGAAACAAAACAAAAAATCTACTGAGACACTTCTGAGATATGTGTGTGAGAAACACAATATGTATTAAATACAATACATATCAATACAATACAAAAGGCTGTGGACATTCTGACCATTGCTACTAAGTTTTTCCAGGTCAACTATTCCAGGATGGCTAAACAACAAAACATAAAACTAGACATTTGAATAGCCTGTAATAAGCAGTGCTTGTCTGGATAAACTGAGAGGAGGAGGAAAGAGGAGAAAGATCAGCACATATGGCTTGTCCCACCAGAACTTCGAAGACCAACATGAGGGAGTTTTCTGCAGTTTCTGAACTTCATATTTTGTGTGTGAACCCACTGTTGCCTCCCCTTTGCCACTAAGTGAAAACGAATTCACACCCTGGGTCACTCTTCTGAGTGCCAAGTGAATTTCCACTGTTTAGCAAACTCCTGGAGCCTGCATTCATACATTGGTGATAATTACAAATGAGTTACCACAGGCTGCTGTCCCTGATATTTATATCCAGAGGACAGGCTTACCAGACACTCCTCCAATCAATCACCGAGAAGAATTTTTGCTAACAAACCAGTGCCTCACTCTCTGGTGAGCACTGTGGGATCATAGCCATTCCTTCAAACTGCTGTCATTATCTTAACTTTAGCTACTAATCTAGCTACTTGTTGGTATCTTAGACCAATGTTACTATATATTTTTCCTTTAAATCTCACCCAAGCCTTCTTTAGAAGGCTTTACATAACTTAAAACCAAATCTTATCAAATCTCTACTTTTGCCCCCTTCAGGCTGGCACCCCTCGTTGCCACTATTTCAAACATGATCTGGTGCTGTTTTGAAGCAGGAAACTGGGATTACTAGAACTGTTACATTGTTTCATCTCCAGGAAGAAGAAAAAATATTTGATGACTCAGTGCCATTTCTTTCAGTTCTGTGAAAAAAACCCCATGCTCCTTGAATCTTCAGTGTTTTCCCTCCACTCTCTTAGCTAATAGATTGCTTTTGTTCAATCTAGAAGACTTTTTGAAGCAGGATACAAAATCTTGAATGCAATCACACAGCACATACAGAACAACCAGAGGATCAGGCATGGTTAGGAGAGGCAGGTCCTGCTCAACCAACCTAATCTCCTTCATGACCCACCTAGCAGATGAGAGAAAGGCTGTGGATGTTGTCTAGCTGGACTTCAGCAAACCCTTTGGTAGTGTCTCCCACAGTGCTCTTCTGGAAAAGCCAGCTGCCTTTGGCTTGGGCAGGTGGACCTGTCTCTGGGTTAAGAACCGGCTGGAAGGTTGGGCCCAGAGGATGGTGGGGAATGTTCTGCATCCAGTTGGTGTCCAGTCACTAGTGCTGTCCCCCAGGGGTCAGTGCTGGGGCCAGTCCTGTTCAATATCTTTATTGATTTGGACACGGGGACCAAGTGCACCCTCAGTAAGTTCATGGACAACACTAAGTTGGATGGAATGTTGATCTTCAGGAGGATAAGAATGCTCTGCAGAGGGATTTGGACAGGCTGGATTGGCTGAAGCCAATTGTATGGGGTTCAAGAAGGTGACGTGCCAGGTCCTGCACTTGGGTCAGAACAACCCCATGCTACAGACTGGGAGAAGAAAGTGGCCCATTGGAAAAAAGACCTGGGGTGCTGGTTGACATTGGCTGAACATGAACCAATGTGTGCTCAGGTGGCCAAAAAGGCCAATGGCTTGTATCAAAAATAGTGTGTCCAGCAGGACCAGGGTAGTGAGTGTCCCACTGTACTCAGCACTGGTGAGGCCACACTTCAAATCGTGTGGTCAGTTCTGGGCCCCTCACAAGAAGAAAGATATTGAAGTTTGTCCAGAGAAGGGCAAAGCTGGTGAAGGATCTAGAGGGTAAGTCCTGCGAGGAGTGGCTGAGAGAGCTGGGGGTTGGTCAGCCTGGAGAAAAGATGGCTCAAGGGGGACCTTATTTCTCTCTACAGCTACCTGAAAGGAGGGTGTAGCTAGGTGGGTGTCAGTCTCTTTTCCCAGGCAACAAGGGACAGGACAAGAGGACAGAGCCTCGAACTGTGCCAGGGGAGGTTCAGGCTGGACATCAGGAAGAATTTTTTCATGGAAAGGCTTGTCATGCATCAGAATGGGCTGCCCAGGAAGGTTATTGAGTCATCGTCCCTGGAGGTATTCAAGAAATGACAGGACGTGGCACTTAGTGACATGGTCTAGTTGACAAGGTGGTTATCAATTAAAGGCTGCACTCAATGATCTTGGAGGTCTTTTCCAACCTTAATGATACTATGACTCTATGAAAATACAGTGGAAGAGGACCAGGCTATATTCAAATTTTCTACATCACAGAGCAGATGAAACAGCAGTCACTGATGTGTGAGGGTGTGCGTGTGTGGTTAAACAATTACCATCCCCTGGAAGGCAAGGTTCTAGGCTGCAGAAATGGGAAAAATTTGGGATAAGCCACAGAGATTTGTCTGCACTCTGTGTATAACAATAATGCCACACCGCATCAAACCACTTTGCATTCTCTGGGCTCTCCAAGTTTTCTGTGCTGCATATTGTACATATACATTACAGTACCGGGCGAATTTATCAAAGGTACCTGTAGTCACTTATGCATCTAGGCTTGGCTGATTGTACAGGCTTCCTCTGTAGTCAATGAAGGGAGACAAGATACCCCAGGGAAACTCACCAGTTCCCAGCATAGATGTCAGAGGTAATTAGAATAATTGCCTTCTGGAACTGTTTATCTGCTGACCCCATGAAAAGACTACATGTGGAGCCAGACTAATGGTCTATATTGTAAGACATTTCATATTAGCTGAAATAAATATTCCCCAGCGTGTTGGCATACATACACTACAGAAACACCATAGAAACATTATTAACCTAATTTCACTTAAATCCAGTATTTTGATGGTCAGAATACATCCAGCTTTCTAATACATTCTGAAAGACAACCATTGGCCAATGATTTCTTTTTCCAGGAACATCTTTACTCTAGCTTAGAGTGGAATCAGACTAACACTGCCAGCAGTAAGTGGCAGAAATATTTATTTTGGCTCCTAAATATGAAATTTAGCTCATTCAGCATTCAGGGTGTTGGCAAGAAAAATGGTTCAGTGAAAGCTTTGATTTTTAAAGAGTGTCTGCCCCACCTGACACAATAGAAAATATAAAGGATTTTCCTGGTACCTATGAACTTTGGGCAAGAACATTGCAAAGTTCAGTAATGGTTTAACAGAATCTGAGCTGTGAATATATGTCGTACATTTGAAATTAATGAGGTTGATAAAGAGCACTACCGAGTAAGTACAATCAATTGCTTTTGTATGAAAAAATGTATTGTCAATGACAGGATAGTTCTTATGTGTCTGCCAGCATAATTCTCAAATTCATCAAGGCTTATGCTGAAGATATGGTTTCACTAAGTATTTCTTTCTTACATCTCATCTGGCAAATACCAAAATAATAGGAATACTCCCTATGAGACAAGCTCCCAGATTATAGCTGAATAATTCAGACACAAGAAGATGATTCTGGCCACAGAGCCAGCAGTACAAGTCGGGTGTTCTCAACTGCATGGCTGTGCATCTTGCAGAGAGCCCTCTGCCCTTCCTTGCAGTGTTCCCATTGATGCCATTCATATGCTTGGTATAAAATCTCATGGTATTTTTTTGTCTGCTACCATCATGCCTCACTACCTACTCTATGTGGCCCCTTCATCACCCTCACTTTGTTTTTTGGATGTTTCCTGGAGTTTCACTGCAACTTAGTTCTTCCCTCCTTACACAGAGCTGCCTGTGGCCGCCGTGGTCCTGAGCAGGTGGAGAACTCCCTTCCTCAGGTTGTTTCCAGATCACTGCAGAGGGCTTAAATTTTATCATTGTGCTCAGGCTCACTCATAGAAGGCCTTAAGTTCTTTGGGAATACCATCAGTCACAAGCCTCTGCCCTCGCAAACTGTGAAGGCCTTGGAGATTTCTTTTGCTGTTGATGAATTTCTCCCTGTCTTTTAAGACATATAGACCACATTCCTTACAATGACAGAAAGATATTTTTTCAAATGTTTGCCTTTGAAAAGTATAAAGTTTCTTCTGGATAGGAGACCACATTTTCAAAAGTAGGATACTGTTCTCAGCACTATTTTGCACAACACTACACATGGTACTGTAATATTACGCTCCACTGTTTCAGGCACAGAGATGACACCATTTTTGGAAAATCATAGTTTCTGGTTCCTTCCTTATTCCTTCCTCCTAAAGATTATCACACAAAACTGGATGAGGCTCCAGAAACAGAAGGTTTACGACTGAAGCAGCAGAGGATCAAATGACACAGTGTTGCCTGGAAAACAGAAGACATCTTCCCAAACAATGTCAGAGTGAGAATATAAAAGTAAACCTTCACTTGAAAGCTTTCAGGTACAATATGGCAAAAAAAAAAGCATGTGGTACAGTAATTCTACAATTTTATAAGATTAGTTGATTATTATACCTATCATATATTGTCCAATTTAAAGGTTAGTTGGTTAGGTAATAATTCCCTGTGATCTGACCCACTGGAAATGGTCCAGGGGCTTCTTTGCCCACTTTAGTTATGTCTGGTCCAGATTCTGGCTGGAAAACAGAATGTCCTGGTAGTTGGTTCTCTTCTTGGAATAAGACTAAACAATAGTTTAGGAATGTGTTTAGAAGGTTATTGTTCCTAAATGTAGGGAAAGAGGATAGGAAAGTACTAGGAACTAAAGCCATTCATTAGCAATCTACAAAGCTACAAATATATGAAAAATATAAAAAAACATCAATAGACTCTGGGACATTGAACAGCCTAAAGAACATCTTTAAAGTTCTAAGTTGATAACAGACAATTTTTTTGGTCAGATGTTCTCATTAAATAGGAGTTGCACAGCAAACTCTGATGAGCAGTGCAGAGTCAGGAAGCAGAGCTTGTGTAACAAGGAGCAGGAGCAGCACATGTTTTGTATTCAGCCAACAGCAGTGTTGAATGACGCTGCTTGGAGCCATATCCAGAACTTCTTGGCCAGGAAGGCTAGTTAGCTGTGTGCCAATGTCTGCAAAGGTAAAGTGAGAGGGAATAGAGGGGGCTCTTGGAGACCTGAGAGTTTGCAGATAAATATCTTGTGAAGGAAGAGGGTAAATGACTCCCTTTCAAAGAACTGTAACAAGTGTTCAGGCTCAGAGAAGTAATGTAAACAGAACAGTGGAACTCTTTCGCAGACGGAAAATTAAGCTAATATCTCTCACTTTGGATCAAACCACATCCTCTTTTCAGGATCATTGAGCCTAGCCACATTAGACATGCATCTGGCCTATGGTACTCTTCTCAGCCCAGCAGTACCATAGCAGACACACAGTTTAGCTCACAGAAGTTGTTACATTCCAGTTTTCTACCATTAGGGACTGAAAAATTAGCATGAAAGGATAGCCCAAAATGAACAGATAGGCCTTAAATGCACAAAATCCCTTTAAGTCTCAAACAGCCTTGATCTTTAATCACTTAGATACTTTTAATCTCATGCTCAGCCTAGAAGATATCAGGCAGGCCAAACACAGACTAAGCAATTGCAATCTCTTTCTACATAAGTATTTACATCTTCCCAACTTTTATTTTTGAGACTGAACACCAGTAATATCTCATTTTGCTTTCCTCATTTACTTTTTATTTACTCAATGCAAAGAACAATCTTCTCCTTTAAATAGATTTGAAGCTTCCCATGATAATTCCTGAATCCTATGCACTGACTTACTGCATACAGATACTGAACTAATATAATAGTGGCATAGTCAGGCTGGAAAATTACAGTGGGACTAGATTAAGACTCTTCTTACACCAGAGACATAAGGGAAAAGCCTGGGTTTTGTTGTTGTTGTTGTTTTTGTTGGTTTTTTTTTTGTTTTAATAGAATCTGTAATAGACAAATTGGAGTAGTTTTGGCATTTTTTTGTTTTGTTCTGGGTTTTTTTGTTTTGTTTTGTTTTGTTTTTTTTAATCTAAGCAGTGGTTTCAGGGAGAGCAGGAATCCAGGGATTCAAGAATTTTTCAAGAAATACACTTGAAAGAAAGTGAGAGAGATTATGTCTTGAGACTGAGAAATGAGATTCTTGTATGAGAATTTAGGGAAAGGTTTACCTTCTAGGAACCGCAGGAAGAGGAAAGTCAGGCCCTTGTAAAGGTGAACTACGTACAGACCTGGTAAAATTTTAATATCGTGTTTCTCTAATGTTATGTGTTGCTCCTGCTGTTAGAATTATACAACAGTTTAGCTTCAACAGACTGGCATTTTTATTTCCACTCAGTCACAAATATGCTGGCCCAAGAGAAGAACCACAATTACCAGAAATACATGAGAGTCTGCTGGGTAAGATGAACTGATTGACAGGCTGCTCTTCTCTGAGAAAATTTAAAAAATATATGGAAGCATAAGGAGTTAAAAATGCCTGAGGGGTACTTGTGGAGACCAGAAGGGAACAGTTATGTTCTCGCTCCTTGAACTTACCAAGCTTTTCATTCCTTTATCAGCAAACTTCTTGTTACATAGAGGAAGAAAAAGACAAAGAAGATGAAGGAGAACATGAAGGCAAAGGATAACATAAAGGAGAAGAAGAAAAGGAAGAAATAATGGGGAAATGTATATTTAAACATGAAGATACTTAAATCCCTCCACCTCTTACCATATAAACTGATGTTAGAGGTGACTGCTGCTTATGTGAGTGAATCATGCTCGTACTACTGAACTAATAACTTTCCCTGTCTCTTATCAAACAAGGCCCTCCACAATTTAGGGCTGCACCTTTTCACCTGATGGTTATTGTCCTAATATAAAACCTCATGTGTGCATATCATAAAATCATAGAAAGGCTGGGGTCTAAAGGCCATCTAGCTCCAATCCCCCTGCCATGGGCAGGGACACCTTTCACTAGACCAGGTTGCTCAAAGCCCCATCCAGCCTGGTCTTGAACACTTCCAGGGATGAGGTATCCACAGTTTCTCTGGGCAACCTATTCCAGTGTCTCATCACTCTCACAATGAAGAATTTCTTCCCTATATCTAATCCACAGGCTCTCATAGAAAGTTCCTCTCCAGCTTTTTTGCAGGCCCCCTTTAGGTATTGAAAGGCTGCTATAAGAAGGTCTCCCCAAAGTCTCTTCTTCAGCCTGAACAGCCCCAGCCCTCTCAGCCTGTCATTACACGAGCGGTGCTTCAACCCCTGATCATTCATCACCCTGGCCCTCCTTGGGCCCAATCCAGCAGTTCTTCACCCTTCTTCTGTTGGGGAGACCCGAGCTGGATGCAGCACTCCAGGTGGGGTCTCACGAGAGTGGAGCAGAGGGTGAGAAGCCCCTCCCTCACCCTGCTGGCAGCGCTGCTTTAGATGCAGCCCAGGGTGCGTTTGGCTTTCTGGGCTGCCAGTGCACATGGGTGGGTCGTGTTGGGCTTCTTGTCCACCAACACATTAATCCTTCCACGTCCTTCTCCTCAGGGCTGTCCTCAATCCATTCTCTGCTCAGCCCGAATCTGTGCTTGGGATTGCCCTGACCCAGGCACAGGACCTTCTGCTTGGCCCTGTTGAAGTCCGTGAGGTTTGCACAGGCCCAGCTCTCAATCCTGTCCATGTCCCTCTGGATGGCAGCAGTAAGTCACCACGGCTCCACAAAATGGACCTTAGGGTCTCCATGCAGCTCCCTGCTTCTGCATTCAGTGACTCACAATTGAACATAATCATTCACCAAGTGTGCAAACACAGCCAATGCTATGCAAATGATGTGAAGTATTTATTTTCTCATATATTGCTGACAGCACCGGAGAGGCTGAGCACACAAACCAGTGTTCCTACTGTGACTGAAGCACTGGGTTTATCCTGTATTGCAAATGCTTAAAATTCAGTAATCTGCTTTGATGCTGCATGTGACAACATAACTTGAGTCATTTCAGAGCAGTGTTAGGTCTAAATGATAACAGAAGCAAAACACAGTAAAAGGTTACTTTTTTTCCACTATGCCTTTGATAAACACAAGCTAATGCTCTGTTGAATAAAATGAAGCTAATGTTTTTGTGTTTCAAAGCTGAACTACAATTGAAAAGGTTTCTACGGAAATGAAAGAAAGAGGCCAAAAGAAAATTGTGTTTTCTTTTTCCCTTCAAATGGACAAGCTTTGCAGTGGTTATATAATATTTAAGTTACTGAATACAGAACATTACTCTGTTCAAGAATAAATGGTTCACATATGCAGAATGATTCAGCCAAATTTACATTCTGCGAATAAATGTTTATTTATGAAATTACACATGCAGCATAACCAAAATGAAGCGGGGACAGGCTATGACAGCTCTTCTAAGATACGTAAAATACCAAATCTTTCATGGAGCTACTAAACTGGCATATACATATTCAATACGTAGCTAAAGCCACAAGAAGCAAACTGACAGACAAGAAACAAATTTCTCACTACAGTGTTCCTGCTTCATTTTTTGCAGGCCATGGACAAACTAGGTGGACCTTCAGAGACATTATGTTGAAACAGGTTTTTTGAGACACTGGTGAAGACAGAAGAATAAAGAAAGAAATGGGATAAATGTTCAAGAGAGCCACCTTCTAGCTCTGCAGTTAGGGCAGCATTCTAATTCAGACCAGAAGGAAAAGCAATGATTAACAACTTTAATAAAGTGGAACCTACATAAAAAAACTTTCAAAAGCATGGCTTTCTAAGCTGCTGGAAAGGTTGAATAAGTTTCTCAGTGTGAAAGCTCCAAAAAAAATTTCTTCAATTTTGGCTTGAATGCATATTTCTTTGAAACTTGAGGACAGAGACACATAGGAAAAATACATGGACTGTACTGAAACTTACTGCACTTGAACTTTGCATTACATAATGCATTAACTTACAATTTACCATGGTGGCCTCCTTAGGCCTCTTCATATAATCAACATAAAAGGGCTAATAAGAAAAGGAAGAGTTTTGCATTAAACAACTGAGAGACATTATTCTTCAATCACCTGTGGGGTTTTATGGTTTTGTTTCAATTTCCAGGTAAGAAAGCAGAGACTGAAGAAGCAATTTCCCTGAAGGTAAGGAAACAGCTAACATATGGGGCTTATAACTTTGCTTATGGTGGAGCTGTATCCTGTTTCAGATGCCAGTTCCTTCCTCACACATACATGCCTGTGAACCCATATTCTTTCCTGAAATTCCATTTTCCCACCTATGAAATGGTTGTAGTAACCAGCCCAAAGAGATGCCTATATATTTCTGTTAACAGAAATATTTGTACGTCCAGAAGACAACTAAGTGGGAAACAGAACTTGGGAGCCTTCATCCTAACACTTCTTGTATTTCTAAGCCTCCTAATTGACCACATCAGCAGCAGCACCAAAACTCATGGGTTTCCTAAAGTGTTTATGAAAACATGTTAGAGTTTTTAAGAACCTGTAAGCCTTAAATTGCACCAAGGCACTCTGCACTCTGAAAATCAGAGCTCAATATTACAGAAGGAAGACCAACATCAAAACACAAGAGATGAAGAATATATTTTAAAAGAGCTATACTTGTTTGTTCCCTTCTGCAATTTCCAACTAAGCTGAGATAAAATAAGTACTGACACTGCTAAAGCACAGTATTTCCTATGTCCTTGACACTGCTTGCAAACACTAGGGTACTGAAAAATCTAGGCAAGTGGTTGTAACTTTAAAACCTATTTCCAAAGTTTTGGGACACAGTGAGAGCTACAAAAAGGCAAGTTATAGCATATGCAGCTAAATTACTATCAAGATAGGCACATGCACATTTATGTTTTGGTAGGAGCAGTAAAAGCATTCTTCATTGTGGCTGTGGTTTCTAATACTTGGCATCAGTATGACTTAATAAAGGGTGGATGTGTTCTGTTGAAAATCTCCTGACAAATTTTTTGCTTGTCTATAAGCAAGAATGTAATAATTCTGCTTGAGTGCTCTGAAAGTTATGACTATCTGAAAGAAGCAGCTTGCTGAGTTACAAAAAATAATTGAACTTTTAACTGACACCATCATCACCACCCTTGTTCTCATTATAAAAATCCTGTGCAAACAAGAAGTCTGTTTAATTGACCATTACAGAAATTGCTGTTAGCTAAATAATTCTATCATGATCACATATGTTCTTATATGTTATTTTGATTAGATGATGTTCCTAGTGTGTAAGCCGAGCACTTCAATGGTAAAAAATAGTATAGATAAAGTTTATCTAGATATACTTTAGGTATAGATTAAATTAATATTTGTTTTTGGAGAAAACAAATATGTTTGTATTTGTTTTTGTTGCAAGAGAAAGGAAATAATTTTTATGGATGTCACACAGTTACAATTTAGTGTATGATAAACATTTTTATGCAGAGATACAAAAAATTCAGTGTTGCCAGTGGAAGGAAAACAAGTTTTCTGAAGTGCTTTTGGAATCTTGCACATATTTAGTGAGCTTGATCCATCTGACACTTTACAAGTTTGGACAGCCTTTGTGTAGATTTCTGTACATGTGAAATACTTCAGTTCTACTCCAAAAGACTTCAGAGAAACTGGATCACTCACCACAAAAGGGTGGGGTTTTCATTCTATTTCTCTAGACAGCATATGGCCAATTCGTCTATTCCTAAAGGTTTGAATTTACAGTCACATACAAATCTTGATCTCTCTCATAGATAAAATATCATAATTCCTGTTTTACAGCTGAGCCCAATATAAGGCAGAGAGAAGCAACTTCCTCAGAGTCCTGTGGGGAGTCACTGTGCTGGGTCCCCAGGAATTTGTTCAAGCCTCTTGTCTTGGCCAAAATGAACAAGATCATGTATTAATAATGTAAAGTACTAACAAGCCTCCTACCTGTGAAAGGTTACAGGGAAGACGACCCCAGCAATGAAGGGTGGTTTTCAAAAACATACCAGAGGAATCAGCTAAACTAAAGAGAGCCTATATGAGGCATTGCATTACACAATTGCATCTGTGTTTGTCATCAAATTCAGAACCATCAAGTCTGCAAAACTGAGTTGTTTTGCCACTGCAATACCTCAGACATTTCTGGGAAGTTCAGATTTTTCTAAGAAATACAATAGAGTGCTTATCAGTCACTGTAAAATTAGTGTGAACTGAGACAAGAACCTGTAACATTCAGCAATGCTTGTGTTTCTCAGGGCCTTAGACTCAAACAGTTAAGTTAATGTTTTCTACGTATATTACAGCATTTGTTAAAAACTATGAGAAGTGTATCCCATATGCATGTAAGCAACAGTCAAGCAATCAACCTTTATTGATTTCAGCTCTTATAGCTAGCAGATAATAAAATATAATAAAACATAACATAAATATAGCAGCCTGATAAGAAACCACAGCTCTCTCACCATGATTAGGAAAAAATGCAATCAATCACCATGACAGCCAAGAGGACTATGACTCCATTTCATGGCAGTCCTCTAGAATTAATTAAAATAAAATTTGCTTTGCATATAATTAAAGCAAATTGATGTTTCATTAAAAAACAGAAGTAAGCAAAGCGTTGCACAGAAACTTTGATAGGACTTGGAAAGTGGTTTGTTTTGTTTTAATTTGGTCTTTGTTTGCTGTTCTCTTGCTCTGATTCTGAGCAGAGGCTTCATTCAGACAAAACAGGGACCAGTCCTTTAGTAAGTCACTCTTCCCCCATCTTCAAAGTTTTCCCAGGGAGAACTTTTGTTGAAATATAAATATTTCTGCGGTGCTTCTTGAATGACAGGGACACTTTTTGTTTAGCTGAAAATTTCCTCTTTCCGGGTCTAGCCTCCTAGGACACGGCTGGAGCGGCAGGGGCGCATCCCCATCCTCCTGCTGCTCCGTGCCCCTCCTCTGACCCGCAGGACCTCAGGCCGTAAGGGTGCTAGGAGATTGGACGTACGCATGGGGAATAGCTGCTCTAATAATTTCCTCCATCCGCCCGCCACCCGCAGCTCATGAATTTGTCTAGACACGGAACGATTTTCCCCAGGGCAGTTCATCCTCCTCGGCCCTTCCTGCCCCTGGGCCGGACTCAAGGGCAAGTGCGAGGCGACACGGGAGGCAGAGCCCGCGGCTCCTGGGCGCCTTTCCCCAGGATAAGCCCTCGGCATGTCGCGGGGGCTCCGGGAAGCGCCTGGATGAGCGCCCCGGGACACGAGCGCGCGGCCCCGGGACACGAGCGCGCGGCCCCGCACCCGCTGCGCCGCCTGCGGGCGGGGGACGGCGCCACCTGGCGGGGCCGCGGGGGGCAGCAGGTGCGGTGCCCGGGGCAGCGCCGCCCCCGGCTCGTCGCTGTCCCCCCCCGCGCCGGTGTCACCCCGCGCTCCCCGGCCCCGTTTCACCGCCTTTCGCAGGAGATGCTGCTCCCACCCCTCGGCTTTCCGCGGGCGGCGCCTGTTTCGGTAGCAGGCGGGGCTGATTGCGTAAATGCCTCTCCCACGTGTACGGAAAGGCGACCTTTCCCGTATGACCAAATGCTTGTGTAAGAACAGGGGAAGGAACAAATTAAACCCGTCTCGTTTAGATAGCCCCACGCTGTCCCCGTGTCTGTGCGGTGCTGCGGGACAGGCATGAAACTGCCTGCGTGAAAGTACCCCACCGGTGACCTGGCCTTGCCGGGTGGCACCGGACATTTGTGAGCCACTGACATGGCAACGACTTCTAGACCAGCCAGGCCTTCCTCTGCGCCTCCTCTGCCCCCAAATGTTACTTGTGGCAGCATAACACATGTCATGTCGTGCTACTGCACCTCCAGAAAGGGAAGATCTCTGTTCAAACGCAGCAGTGAACTCCGAGCATCCTGTATCGGTGCTCCACAGCCTCCTTTCCACCGCCCTTCACGGCCAAGCGCTGTTAATAAGCTGGCGAGCCTGCCTGCAGCTGATGCTAAGTGAAAATTAAATCAGCATGCTTCGATTCCCTAAAAGCCATTGCAAACTTTTCATGATGAGCTGCTAAGCTCCACTGAGACCGGAAAATGTTGAGGCTATTACAGCATCAGAAGGGATGTTTGCAGACTCAGGTGCAGAGAAGGGTGACTGTGCTGCCTGTCTTTCCAGATGCCGGGATGCACGCTGCTCCAGAAGATGCTTGGATGCACGAGCATGGGACCGGCACGTGAGCCACCAGAACACAGCCATGCACCAAAATGGGCGCCAGCCTGAGCTGTCACCAGCCCCTGTGGCTTGCAGATTGGGTGGAGCTACCATCACTATGCAGATACACCCCAAAAACATTGTAGCTCAGTGTGGTTTTTAAAACATTAAGGCGTGGGGTGGGGGGAAAGGCAGCACATTTGGGTTAAAAAACAGAACTTTTTTTCTCTCAGTCACTGAACAGCTAGGAGTGCTTGGGTGGAGGGTGGATGAGGAGCAACACTTGACCAAGTGACTGCACTTGTTTACACACCACAAGAACTCCACAGACTTCATTGGATCTATTCATTTGGCACTAATAACAAGAGGATGGGTACCCAAGTCCTAATCTTACAGATACCTGCAGGTATGTGAGCATGGATTACTGCTTTGCCTCCTCTTTTTTTCCCCATGTTCAACTTTGACTTTTTAACATTACTTTTGCTTGTCATGTAGCAAAAATTGTTGCTTAACCATGCAACATAGGCATATTAAGAACACCTAAACTGTCAGGAAAGGTAACCTTCCTTATGCAGTGGTTCTGGGAATCAGGCCCTAAACCATGAATACAGCCAGTGCATTTTACTCAGTGCAGAACTGAGTGCATTTTAAAGCTAATTGTTGTCCTGGTTGGGCCACTGAGGGGTGGGCTAAGAAAAGGTTCAAAAAGGTCAATATGAATTGGACCCCCTCAACTGTTTCTCTAAGTGTTGTGTTGGTTTTTTTCCTCCTTTTGAAAAGTACTCAGAGAACAAAGTTCTAAGGAAAAGGAAAGGGAAGACTAGGAAAAAATCCACACTTTATTTATGCAATCCTGATAATGGCATAAGTTCATGTCTGAAGGATGAGGGTAGAGGTTTTCTACTGTCTTTTTTTTTTTTTTTTTAGNCGAGTGTAGAGGTTTTCTACTGTCTTTTATTTTTTAGGACAATATATCCTCTTGTTTTAAATGACAGCTTAGACACATGTGCAGGCTAAAGGAGCTGCCAGAAGACAGCATTTTTGGGAAACATGGTGCACAGGACAGCATGGCAACCAGGCTTCACTGTATCTAAGGATTCAGCACATCAGCTTTGTTGCAGATGGAATAATGAACTAATTTCTCTCTTTAATGCATACAAGGTAATCTGTGCTTCATCCCAAATGGCATCTAATTACCATTATTTTTAGACAATAATCTGATTATTGTCTAAATGGGACAATCACTTTAAAATAAAAACAGTTGAAGTAATCTAAAAATGTACAGTAGTCCCTAGATCTAGAAAACATCCCATCTGGACTATAAGATTTCAAACAATACAATTCAGAAAACGCATCCTGAAAAGCATAGGGTATAAGAATCAATGGGGAAAGAAATTAAGAAGAGCAGGACATTCAGTATTTGTTTGCAGCTAAACATTTACGTCAAGGTTATTGCTTCAGACAATTTGCTAGCTAATAAGTATCAAATTTTCCCACTGTAGTGTCAACTTTGGAGAGAATTTTCTGCCTGCATGCCCTGCCATTACCAGTCACACAGCAGCTTGTAATATTCCAAGAACTTCTCACTTGCTCTCTATGCTTTTTTTTTTTTTTTTTGTCTCCCCGGTCTGAATGTGCTCACCAGATGCAGTGACAGTTAAACAGAAATACCATAAAAAATAGACCAAAGAAAGGTCTAGATAAATGCAATATTTCTCAGTGGCTGGTTTTCTAGTGGGTTATCCTTGCTGGAATGAATATGTAACAAATTCTGCTAACCAGTGGAAATTCCAGAGATATGTTCACAGCAGAGATACCCAGCTCCACGCAGTTCTGGGCAACTATTGTGCAACAGTCAATCTAAACATTCACTTGAATAAAGAACTACTAAATGCATTTGGTGGCTTTTTGTGTGTCTATGTGTCATTTTGCTTATAATTCATGGAGGCTCATAGAAATAAATATGTCTGCAAGAGAACAATCGTGATGGCAACATTTTGTAGATGTTTGTGAGAAGGCAACAGAAACATTCACATATTATGCTGGAAATTAATTTTAAGCTCAAGAGTTATCCATTCAAGTTATCCATTCAAGCCCCCATGTTGTCTGGCAATATAACTTTTTGCAACCTCAAGAAACAAACTTTCTTGGTTCTTGGATGAAATTATTTGGAAACAATTTATAGTGTGGATGATATGTACCCATCTTACCCATTCACTGAACCCTTCAGAATAACCAATTAATCCTTAACTATATTTCTTTATTGCTAATTTCGAGCAATGCTGAGGTTGGGTTATGAAGAGAATCTGCCTGGGGAACCTCTAGCAGCAGATAATGTATGTGAAGAGAGGATGAAGCACAAGGATACCCCCAAGCTTCCCATTCACTGAAAAATCTAAGTAGGGGCAGTATCACTAGCCATGCCCCTGAAAGGAAAGCCCTGAGGTGCGGTCAGATCAGTTATGGGATGGGAGAAACAGACTGGAGACTACATAAGAAGGAAAAGCTGAACTACAGAAGTGGAACAGGTAGGAAGTGTCATGTAACAACTTCTCTGTGAGGTCTGTCACTTCTCCAAGGCTCAGAAGTATCTCTGTCACGCACCCATGTGATGTATTTAACACCAGCTCTGCAGAACTGCCAAATCATATGATGAAACTACGGAAAACATGAGCTAAGGGAATAAATCTCACATCACTTCAAGCTGCATTTCAGGCTCTTTCCCTCCTCCCCTCCCCTTCTAGAATTGTTCTTTTTGAACACTTGTATCACACTCTAAAGCCCTGGGGTCTTGATATGCTGGGCAGGAACTGATATGTTGTACATCTGTAAGATGCATGCCTTGTAGCCCCTTATTCAAATGGTGGTGTTTCATTAGCAACAGCTTAAAAATTGATTCAAACATTATGTTCATTGCACACAAACACTTCTCACAAAGCCTTCTGTTCCCATTGAGGCTAAAAAATTCCATTGTATGCGTAATCTTTTATGAGTGCATTCTTTGAATACTTTATTTCTTAGAACTGTAACAGTTCTGTTTATAAAAAGGAATGATACTGATAGCAATGTTAGGAACTTTCAGAAGGGACCACTTAGATCTTTAAATTTCCATATTAGTCCTGTTTCAAGAAAAATACAAAACAAAACAAAGAGCCTCAATTACATAGTTTAAATTCTTTAAGAAACAGCTTCACATGCCAGGCTAAGAGGATAGAAAACCCAATCTTTACCCCCTTGATCAGATCTTGCAGCCTTCTAAGGAAGCTTCACACAGGACTTTTTAATTTGGCACAGGTTTAACTACCAAATCAGGTTTTCATGTTGGACTGGGATATTCAGAGAAGATAGCAAGCTGAGGGCTGAGAAGAAGCACAGGGCTGAGTGCTTCCTGAGTTTCACAGGGAGCAGGAAAAAAACCCTGGGGATTCTGTGTATATCAGCCAGGATCTGTGTCCAAGGAAACAGATGGAATGGTGTGCCCAGTGTCCTCTTCTTAATATCCAGATATTTTTTAACATGAGCTGCTTCTACTGAAACAACTGCCGTGCAACACTTCAGGATGGGACCTTGGAGACTATTCTGATCACCTGAGTGCTGTTGAGAAACAATTCCCACTGAATCCCCTCACTTTGAGCACAACAGCTTTGGAGATCTGGCATGCAAGCAGTTGGTCTGAATTACAATTTCTTTTCATTTAGAAGAAACATTCTTCTTTTTAGTGAACATCCTGTCTCTCAGTTAAATGAAGAGCAATGATAAATAGCACATTGCTTTAACTGTTACAGTTACCAAATAATCAATCTCAAGGAAATATTCCCTCAGGGAAGTATTCACTCTCTCACAATGACACATGTTGGAAAAAGCAGTCAGCGCTGCCATGGGTGACCCATTTTTGTGTCCTTCACTCTTCTGCTGGTAAAGGCTGTAGTCTTCTACAAATCTGCTGAGAAATGAGACACATGGGAGGATGGGGATAATGCTCTGCCCTATTCCTTCTGCAGAGGTAATTATGCAATGACTGAAAAGCATTATATCACTGGACAGGTAGACAATTAATTTCAGAATTCAATAACTCAGGGAGAAGAAATAGATCTGACATCCTTCTTTATGAAAAAGCTCTTCAATACCTCAGTCCAACTTGTCAGAATTAAGTGCAGATTTAAGAGTTCTCTTTCATAGAGGCACTGCACTAGATTAGAAATAAGGGCATTAAAAGTTTTCAGTGTTCAAAGCCTCTGTTGTAATAGATCAGCACTTCATGGGCAAATTAAGACATTTCTCTGCTCTATCTGATCTCCTTCTATAGCTTTTATTTTTAATACTTCCTTCATGTTTGCTAAAACACTGTTTTGGAGAAAAACAACAAAACACGCTGCCGCAGGAAAGCCTTGGAAAGAGTGTGCTGGACAAAAGTACCCGCAGTGACCGTGAAATATACCATTTGAAGAGCTTTGCTAAAGCTACTGCATGGACTCATGGCTCCCTTTTGCCATTTAATTGTCTAAGTCATGGCAAAGTGAATACATCTTCCATACAGAAAAGTAAGCCCCTTTGACCACTTGGTTCTCTTGATCTGCTTGAGATCCCTCTTTAATCCTCCTCTACCTTCTATCTTCTTTCCACATCAAGCCAGCCAAAACACTTTTATTAATCACTGCACAGTTAAACATTGATATTTAATGAGATTGCTTCCAATTAGCCTGATTTGAATGCAAGCAGTCACTCTGGAGATCCAGGTGGGACTGAATGCCTCTATTACCTCCTAATCCAATTTAGAAACACCCAACACCCCATTTGAGTTAGCAGTTGTTGTATGATACATAGGAATCTCATGTTAGAGGAAGCAACTGAATTGTAGCTCTAACATCAAGGCATGACCTTTTTTCATCTAATTGTGCTGCCTATAGCTGAGAGAACCTCACTTTTAATTTGCTGCTCTTTCTCTTGCCATTTTCCTGGTTCTCTTCTTATGCTGTTGCTGTGGGAGCAAATCACTCCTTACTCACAGCTTCTGTTAAGCTTGGTAGCAGCCCAGGTCTGGCCCATTTCCTCCCTTTCACTTTGAGTGCTAGTCTGAACATGAATAAGTTTAGTTTTGTTTGCAAAAGCACTTGCTTCTTTTTCCTCACATTAAAACTAGTGCAAATAAAAAACATAGCAGAATTTATAAAGTACTTAAAATACACGAAGTAGTTCTTTGGCCTCTAGGTGAGGACCAGGTAAAGCCTCAAGTGTCGTGCATGAATGACACATGAACTTGCTGGAAACAGTCTGGAAGAGAGCAACAAGAACAAGTGGAGATCTACACAGCAAGACCTATGAGGAAAATCTGAGTAAGCTGAAATTGTTTTCTTCAGTGAAGAGAAAACCAAAGAGAAGAGAAACAGCAATATTTCAAAATGTAAAAGGCTGTGGCAGAGTGGAGAGGATTCCACTGATTTTTGTGCTCATTGGAAATAGCATTGGTAGAGAGACAGGCTATTTGTTGAAGGAAGGGAAAGAAACCATCTGGTTTAGTTTTTTTCTGTGATTCCATGAGAATTTCTTTCAACTTTGGTGTATTCTGTCCTTTTCACTACAGACTCTGTCCCATTAGACTTAGGGCAGATTCTTTTATTCTATAGCTCCAATCATCACAATTTTGAAGCATCTATGTTGCTATACTCAGAGAAGTGAGCCAGCATTTTCCTGGATTTCCTTTGATTTTAACTGTAGTTAAACTTTTCCTTCCTTTTCAGAACTCTTCTCCAATATACTGGCTAGGATTACTCTTCTGCAAATCAGAAACCAAATTCCAGTTCAGTGAAGGTGACTATTTGAAATACATTGCTATCCTCACACAGGAACCTTTGTATTTAATGTCTACACTATATTCTTCCTGGCTGCCAGCCTGCTGTGCAGCACTTCCAGAGCTAGCACAGATTACTGTGCACCATGAGCAACTGGCTTAAGAACACCTTGGAAAAGAAGGTATTTAACTGGGATTCAACCCTATGGCAATAAAACCATCTAACTTTGAACTGGCTTGAAGAAATGCAAGAGTAAGCTCATTATGGCCCACAATATATCACAGAGAGGTTATCAGAGTTGCAGCACCTTTGCTTCCATTCTTGAGTCACGTCCCTGAACGGTTCTTTTAGAACTTGCAACCTAAGCAGTAAAAATTAATGTTCAGCACTTGCAGTGGCATGGCAGCTGTTACCTGATGGTCTGAACTGTCAGACAAGCTGTACAGTGTGTCTCTGTGCAAATGGTGGCACATACCAGATTCTATTAGGGCCACAGGCTCATTCTTTAGCAGAGCTAGGATTAAAACATACAATTCTCACCTTTACAGAATAGCTTACACAAAACTGCCCAAAACCTCAACGCCTTAAGATCTCTGAAGAGTCACAAAATATATTTTGTAACGGCAGGTTTTATGGGAGAAGTTAAAATTTTACTTTTTTCTTGCTTCTCTGGTTTGTTGTGGGGTTTTTGTCCTAGCCATTTGAAATTCAGGCAGCTATCAGCAATGTCTGAAATACATTTTAGCAAACACCTCTTTGCTGTTACAGGGGAGAAAAGCAGCCAAGAAAACCATGACATCCTGATGTTCTTTTTGGTGGTAAAGCCTGACTTTATGGTGGCAAGGGTGAAAAGGTCTTTCAAGAAGGTATTCTTTAGCTCAGAGGTAATGAGAGGCATGAAACGTCAGTGAACTGCCAAATACCAGCAGATCAGGGAACACTGTAAGAAAAATAAAAACTTGGTTTTCACCCAAGAATTTTATGTTCAAATTGTAATTGAATTTAGAAAGTGAAAATGAATGGGGGAGAGGGAGAGAAGAGACAAAGCTGTATTTTATATGAAATTTATTGAGTTATTTGGAGAGTGCTATCAAAGCAAAATTGCTGGGGTTTCCCAGAACGCCAGGGCAACAACAAATCTTTGTAGAGGAGAAAAAGCTAAAACCAGCAACCCAGTTGGTTGACAAGAGCAGAAATGACAGTATCTACTGCATTTTTTACCCTTGCAAATCTCGTGCCACCCTTGCACAAGGCATTCCTAGCCAGTGAATGTAATCAGAGAGCTGTAACTATTCTGTTATGGCTATTTCTGCCATAACTCCCTCCTGTGGACACTCTATTCTGGAACAATTAGTAAAAGTAATTATTTCAAAACAAAGTAGGTTTTATTCCAGAGCACAACGTCCACATGAGGGAGTAACACTGAAGTAAAGCTATTTCTGCTGTAGCAATGCTGATCAATTCTCCATGTAAACAAAACCTTTGACTCTGGCACTAAATTACTTTAATACAGATGTCTCTTGAGATTGAAGTTCTGTAGTCCAAGAGAATCAATCTTCCAAACCTAAGTGTATGGCTTCAAAAAACTGACCCTAAAAGAACCCAGAAACACATTAATTCACTGGTTTATCCATCATAACTCAAGTTTAGGTTGTGTGAAATGTTAACAGAAATAACTGTAGTATTAAGCAACTCTCTCACACACACACATACACTTTGGAGTGTGTTTGCTATAAAATTAATAGAAAGTTTGCTGGGTGACTGGAGGAGAGGTCAACAAAGGATAGGTTAATGCTACAGGAAGATGTATTACAAGTTTAGTAATTGCTACCCAGTGCTATAGAGTTGCAAAGGCATAAATGTAATGTCACAACACGTTGTAGTCATTCCTGATTGCCATAAAATCCTAAGCATAATCTTGGAAGGAAGTATTGATCCTTGTTCCTGTATTTCTACTCATTCTGTAGGATGAGGATGGGGAGAAAGGAAGAACTAGGGAAAAAGCATTTTTCTCCCATCTCAGGAGAGTACACAGCAGCTTCCTAATTCTTTTCATGGAAGCTTGCCTTACCATAAAAATGACAAAGAGCAGGCTCCAGGACTCTAAATCCCATGTGCAACAATGGCATCAGGGAGAGTTTCTCTGGAGCTCTTTTGATGCATTAGGCTCCTCCTGAAGGCTTTGTGAGTCCAGAAAGAGAATAGCCTCTGGTTATCCCTCAAAGGCAGGTTAGCTTTGCATTGTTCACAAACCTGTATCATGCCAAAGTGACAGCATTTAGCATATGAGGAAAATAATCTATTGAGAATATTCTTCTTTAGTTATCACCCCACCCTACCAAAAAAATTAAATAATTAAGAGCTATTTTTTTCTAAGCACATTCAAATGCACAAAGCCCTTTCTGGCAACTTTTCCACCAGATTTAACATCCTACCCACACCCACCTCAGGAGTACATCTGTTCTAAAAGACTGTAAACTTTTACTTTAAGAATGAAAAATTAATTTTCTTTCATTCTCAAAAGTGATTTGGTTACTGAAGCTGAAAATTATCAAATGGATTCATTTGAACATTCAAAAAAATGTTTTCCTTCTCTTCATAGCCACAAACTGCAGAAATCTAGGAAAAGCTGAGGGCCTAAGAGATGAAGCTACAGCACAGATGTTTTAGCCAAGGTTCATACAGCTGTCTGCACTTTTCCATTTATAAAATGAGTTTAAATGACAGTTGCAACAAACTCTCACATGCAGGTAAATTGCATTCAGTTTAAAATCACACACATAAGGCATCCAATGTAACAAATGCAGATTTCTTTCATACAGATCCATTCCATCAAGTTCCTGCAGTTGAAGAAAAGATGCAAACTTATCCATACTAAGAGAGTGAGGGTATAAAGGATACTTCATTTACAGAAGCTGCAGTAGTGTGCTGGTAAATCTTACTCCTCTTCTCTCACAATGGAGAGAGATATGTTACATCTACAGGCCCTGAGTGAAACTCTCACTGCAGCCACTTGGCCTTCTAAGAGATCACCATAAACAGGCTGTGAAATCAAGAGATTTATATGAAAACACTTGAAAAGTGTTCAAGGACTGTATATATTAAATCAATCCTGATTTATTCAACAAAGCTGTCAAAGTTATTTAGACAGTGGAAGATACATACAAGACTATTTGCCAAGGCTTCCATCCTTACATAACACAAACAGATACACACTTGAAAGCACCACACAGAACTTGTCTACCCCAGTGGGTGCAGATTGACCCAACCTCACCCTGCTTGTACTCTGAATAGGCAGGACAGAAGCCAGTCCCAGACTGAAATCCACGCACCCTTCAAACATTGTGCTCCATCTACTGTATTTTTTTTTGCCTTTTTGCCTTTCAAAAACAAACAAGAAAACCAAAAACCTACCAGTCCACCCCAGCCCCACCAAAAAACCCCCAAACAAACCAAAACCCATCTGTCTGCCCCAATACCCTAAAACACTATAAAGAAAGTAATCTGACTTCTTCTGGTACTACTGTTCAATAGATCACTTTCTGCCTTGTGTCCCAATAGGGATGGCATAATGGTTGCAAAGAAAAATAGATCACCAGCTTAGGGACTTAGTTTTATATGGGAACTTTGGCTTCTTTTTATTTAACTGTAAGTACAGAACTCCGGTTTTGGTCAGCATCATTATGCATTTTGACATGTCTAACTTGAGGAATACTGATGGCATGTTTTGGATCATACAGAGAAGCAGATCAGATGACATATTTCTGACATGCCTCAGACACCTGCTCTTGGACTCACACAGAAAATAAGAGTCTTTGCTCTCAGAGATTCCATTTGGCTTCATGTGAGGAAAGGGATGACAACAATCACAATATAAGGAATGACAATTTCCTGGTTTGCTATCTTCTAACGATAACTACAGTGAATCCTGGTACAAGTCATTTAATGTCTTTCCCCAAAATATGTTCATTCTTTTTGAGGGTCCCACTTTGATACATCTTAGTCCTCGTGTTTGTACCACCAAGAAGAGGAGAACGGTTCTTCAAAGGGCAGGTACTCAAAGCTTTGGAATACAAGGCAATGTAAAATTGCTTGCTTTGAGACTCAAGTATAGGGATTGCCAGAATGTAAAAAATTCTGAAATTTTAAGAATGACAAGCATAAGGTGTTCATCACTGTTAATACTAACTTTAACTGGAAATGTAACTATACAATGTTTCTGAATAGCAGCCTGGAAAGTCTGGAACTGAACATGGTGAGCAGGTAGTGGTACAATCTCTTTGATGTCTTTTTCCAAACCAGTGAAATGGGGGCAACGATCTTCACATCATGAGTTTAAACTGTTTTAAATTGGAATTAAGATTTTGCCACATTCTCAAAAGATTATGCTACCTGTACAAATGACAGAAAATCATTTTAAATCCCCTACACTTTATTTTGTACTGTTCATAATGTGGTTCATAAAATCAAAGTTTCTGTTAACTGGCAAATAAATCCAGCTCCAACTTAAGAGATACGGCAGCAAAGACCTTCAGGAACTATAAATATGTGGGAAAGCTGCTTGAATAACTCACAGATTAAATAAATATGCTTTTACTGAAAAAAGGAAAAAATACAGGGAGAGGACACCCTGATTACCTTCAGCATGAGAATCCAGATGAGTCTACACGGATATTCAGACACTTTTAATCTCTGTACTGGTGAGTCCCTGTTGTAAGAATGGAAGGATGCTGAGGTAAAGTTGATTTCCTCCTGACTGGGGACTTAGTAATCAAAGTTACTGACCTCAAAGTGTTTTAAATAGGTTGAATATCCTACAAGAAATGCAATGAAAATCCAGATGTCATAGAGAAAGTAAAAGGATCAGAGTAGGGATTTCATCCCTTAGAGATGTCAACCTAAGACTGCTCTTAGATGCCAGCTGAAGAGATGGAAGCGCAGCTAATGATTTTAATTTCTTATTTCAAATTGTCCAAATCAAAATATCTCAAAACCACCCATTTTCACCAAATAATAAGGCTTGGTGACCTCTGTGAGAAGCAAACCCTAAGGTGAAAAGAAATAAACTCAAAGTGCCTTCTAAAACAAGAGATTTGATTTTTTTGATAAATGGTTATGCTTCCTATACTTCCAGAATGGCTTTCCATGTGTTTCCTAATATGGGAAGATTTGATTTCCTCCAAAACTTCATTGTAATGAATATATCCTGCAAGTCATAAAGAAGAGAAAAAAAAAGCCAGCAGATCTTGGAATTTAGGACTCCCACAGACACAAAACAATTACTATCTTAAATGCGAAGAAACAAAGCAGAAATTTTTTCAGTTAAATTCAAAATTACTTGCACTGGCAATGGGACAAAGGCATATAAAAAAATCAAATTGGCCAAAACATATACTGAAATATCCTCCAGACCAAATGACAATATTCAATGCATATACTGTATTTTCCATTTCCCTATGCTGTTAAAAAAATTAACTAATTAAATTACCTGACAGTCCCTGAAGATAAACAGCAGTATAGATGATAGTGTTTTTTAATTGGGAACTAGAAGCATGAGCATTATAAAGCAAGGAGGCTCTCCTGACTCCTCTTATAGGAACAGTCTTGCCTTTGCCCATGTTCTCTGCATAAACAAAGGTGATCTGATATTTATGAGCTCAGTTCATCTATTTTCTAGAAAATGTAGACAGCTTGCCTTTCTAAAACATTTAACTCTCTAAATTTAAGTAACTGTCATTTGCTGTTGCTTGCAATGTACTGAGAAACATTCTGAAAAACTGCAAATTGTCATCTGTACAGAAAATATTTAGAAAAGACCAAGTAGAAAATCAGCATTTTGGGTGCCACATGATAATGAAAGACACTTCAGCTTCCATTTTACAGAAAAAGGCAGCAGGGGTTTCAGGCTGACTTGCTTTGGATAAAATATCTTTCTTTTCCATTCACATGCTACAGGGCTCTGAGTAAAGGAGTGCTTGCAGAGTTTGCAAGCCCATGGCCAAAGAAACCTCTTGGCCTATGTCTGATGAGAGCTGCAGCTCTCTTCTTGCAAGTTTGTTCTTGGTCTATGCTTGCCACAGATTAGTGGTTGTGTTTTAGACTTCCAGAGATAAGATATTCAACCATCTTCTGCAGTGCAAAGTGAAATAGTGGTATTATGGATTTTTCATTGGTTTAATTGTCAGGATTGAATTTAAAAACTTTAATAGTGGCACAAAGGCAGAGGTTTGCTCTCATAAAGTATTTTTTAAAATGCAATAAAATTCTAAGATTATTGATTACAGTGTCCGGAATAGGAAGAAATACACTATTCTCAGTATAAAATCAAAGATAAAACACTGCCAAAGGAAAATGCCAGAATCAAATCCTTTCCACTCAGAATGGAGAGCTAAGAAAATTTCAGTCTTCTTTATTCAGCATTTGAAGGCTGGCTTGTATTCCTTTCAGACCCTGGTACCATACTTCCCTCTTGGCAGTGGGTGCCTGGCAGGCAGACCTGGCATGGCTGCTGGCATGAGCAAATGGGTCCTTCCAAGTTTTGGAGGTCATGGCTTTCACACAGCAAGCTCACGAGGAGTAAGAACTGCTGGGGTTATTGCCATTGGTGAACTTCCCTGTGAAAACAGCACATTAGAGAACCCCTGAACAAATGAAAGCAGTAACTGAAGTTGTTGGAGTTTACCAGCCATCCCAAATCAATGGGAATCATTCCATTCCCATCTGCCATCATTGCATTGCAACGCAATATGTAATTTCTAGGAAAGACCTTTATCATAATAATTCACAAGTAGAACTTTCTATCAGAGACTGCAGATATCCCCTGCAAGTATGTGCAGTCCTCAACGTGCTGTCCTGATTTACAGGTGAAGCAACAGAGGCAGAAATAGCCAGATTATATCCTGTGTAAAGGAAAGACTTTAGTGAGGACTTTGAAGTGACTGTAAGTGGTAAGAAAAGGATTCAATCTCAAAATCTATTGCACTACAAAGCTCTATAAAGGGCCACTGTGTGATCATCTCTGATGCTAGTGGATCAAGAACTTTATTTTCAGAGGTTCCCAATACAATTTTTTCCCCACTGAAACTGGAAGCTTAGGCTACCTTAACATTTACCCACTGACCTTATGAGAAGCAGGTGCTTCAATTTTTATGGCACAAGACCTGACCTGCAGTAATGACAGTTATAATGTTGGTTCAAAGAAAGCCACTGAACCCTCCACTTGCACAGATTTCACAGTGACAAGGACACTCAGGTCTTGGCAACAGGTATTGTGCATATAAAACTATTCCCAGTCATATGAATTTTAATCATAAATGTATTCTTAATGAGTATTTAATTCACTCTTCACGAAGAAATGTTCTCTTCACAAGAAAAATGAAACAATGACTAGAAGGGAGTTTTGGGAATTGACACAGAAGCTGCATGCAAAATCAAGATGGAAAACAGAAGCCAGATATAGAATTTTCTTCTGGGATCATGAACCCTTTCCTAGAATTTGATCCAAGAATCCATATCACCTACATGTCAGTGGGGATCTGCAGATTTGCAGGGATATCAGTGAGAAGTTACACAAATAAAAGGATCTTGCAGGAACAGGCTGGAGGCTAGAAGAGCTCCCATGATACTCATATATCTAATTAAGAACAGCAGATTGGAAGGGACTCTTGGGTCATTGAGTTCAGTCCCTTGTTTTTGTAGGCAACCATGCCATATAATCTTTTTCATATGATGGCTCTGCTTATAATCAATTGGAGTTTTTTTTGTTTGGGGGTTGGGTTTTTTTGGTGTTTTTGCTCTTGGTACTCTTAGGGAAGAGCTTCATAGAATCTCATTTCTTTTAGAATCAGAAACCTTTCTAAATCCAGAATAACTGTACACAAATCGTTTATATCCATCTGTTCTTGTGTCAGCATTTCCCTTAGTTTAAACAGCACATTTTCTAATGTATTTATAGAATACAATCTTAGCCATCTTTTTGTTTTGCCTGAACACACTGGCTAAGCTTTCTTATTCTTCCTTATAGGGCCCTTCCAGTCCTGGACAATCTGAGCACTTTTTTTACACCTGTTTCTTTTTAAATTAAGATATCGTAAGTAACAGGTAATCTGGCTGTACTGAGTATTCCTGACTGATGAAAACCATCAGCTGTAATGTTTCCCAACAATTTTTTTGGAAATACCTTGAACTGAAGCAGCATGAAGCCCATTTCTATCAGACATACTAAATGAAAATTTCAGAAAAAGTCCCACTGCCTTCAGTGGGTGAGCCCTGTCTGCTTTTTGTTTTCCAATATCCAAACATAATTTTCCAGTAAAAATATAATTTTCACCAACTATTAAAATTTTGGATAATAAAAAGCTAGCAATATGTAATTGCACACATTTATGAAATGAGAAGCAGTAGTACTTGTACCAGCATTGGAACAAGATCTTTCTGAGAATGAATGTTAAGTTGGTTGAATTCAAAAGCAACAACAGTATTTTCAAATTATTTGAGGAATAAATTATTTGAGCATAATTTTTAACAATATACACAGAATATTTATCACAAATCAGAATTTAAAAACTCCACTGTTGTTCACATGAAAGAATTCAGTCTTATCTCACTGTTGGATGCTATATTTGGCATGAATTCCAAATTTGCAACAGGGTGGAGTATTTGATCAAAAGATCCAGAAAATTTACGTGGGTAGCCAAAGTCAATCTGTTTGGCAAAACATACAGATGATGTTTCTCTCACATTGCTTTGGTATTTTGGAAAATTTGCAGTATCAAAGGAAAAGTCTGTATTCAATGCACTGGAAGCAGTAGGTCATTTAAAAGGTGTTTTCTGAAGGAATCAGTAAGCATAGAAGACATAGGATTTGAGGCTGCAAATAGACTTTTTTAGTACACTCATAGTACAAATCCTGGAAATTCAAAATTGTGCCTCCATCTGCTACACCACCCGCTCTTTCAAAAGTGACAGCTGATACTTCGTACAGACTTGATACCCTGAAGTGATACACATTTCTGATTCTGCTGAAAACTGTGCTCTTTGGAGTAGGTTCTAAACTAAGGCACCTCAAAGCACTAATAACACATGAACAAGCTGGTAAGCATGCTTAGTATCTTCATCTATTATATATACTTGTCAAAACAATAGAAGAATAATCCAGCCTACAGGATGTTCTAATGATGAACTCTCATTTATGAATATTTTTCTTTTTCAACCATGTTCCAGCTTTGGAACATGGACTTAATTGATTTGTAACCTTTTTATGGCCAACTCATGCTTCCAGAGTAATGGCACTAGTAATACTGTAAATCAGAACTGCTCCTATATTTACTAGATGTGCTTGCAAAAATCTTTGAACACTTTTAAAAGACAGATTCTTAAGCTGGAAGTCTTCCCATGTTTCCTTCTTGGTCACCCTATTTAATCAATTAAAAACCTCACACTTTCTAAAATCAAGCTGGTATTTGGTAGTGGTGCAATTGCTAATGCTAACTAATATTTCTATCAGTCAGAAGGCATCTCCATTTAACTGAAGTGATGCTCTCTTTGTCCTGGAAAAGTGCTGAGGTAAATTAGCTGTCAAGATAAAATAGACATGTGCTCAACAAAAACGAGTTCTAATCCTAAAACTATGTTTTCACTGCAATTATCATTATTGCAAGACATGAATTTATCAGTACTTCCATCATGAAAAAGGAAGGATATGTAGACATATGATTATTGTCAAATAGCAAGCAATTTAAAAAATAGTACCAAGAAACCCATTTTCATGTAATTACTGAAAGTCATGTGGAATTTCCAGTATTATCTGCAACTAAGTCTATTCCTTCTCTAAGGTCTCTATACTAAAGTGTGGGTGAACGGGGAGGATTGGGAAAGTGACAGCTTATTTGCCCTGGCTGTCGGTGTGTCTCAGCACAACTTTGATATAAAGCAAGCCAGCTCTAACCCCAGCTTTCAGGAACTGGGCAGGGAAAGCAGAACAAATAGTTTCAGCTTCAGCTTATCCAGGAACTCAGGAGGAATGAGTTATGCTGTCAGTGAAAACTGCTCAAGCCAAACAAATTTAATTTTTCATCTGTATTTGAATGCAGACATGCACAAACTTGGCACACGCAAGGCACAGGAAGTGTAAGTTATTTCATGAATTTATCGTCAGCAGTAGCAGTGAGATACCCCTAAAAGCAATTTGTGGGTGCCTTAACTACACTCCAGCACTGGATTAGAACAGGACTGAAAGGTAGAATGATATAAAATCAATCAGTGGTACCCCTCTGCCCCTCCTTGAAGTCTGATTTCAGTGCGATCAGAGTCAAGCCAGTCCATGGCACAGTTGAAATCTGTCGTAAGATTCAGACCTGTCTGGACTACTGCTGCATTAGTCATGGATCTCTCTGGCCTCCCTTCTTTCCTCCTCCTCTGTGCCCACCCTGTCAGAGCGTGTGTTACAGTTCCAAAGGTGCTCCTGCTTTAAAAAATGACCTCTGAGGTCTGTTTGCTTTTCCACAGGCATGGTTCTTACTGAAATCAAATCCTCCAAATCCAGTAGAAAAGAACTGAATCTCTGAGAAGCCAAAGAATACTCCTGAATTTCCATCGTTCCCTGAAGCAAGCATCAGAGCTCAGCAAAGAAACATTTCTCACCTCAGAAGAACTGGCCAGGGAAGAGAGACCTACATACCACAAATCGTCAGAAGACTCGAATCTGTAGTACTTGTACTATGGGAAGGAAGAGGGGAAAGAAGAGCAAACTGCTTCCTAGCATGACAGGAGGATTAGAGGTGTGCACTGAGGAGAAGGGAGGGCTTGATGCTCAGACAGGTTCATCAGCTCTGATTAAAACACTTGGATGTACAGTCCAATGAACTGAGAGTGTCTGTCCATTTGTATGTCCAGCTCTGTCTGAGGTTACATCAGTTTAGCACAGCTGTCCAGTGGAAACTGTGCTGCGCCGCAGCAATAAACAAACAAAGCCCCCGAGCTTTCCAGTCACTTGGGCCAACTGTGCCAGTTCCAACCCAGACAGAAACAGGCTGATTTTGCATGGGAGGGGGTGCATCAATTTTGTATATTTACAGATCATATCTCACAATCTGCTGTAAAATAATGTCATTAATTTATTTAGGGTGCTATGTTATTTGATTAAAGAAAAAATGCATTTTGATTCTATTTATATAATGCTTATTTGCTGGTACACTGAGTAGCTTTAAGCAAAGAACCAAATTATTCTCAGACCAAAAATAATTAACTGGGACATCTTTTTTGATGAATATGATCTCTTGTTGCCAAATGCTTCACATTTGAAGTAATGGTTTAAATCTTGGCCGTGCTTCCTAGGTAAGTCTTTTCTCATAACCTCTTTAGAAAGTATTTTCAATCAGTCCTTTTACCATATTAGAACTTCACATCTAGTTGTGAGACCAGATATTTGATATTTGACCACAAAATCCAAGGTCTCATTGTGGACTTCTCATTATGTAGGTGCATTTGAATACAGGGGTTTGGTTTGGCACCCCCTTCTATTTTTTCTTAAAAAAACTGACTTGCTTATTTTATTGTAAAGGTACTTCGCTACTTTTATTTTTTTAGGCACAGGGTAAAGCAAAAAGGAACTTCAACACTGTCAGAAATAATGAGGGATGCAATTAAATGCTGTCATGAGGAAAAAAATGAAGAAACTCTGTTTCAGGTTTTCTCTTTCATATATAAACTGAAAATATCTGTTAGTTGGACAATTTGGCTAATGTCAGCGACCAGAGGCAGCTAAGTACTGCATGTAATAAAATAATGAATGTAAAGCTGACTTCCATGCAAAATAACCAGCAAAACTCATATTCCACTTTAGCTCTTAGAACAGGACTTATGTGAAATTCAAAGGGTACATCAGTTTGTGGGAATAGTTCAACAGCTGTCTACTTCCTTTAAAAATCCGGGGGACAAAAAATCAAAATCCTATTTAATTCCTTTCCCATTTATAATTTTACCACCATATTACTTCAGCTTCAGAGAGACAGAGGAAGAGCCAAGCTGGAGTCTGCAACTGTAGGTAGCACCATCACAGTAATCAAAACATAGTGCAACACAGAAGCACTGACCTGAGAGATCACTGTATCAGGGAGCTCTCATACAGATCTAAGAGCCCCTGGTCAAGGCTGTACAGATCCCTTTTGCAGTTGCTGGCAATTAAAACAAAGTTACAGCATAACAATCTAAAACAATGCATGTCTTCAATTTTTAGCAAATCAAAAGGATGATGTGTTAAATTTATTTTTGTTTCATTTATTTTCGCTTAATTTATTTTCAAAACAGTGGTTTCGAAAACACACTCCCAAATATTTAGTGGGTTTCTTTTCCTATCTGAAAAGCTTTGTTTCAAATACAAAACTTCAGAAATAAGAGACTACTTATTTTGACCAGCAAACCTTACCTAACCAGCATATATTTATGAAATGCTTTCTTTCACAGTTTTTGTGAGCAAAGTTCTGACCAAGACATTTTTTCAGCTCTGCTTCATTTTCACTTTCTCCATTCTGTAGATGCACAGTATCAAAATGTCAATATTTAGGTCCAAAAACCATTCAAGAATGCCAAGATGAAAGGATCCCACTCTATAAGTTGACAAGTCACTTGCCTCTCCCACACTTTTATTTACTGTGGCAAGTGTTTGCTCTCTCGCATCACACACAGAGTTTGAATAGGCACTTTGGGTCTGTAGAGCCAGACTGAGAAGTGGAAATCTGTCAGAGAAGCTAGACAGAATCATAGGATAGAATCATAGAAACATTTACATTGGAAAAGACCCTCAGGATCATTGAGTCCAACTGTTAACCAGTACCGTGATGCCTTTGGCAGATTTCAAAATCTCTGCTCCAAGGAAAAGCATACAGTGAAGGAGAAGTTTTGAAAGACAGCAGGAATTAGGTTCCTGTGTGTCACTTATGCTTATAAAGAAACTGCTTCATTCACACCACTCCCTGCTGCATTTCTAATACTGCAATTAAACAGCTAATGGAGTAACTCTGTCTGTAACTGTAACCTCACAACAAAAATGAAATGTAGTTATACTCATTGTTACCACATGCCTTTTACTTTCTTGGACAAGACTATCTAACACAAAAAGATTTACTAGTTTCAATTAGCTGATGCATCTCTCCATGGCTACCAGCATTTAGCTGACTGTACACCACAGCTTCATCTTCAGCTTCATCCATCCAACAGACACTGGAGTGAAAAATACTGCTTACTTTTGCTCTAACTGGCATGACCCCCACTTTCAAACTAGATATCTAAAAATGTTTTGTCCTCCCCTGTCAATGAAGAGACAAGCTATTACAGTGCAGGCTCTGTAAATGTTACTCAGCAAAACCAAGGCGATGGATTGCTTTATTTAGGTAAGATTTTTTTAAATAATTAAATAATTTGGAGCACCAACACCACTGACTTTCACTGGGATTTAGACAAAAAGGAATACTGGGGGGGATTCCACCTCGACTGCTTTCTTTTCTGCTGTGCTACAGAGTAGTTTTGAATCTTTTGGGGGAAGTGGGGAGAAATGTGGGCAGTCAAGAAAACAAACAAACAAGCCAGCAAGAACAAAAGTCCCAGGAGATTTTTAAAGAGAGCAAGCTGCTTTGGGAATAGCTGTTCTGAACGATTACTTGTTTGAAAGTTTTTTAATACCACATTCAAAAGTTATCATTTAAGTGTCTCCTTCCAGTTCTAAGAGAACAAAAGCCTGCATCACAACACCCACCAAAATAAATCTGCCAGAGACAGCAGGGATTGCTGCAGACATTTTCCCTTCCTTGCAAGGTGGCTACACAATTCCAGCAGCATGTGCAGAGAGCATTTCTTCCAGTGTCTGCCTCCTTGCTGGAAGAAAACCCCCAATGCCCTACCCATGCTGGTTCTCCTTGATAGCTCCTCAGTGAGGCTTACAACGGCTGAAAGATCCCCAGGGAAGATACTCAGATCTGTGAAATATGTCATCATGCCTCCTAAGCTTGTTATCTGTTTTCAGAGAAGTGACAGGCTCCGATCTACTTTATGAACCAATTAAAAAGAAATAATCAAAACTACCGCACCACAAAAAAAACCTAATCAAAAAACCAACCAAACAAAAAAAAAAAAACAACCAACAAACGTAGAAATTGATCGTACTACCATCACTCGTCTATGTTCTCTGAGGTTTTGAGGCATTTTGCAAGTTAGTGTTATATTATCCTAAGGATGGCCTAGGCAGAGAAAAAACAACCACACCTCTGGCTTAATTCCTTTGTTAAAAAGGAAAAGATATTTATGCCCAAATTAGTGCATTGCTGAATCCAAAGATAATATCTGTCAGAAATTTAAATAGAAAGTAGCATGTGTCTATCAGAAAACAAGCAGTTTGTAATAAATTTTGTTGTCAGGAGCTCAGGCAAACACCGACATTATACATTTTAATAGAACACTACTTAAACATGGAATAAATTACTCTAAACCACAATGTATGCCCACTCCTTCTTAGATAATGGAATGTCATTTGTAATCAGCAGGTTTAAGTCCTCTCTACCCCATTCAAACTTTCATTAATCAAGTCTATTCATAGCTTACATATGCAAGAAAACTTTTTAAGTGTGAGGGCCACATGACTCATTTCCATGTTTTACACTTTACACATGCAGCAGTCAGATGCTGCACTGATGCTGCTGAACATTTACTTTTGCAGTTCCTCAAAATAACCTGCTCTGAGAGACAGCAGAATTTGCCCATCTTTCCCTCCACAAGTGGGAAAGGGATACAGATTCCATTCCTACAAAGCTACAGGTCATATGAAACCTAAGCCTAGAAGGCAAAGAGAAACCAAGCAAAGAAATCTTGAGTCCACTTGGATGTCCAAAATCAAAGTTTCTATGTGAGATTCAGCAATTGATCAAAAGAATTGTTTTGTTGCTGTTTTTAAGGCTAATACTGCTGATATACAGAGACTACACATAGTCCAGTGACATGCAAGTTGATCCAATATTTAGTGAAGAGAAATCTAAATGCTGGCTCTCTTCTTATTGCAATCAGTAGCTAACAATAAGTTCCTTCTTTTCTGTCTAACGAGATCCTTCCCTTCGTCCTTCCCCAGCTGCAAGAAAATAGTGGCTGGGACATGGGTGTTTTATTTCATTCTGTAACAACTTTCTAAAAGAGTGCAATTGCTGTGCTCTTAGGTATTTAGATTAATAAATCTGTCAAGATTTTTAAATTCCCAGGGGACGTTTTTTTCATGTTACTATTTTTTGTACAAGGCAAAGAACAAAGAAGACTTCATCTAGCTTAAGGAATATAGGCATTATTGTAAAACAAAAAAACCCAAACATGAATCTCACCTTTGCCACTGGCATGTGTCTGTACTGAGGATGCAGCTATTGTGGAAGCTGATGAAATCAGCAACAGCAGCAACCTCTGCCCACTGAGGGCTTAGAATTGGACACTTGTGACAGACAGCCAGTGATCAAAATAATGGAATGAAAGGGTTACACCACACTATGGCATTTACTGGACCAGCTGCTGTTCCCATGTAAGTAAACAGTGGTGAGGCCAGCAAGCCCTGGACTGTGCCACTTCCTTCCACCAGAGACCTTGGGAAGGGGTTCTGCTAATGGTGACAGAATATGGCTGGGAACAAGTCTGACATGCCACTGAGGTCGTTCCATCTGGTATTTCCTTCATATTGTATGTACAAATCTAGATAGAAGAAAAATCTATAGCAGCCATATAAAAATCAGAATCTGGTTTTAACACATAATTATTAGCTCTAAGTGCTAAATCAACATCATTAAATACAATTCCATTTTTATCACACAACAGATACCCTTTCAGTCTTCTTTTTTTTTTTTTTTAAAGAAACATTTTTTTGCCTTAAGTTCTCGTGTTTGGTCTGTAGCCAGAGGAAATTATTTTGGGAAAGTGTAAGGCCACTTGGACAAGAGATCCCTGGGAAAGTGGACTTAAAAAAAAAAAAGAGGTGTTGTCACTTGTCACTTCAGAAAAAAAGATTGCTTTCCCTCACTCTTTTCTTGCTTACAAGAATATCTTCAAAACCTGGGTTAGAAGACAAGCTCTAAAGATTACCTTTTTTATTATGTAAGAATGCACAGGATTTTCTGTCATAAGAAAAAGCAGAACTTTTGGAGATGATCACCAAGCAACCCACACTACGACTTTATCATGGAGCATTTAGCACCTACCTACCATGTCACTCCTGTATATATAATTTGGAATTAACATCACAGATATGTTTACTCACAGAGGGCTTGTTATGCATGGTAACAGCCTATATTAATATCCAACTATCAAGACAACAGAAACTTCCCAGAGAAAGACTTCTTCCATATCCATCACTATATTACAACTCTATCACACAAGACAAAGAAATTCCACAATTTGTTCAACCCATTTCACAGAAAGGGGGCAAAAGGAATCACATGTCTGAAAAGTATTTTCATTTCCTCAGACTAACCACACATGCCTTCTATTACCTGTCTGCCCCTAGCACATGTAGCAGAGAGTTTCAGCTACAGTCAATATAGTGTAATTAAAATTTACCTTGACTGAGCCAGATATCAGCTTTCAAGAGCCATCTAAAGATTTAAGTACCACTCAGTCCTCTGCAGGTTTTTTTAAACACTGTGCCTGGAATATCTTCCTTTATGGGCTATTTTAGACCAACAAGGAAAAGAATTCAGAGTATTTCTATTTCTTACCCAGAAGACACAGAGTGCCTAGTTAGTCCTGCAAGAAGGGTCAGCTTGATGCCTTTGCTTGGTGGCATCTGTGGCACACAAGGAAAAAGTCATCTTTTCCTTCTAACCATTTACAACAATTTGTTGTGTTTGGGCTAGGAAATTGCAGCTCAGTGTAGATAAGGGCATCAGGCTCTCAGAGGTTTAAATAGACCTGGAATCTCTGACATGGAAGGGATTTCAGTGCAGGCAAGGAAGGATGAAGGTACAAGATATATATAGGCATATGAGCATCTTACTCTTTCTACTGTTTTTCTAGCACATGTGAAAAGGATCAAAAAAATAACATTTCCAAGTCCCCTGAGGTGGTTCCTAGCGACAGGCCTACCTCCTCCCACAGTGAGGGGTCTCACAGCTGCCAAAGTGGACAAGCCAATACAGCTGGGAAAGGCTCCCCTGTTATCCCCCAGCAACTGGGACACATGGTTCTGTCCAGAGCAAGGCCCACTGAGAAGACAGGGTACACTCAGAAAAGTGTAAAACACTATTTATTTTGTAACTGTGCCATAATATTGCATCATCCCCCTAACTAACAATCTTATATTGCCCTTAAATATAATTTTCCTACATGCTCAGTTCTGTGGTTCAGGCTCAGCAGTGAACATCCATATCTAGGCGTGATAGATGCAGCTGTGATAGAAGCTCTATAAATAACCTCAATGTACAGAAGTTCAAGTATTTTTCTCTCTTCTAAATACTCACTGGTTTAACTATATTTTCAGTGACATTTTCACTATTGTAATGATTCCATAAACACATTTTTAGGATTCTTGCCAGGGCTTTTCTTACACTAAGTGCTTGCATGTGTATACTTTTGTGTATGCTAGTTTTTATAATAAACTTTCCAGTGCACTATTCTTTCTGACTGCCTGATGGCCAGGAATGACTGTCCTAAACAGAGGGGTTTTTCTATGAGGCTTTTCAGTAACACAAAAAAATTATATCCAGATGAATTAATTGACTCAGTGTTTGTTTTGTCAGCTTCCCCCCTACCTTAATCAGGCCTCTATACACATCACTGTGCACAAATATAAACTCCAGGCGTAAGTCAGAGTACATGCCACAGGCCACTTCACAAGCCTGCAATTATGGATGTGACCAGGTATCCTACACTGGCTCACAGACCAGGATGTTTCACCCAGAGAGCAGTGGATATTGGGTGAGGCCCACAGATTATTATCTGGAAAAAATGACAGCCAAGAAGGGTTATAGTAGTGGCCCATAAAATCATGACTGTTACAGGGAAATTATGAGA
This sequence comes from Promerops cafer, assembly GCA_013398275.1. Classification (NCBI taxonomy): domain Eukaryota; kingdom Metazoa; phylum Chordata; class Aves; order Passeriformes; family Nectariniidae; genus Promerops; species Promerops cafer. The sequence continues at coordinate 564,066 of VZSE01009680.1, forward strand.
GTTCCTCTTTGTCTCTTCCACACAAGAATTATAGGGCAAAGTTGTTGCTCAAATTCAAATTCTTTGGGTGGCTCTGGCAGCAATAAGAAAAGTTAAAAGCATTTGGGAAAACCATACTCTCAGAAATACATGCACAATGTGCTAGAAGCTCTGGAGAAAACTGATTGATAAGGTTCTGCCCAGTCACAACACAGAAATGGTTCCTTACAGCTCTTATTTCACTTAAGGGAGTGAGACTCCACACAACAGGTAATATTACAGAATTAGACTCAAGTCCTCAACAGGTGCAAACAGAACTTGACTTGTGAGAAAGAGCTTAAAAATGGATAATCAGGTAGGAAGACTGTCCACATCATGGAAAAATATATGAGGCAGCTAGGAGCACAAGCTGCAAGAAGACAGCTGTATTGCAATAGCTGTATTTGAGATCAGTTACAAACATGAATGGCAAAACGCAGCTCATTGTCTAATTTATGTCTGGCAAGTAGTTGGACAAATAATCAGATTCAAATAAGCAAGCATTTAGTCCACCAAAAAAATCCCAAAAGCCAGCCAGCAAGCCCCTCCCCCAGTCCCAGATGTTCTGCTCACTGGCAGACTGAGCAGGTAGCCCAGCACTGTAGCCCTCCACAGCAGTTAAAGCCCCATTGTACACCTGGGCATGTACAATAAGATCTGGCCCATGAACATAGTTCTTTATAGAGTTTTTCTTCCCCTCTTTTCCCTCATTTAACCACTATTTCAGACCTTTTGGGAAGTTATTTCAGATTTTAATTTACTCCACAGAGTGCAATAGCAAATGCAACATTTTGTTTATGTTCTCAGGTAGCACAAGGTATCTTTTGTGACGCATGCAAGAGAGAAAATGACAGCAACATAACGGTGGGGAAGGAGACAAGGAGGGAGGAAGTTAGATAAGAAAGGAAAAAAAACCTCCAAACAAAGAGATGGACAGACCATTGGAATTACCAGCCTTTTGCCTAATATATATTCAGTTCTCTCTTAACTACAGATTTTAGACTTGGCATTGCTTCAATTTCTATACGATGGCTTATTCCTCATCTTCCTCTTTGGATTTTATATGAAGCCGCCTTTCTCCCTGCAAGCAATCATTAAGGAAATAGCTGCCCTTCTTTTAAACTACCCAGAACTGTCATCTGCAGTTACAGTCTCCATCACATGGGCAATAAGAATCTAGATTTATACTTTGCTCACTGGTGGCCCTAAAAAGCCAACAGGATGGAATGTTCTCTCTTTGGTCTCCTTTCTTCCTTTGCAGAGGCACCTTCTGGGTGCTCTGGAACAGGCTAACTCTCCCAGACCCTGAGGTGTAACCCCCTCTGTATGGCTTGCATGATTTTCTCAGGCCATAGTGATCCTTCTGAGCCCCTGCAGCAAAGAACAGCTCCCCTGCAACACATGTGCAGCCCAAATCTCTCTTCTCAAAGATNCCGCCTTTCTCCCTGCAAGCAATCATTAAGGAAATAGCTGCCCTTCTTTTAAACTACCCAGAACTGTCATCTGCAGTTACAGTCTCCATCACATGGGCAATAAGAATCTAGATTTATACTTTGCTCACTGGTGGCCCTAAAAAGCCAACAGGATGGAATGTTCTCTCTTTGGTCTCCTTTCTTCCTTTGCAGAGGCACCTTCTGGGTGCTCTGGAACAGGCTAACTCTCCCAGACCCTGAGGTGTAACCCCCTCTGTATGGCTTGCATGATTTTCTCAGGCCATAGTGATCCTTCTGAGCCCCTGCAGCAAAGAACAGCTCCCCTGCAACACATGTGCAGCCCAAATCTCTCTTCTCAAAGAGAGAAAACCTATGTTTTCTCTATTGGTTCTTTAACTGTATTTACACTAATTTTAATTTACTACCCATTTTCCTGTGAGTACATATCACTTCTCCCTAATAAAATGTTAAAGCATCAGTTTTAAGTGAATAAAAAATTGAAGATACAACTGAAAGTTCAAATATATTTACAAATAACATAAGTTTGAACGGGGGATGAGATGGATTCTCCAAAGAAATGTCTAAATTTATGGCATAAATAAAGGTGCAACAAGTTTTAGTTTTTAAAGAATGTTTCCCTTGCCAATGTTTGGCAACAGACAAACCACAAGACAGTTCAATTAAACAAAAAAATGTCTAACTTATATTGTTCTGCTAAGAAAGCTCCACAAGCAGTCACACACATGCACACAGTAACTCTGGACTGCAGCAGTTTATCATTTACTTTATTCTACAAATTAAGAGAGTATTGGATCATGATTCAGAAAAAAATATAGGATTCTGTAAAAATTTTTTGTAATTGTTTACTATCTTCTGACACTGACCCTGATTCCCCATTTTACACCTGTATGCCTCACAACTAGGATAATGTGAAAAGCCTGGTTTTGCAGTACCCCACTCACCTACTGGAAGTCTTCACATTAGCTAAGACCCAGGACTTGCACACCAAGCCTGCTTTCTTCTCTTGCTAAAAGCAGCAATGTGCCACCAGTAGAATCAAACTGATAATCTAGAAGGTTAATAAGTTCCTCTCCTAATATCTATTTTCTTAACTTACTAGGATGGTAATCTGATTTTTTGGAGGGGCGAAATCACTTCAGGAAGAAGAGGGAATCTGAAAGGTAGGGAGAAATGTCATTTAGAAATTGTAACCTTTTTTTTTCCTTAGTATTATGGGATTTATCTGATTTCTGTGATACTGAAAGATAATGTGAAGTGGGACAGTGTTTCTGTAATATCTTAAAATATAATTTGGAAAGAGACCTTTGGCACATACTTTCTTTTTCCAAGAAACACATTATTCTTTATTAACAGCTCTACCAACAAAGGGTAAACTGGAAACAATGGGCAACTGGAAACATACAGAAACATACAGAAGTAAATGGACATGGGAGACAACAGAAAACAACCACAATTTATAAAATTATATTAATGTGAGAGGAAGTAATGTGAAACATGAGGATTGAACACAAGGGAAAACCTGGAAATATTAATGCTGAATGATTTAGAAGGAAAAAATAAATACTGAGTGTGACTGGACAGTTCATAGGAATAACTTAGGTCCTTTTAGTTCAGAATTGATCCCTGAACAGATGAGCATTCAAAATTATTTAAGTAACTTTTTAATGTGAGCATATTGCACTTTATAGACTGTGCACAAAATTTTCATAACCACAATGGCCCAAAGTACATCCTACTCAAAGCATGCAATGTCATTTAGAGTGTTTGATACTGATTCTCACACTGGGTAACTCCCAGTGCAACACAGAAGTCTCTAAAGTTGACTGTACAGATGTTCCAACACAAACAGACTAGTTGAGATCCTTCTGCAAATAAAGAATTTATATGACAGCAAACTCTGCTTTTGGTTAATCCAAATGTTGACCTTTTATTCACTGGCCTCTTCCTCTTTTTAATGTGCCTTTACACACTTCTGAAGGCTTTTAGTGTCCCCCTTAAACTTCCTCTTTTAACCAAACTACCCAAGCTCTCGTACATTTCTCATAGGTAAGAAGTCACAGGCCACTGTGATCATTTTCCCTGCTGTATTCTGAATCCTGTGCCTCTGTAAAATCATATATTTAGAAGCTGGGTGCCTGAAGTGGGCCCCTGTCAACTCTGTGGAGAATATGAATAGTTTCTTATGTAGAAAGACACCTTCTTGCAGAAACCGTCATGTTTTAAAAGTACTGTGTGTTATGTGAACAAACAAATGCAAACAGAGAGAAGGTGGCACACCAAATATTCAGATGGTAAAAGCCAGAACTGGTCTTTTTTAGTTTAAATAAACTAATTTTCTATCTCTGGATATCCATTACCTATGTTTTTGTTTTGTTCAATCTGTATTGTTTAGCACCAACTGAATGACAATGAATAATCAGTCAACAGGAACACACTGAACCCATTTCACTGCTGCACATGGATCAGTCCATGCCAGTTTCATTGGAAGTTGTTGAGCAAAAATTCGATACACCACCTAAAGAACAGCAGGATGTTTAATAGTTGGGGAGCTAAATTAAGAGCTATAAGCCACCTCTCTAATGACTCCCTATTAAGTTTTTTATATCAGCTCAGTACAGCACAGCTACATATGCATATGCATACATAAAAACCCCCACACCTCCCAATGCTAAATCAAACTATTACATAGAAACAACACTCAAAACCTATGTTCGTTTTTATTAAAAGGTCACAGATTCTTTCCTCATATATAGTAGAATTTATTCTCAATTGTCTTAGGAATGTGGAAAATATTATGACATGAAATGTAATTTGGGAGCATTAAGAAAGTTAAATGTTTATATTCAGTAAACGCCCTTGATCCTTCTTCTGTAGCCAGCGTGAACAGTGCATATATTTTAAAACGACAGATTTAAATATAACTGCATTCCCATTTTACTTATTAGCCAATCTACAGATTGTGACTGGTTCCCAACTCTCATTTTTAAGTAAATAAATTAATACATATGCTGGAAGTTCCTCCACCAGACAGTCACGCTTGGAATACACTGTTCCCTTTCCTAAAGATCCTAAGTTCAGTCAAACAAGGAAAAAAATCTCTTGAGGACCCTTCTATTTCCCTCTTCTCATAAGTCTGGAAAAAAATATGCTGAAGGAAAATGAGCTCAGATTTGTACATGAGACCTTCTTTTTTGATTGACAATGAATATTATATAGGTATGTTAATGTTAGGGTTTTTTGGCAGAATTTTTAAGAACCTAATGTTATGGAGAAATTCTTCCTAAAAGAGTTTTACTTGAGTGAATATATTGCAACTGCACAGTGCCTTTCCAAAATTTGCCCTTTTTGTATTTTGTAGGGATGGGGTTTTTTTTAATGTAAGAGATCCATACATTTGTTAGCAAACTTTTTCAAAATTTTAGCAACTTCAGCTATGGGACTATGACCCATTGTAGGGATCTTATTTACAAAAATCAACCCCAACAAACCAACAAAAAAGAGCAAAAAGAACTGTCTATTAAGAAAATAAATTAATAAGACATTTCTGAAGTGTAGCCATATTTGAATCCTTAAGCTGTAATTTTGGAAAGTTGCGAACTCTTAAAAAAGTTACAAAAATTATAACAGGATCAGCAAATTTCTGGAGTGTTATCTGACATTGGCTCTGTCTTGTCTCCCTCTGTGGACTATTCCACAGTCAGAAGCTTTGATCAAGTTCACCTCTTCACTAGTTCTCATGAACTTCACCCTGAAATCTGCTGTTCCAGAATCATAAAGTTGGCCTACAGAGACACTGCTTGGAAAGGCCTGATGGAAACTGGTCCTCATGAACTGAATACCATGAAAAAATAAATGAAATCACTTTTTGCTGTTATCACACTGTGGCACTTGCTATTACTGTACTACTTCACCACCTGCAGTACAGAGGGAAGAAAAAGATAAAATGTTTTTTGCTGGGCAGAGGAAGTGAGTCTGAGGGTAAGAATCAGAGTAGAGTGTAAGACAAAAAGTGGTAAGAAACTTTAAAGCAATCTTAAGCAAATGGAGACAAACCTAGACTTAATGAAAGAAGAGAGCATTACATAGCCTTCAAGCTGCCTGCAACTTCATCCCAGTTTGATTTCTTTTGTTTACCGTAATTAAAGAAACACTAAAAATTTTCATTTGCTTCAGGCAACTTGACTGTGATTTCAAAATACATCCAAGTGCACCCTCAGTCAGTTCACAGACAACAAGTCAGTGAGTGTTGATCTGCTGGAGGATAAGAATGCTCTGCAGAGGGATTTGGACAGGCTGTATTGATGGGCTGAGGCCAATTGTATGGGGGTCAATAAGTGCCAGGTCCTGCACTTGGGTCAGAACAACCCCAGGCAGCACTACAGGCTGGGGGAAGAGTGGCTGGAAAGCTGCCTGGCAGGGAATGACCTGAGGGTGCTGGTTGACAGCAGCTGAACATGAGCCAGCAGTGTGCCCAGGTGGCCACAAAGGGCAATGACATCCTGGCCTGGATCAGCAATAGTGTGGCCAGCAGGACCAGGACAGGGATTGTCCCCTGTGCTCAGCACTGGTGAGGCTGCCTTGAGTCCTGTGTCCAGTTCTGGGTCTCCAAATTCAGGAAGGACACTGAGGTGCTGAAGCATGTCCAGAGAAGGGCAATGAAGCTGAGGAAGGGTCTGTAGCACAAGTCCTATGAGGAGTTGCTGAGGGAGCTGGTATGTTCAGCCTGGAGAAAAGGAGGCTCAGGGGGCACCTTATCACCCCTCTACAACTGCCTGAAAGGAGGGTGTAGTGAGGTAGGGGTCGGATTCTTCCCTCAGTAACTAGTGACAGGATAAAAGGAAATGGCCTTAAATTGTGCCTTAAATGTGTTTAGATGGGTTATTAGGAAAAAAAAAAAATCATCATGGAAAGGATTGTAAAGCCCTGGAACAGGCTGCCCAGAGAAAAGGCTGAGTTGCCATCCCTGGAGGTATTTAAAAGATGTGTAGATGTGGCACCTGGGCACATGGTTTGTTGGTGGGCTTGGCAGTGCTGGGGTAATGGTTGGACTTGATGATCTTAGAGGTCTTTTCAAAATGAAGCCATTCTGTGATTCTGTGTTCTTCTAGCAGTGCACCTTACCTTCTGAGATGCCAACAGAGGAAGAGCTCAGTAAATGTTGTGATTTTCTTTCTTCCATAATACTAAGCAAACAAATTAATATGAAAATGTTCTTAAAGAAAAATTATGGAGAAAATCAGTTGATAGTTCTGAATCATTAACAAAGTACATATAACAATGTCCTCCTCATCCAAAACTACTCATCATAATAGCCTGAGAAAGAATGCAGTCATGGTATTTCCTCCAACACCAGATAAGTAGAGAGAGAGAAGAGAAAAGAGAGAATCCTATGAGAAACTTATTTCTAGCATCTCTGACTTCCAGTGACTATCCAAACCAAAAAGTAAACAAAGAATTACCCCCAGAGTTTCTCTGGAATGGATATCTGGTGAGACAACATTTTATCAGGCAAAATTGTGATAAACCATGGCACAGATATAGGGGTGAAGCACATTTGACAGCATTTTACACCAAATTTCTCTTCCCTGAGTGGTTCTCTGTTCAGAGCTACCTCAGTTTTGCTGCATGGTAAGAATATGCAGAGCTGTCAAGCAGCAGCTGACTTGCCAAACAACCTACTTCCTTCTGTAGTCACCTGTGTACACACAGTTCATTTCTGAACATCTCTGGGAGGAATTACTCTAGAATTGTTGCTGGGAAGCCTAATGGAGCTACAGAGAACTGACTCCATCAGTTTAGAAAATCAGAACAAAACACACAAAAACCTACCCAAAAATATACAAATAAAAAGTTTCTTTAATTCATATAAACTTCATCTGATGTCTGTGGGACAAAACCGTTTTGGCTTAGAGCTTATTCAAATGTTAACAGTAACATACAAACATTGAACTGTTTGAGAAAAAGTAACACTTGTTCACTCCATCTAGTCCAATATAAATAGAAATAAATGCTTTAAGATATGAAGGGCCTTTGCATTTGGATGAAGTAGAAAGACTTTCACATAACATGCTATGCTAAGAGTTAAAGCTTCAGTAGTTCAGCCTGCCTTTTCTTGTTGCAAGTGCATGAATGACAGATGCTAGAAGAGTTCTTGTTCTTTTGTAAAATAAACAACCCTGAACAGAGCATTCACAGAAATAAAACTATGTCAAGTTCTCTATACTTTTAGAAGTTTGTAACACTGAGTTTGGACATGGAGATGGGACTATAAGCAGTTTGATAAAGATTCTAAAAGTATTCTAGTGCAAAAGAGCCACATTGTTAGAATAGCATAAGTCTACTTATCTCCCAGAGGAGAATGCAGGGTCTGTACTAGACACATTACTCTCCTCCTCTGGCAGTGGAAGCACACTGTTACTAAAAAGATAAGATAATTATGGATGCGTCACCTCCCTGACATTAATATAACTGGTCTGCACTAGGAGAAAAATTCTGTGAAAGACATGAAATGTTCTTTCACTTTACCAATGTTCCACTTAATATGTTGGCCAAAGAGAGATTGGAGGTGAGGAATACTGGAAAATCCTTTCTGCAGGTTGGTTTCTAGGCTGCCATTGAAGTCTCTCAAAGAGACAAACAGAAGTGAAAAACAAGCTTACTATTATCATGTTAAATGCAAAAGGTCTTGGTTAAGTAAGTGGTGAACTTACTCTCCTGTCATTGGTCTAGCACTAGTGAATGCATTAATGAAGGCTACTTAAAGCTTTGGATAGATTAAATAAAAATAGTAAACACTGATCTAACTCCTCCACCTATATGAAAAGCATCCGAATGTATCCATTATGCAAAATGAGACAAGTTTATAAAACCAAAGCAATTGTTATGAACTTAAAGAGTTGTCTAAATTTCTACAGTTAGGAAAAGGCCTATGTCCAGAATATAATACATAGAAATGACCATTTTCTATTCATTGTTTCAAGGTAATATTTTGAATGGTCACAAGAAAAGAGGGTTTCTTTCCAGATGAAATGCCATGGCAATAAAAGAGACCAAAGTATCAATTTGGGAATGCATGCAGAAATGCTGATGTGTCACGAAGCATTCATTTTTTACTATTCTCCTCCTGGTCAACACTGGCAAGCAAATTTCTTACTCAATAATAAACACTTTGAAAAATCTTAAGAGTGCTGAAATTTACTTGAGTGTTGTACATGCTCACCAGCAATGTCAGACAAACTTTTCATCCACATCAGAACTTCTTTTGCTGTAGCTGCTGCTCAGTAGCAATGGTTCCAGAGGCTTTCTGTGAAAAATCAGACACAATCTGGACAGAGCACTCATGTATTTTTCATCATCTTGCTAAGATGAACTCAGAGGATTTGTTTCCATAGCTGACTGCTCTTTTAGAAGCTCACTAAAGTACTTTGTTCTTAAAAAAAGAGGAGGGCAGGGGAGGGCAGGAAGAAACTAAAGTAGGGGAAAAAATCCCTGTGTCGGTCCTTCACTTCCATGAACTTAGCCTAAGGTTCTTGGGAACAAGTTAACATTGTTTAATGTCTACTCTAAAATAGAGCAATGGAACTGTGAACAAAAATCAGTAACTTGCAATTTAACTTATTGCAACTTAATATATAATAAAAATAATGGAACTGATGGAAGATCTGCAAATGGCATTGAGCTCACAGGCTCCTTGCTAAACAATCCGTAGGCCATGCTCTGATCTATTACAGCAAAGTAAGAAGACTGAAATAGAATGAAGGATTGAAAAGCAACTCTAGCAAAATCTGTGAGCACTGCAAACCATGTCTCTGCTCAAGTTCCTATTTTTCCACAGTACAACTGAGAGCAGAAGCTGCCCTGCTTCCTTCATACCACATTCTCAGGAGTTAGAATAAAAAATACTGTGTGTCCCCCAGAACTAAAATTTTATGCAATTTGAAGAAAATTAGGGTTGTTGCTACAAGACCTATTTTTGCCAAGAGTAAATATGCAATAGAACTATGTTTTCCCCAGTCCTAAAGAAAAAAAAATGTTATGATGTTTAGAATCAGTTTCCTATGGTTTAGTGATTTTTTCATAATATTAGGCAGTTTGAACATTAATGAAGATGAAAAATTTAATTCTGTCCCTATACAGCTTTTTTTTATTTTGTGCAGAAGGGAAAATAATTTATTAATGATGTAACCAGGATACCAAAATAGTCTATTATTTCAAAACTGATTAATTGTGTAGTTATGAAGTGAGCAATATCTGTGAGATAAGGCATAAGACCCATGCAGTAGGGATGGACTGGAAACATGAGCATTTTTATTCAAGTTCTGTTTCATTCCCTTTTTAACTTCAGTGTCACTGGGCCAAGTATTTCTTTTGATCATAAATATATTTTCCCAAGGATGCTATATTTCATTTGAAACGGAGCACAAATTATCTTTCTAAAATAATTTTTTAAAACCCTATACAATCTTTTGGCAGAAAGTTTTAAAAGAATATATGTATCTTACAGACAAAATGTGTACCACTTGGCTTCATTAAATAAAATTTCAGGAAGCTTATTTAAAATAAAAATATTCAAAATGCATACACAGAATGCATAATACTGCCACCAAGCACATTCTGGTGGAACTGAACACAAGTTTTATTTAATCCTCAATCATCTGTTAAAATGTTATGACTTCCATGTTTTATCTTGGTTACTTCTCAGAAATGGACAAACACGAGGTTTGAATACAGGGACAATTTATCAGCTTTGATCATCCTCTGGGCCAATGTTCCAATCTCTGAAATGCAGATGAACTGACACCCATCTAATCTGAGCTCCTGTACAATATCACCTGAGTGGAAACTCAGTATTTTTGTACAATGACATAGGAATACAGCATAATTAGGACTATTAGAAGATCTTTAATGGAATCAATCCCTGCTTGAAGAAGGGTCAGCCATGAAGTCAGAACACGCTTCTAAAGGTTTATCCACTTGGCTCTTGAAAGCCTCTGAGGATGGAGCCTGCACAGATTCACCAATAACCAGTTCCGCTGCCTGATTGCTTTTGAAGGGAAGAAGCTTTTCCTTACATCCAGACACAACCTCCTTTTTTTCAACTTAGGCCTGCTGGCAGTTGTCCTTCCACCACCATGGAGCCCATCTCCACCTGCTTAATAACCTCCCCTTAGGTACTGGAGGCAGCTGTTTGACAAACCCCCAAACCTGACTGTTGCCAGGCTGGACAAGACCCATTCCTGCAAGTGCAGGGGCAGCAGCCCCGGAGATAACGTCAGTGGCCCCCCGCTTGCCCCATGCAGTTCACTGGCATCTTTCTTGCACCAGGAGGCTCACACTAGACATAATATTCTAAATATGGCCTAGTCAGTGCTGAGTAGAGGGGGATAATCACTTTCCCAAGCTACTGGCTGTGCTCCTGTGATTACAGTCCAAGATAATGTCCTTCTTTGTGGCCACAAACTACTACTGGCTCACGGTCAGTTTGCTGTCTAGCAAGACTCTCCCAGTTTTAGCGGAATTGCTTCCCCAGTCAGTGAGCTCACAGATTTAATATGTTCAATTGGCCTAGTGCTGTATCATACACCTTCCAGAAAAACTTCCAGTCTTTAAGTTAACACTGCAAAGAGTTGCTCCATAAAAAAAAAAAATGTTGTCTTTTTTTCCATTTTGGTATGGCAAGCATCAACATCAGCTAGAGAATCTCAGTGGAAATTCCAGAGCTGACACACAGATAAAGGAATTCAGTAAATATAGGAGATAAACTATGCATTTGTAGGCTGGATTGACTGAATTGATACTAACAGCTTTGGACTGCATTCCCTTTTCACTGGTGGACATAACAGAATCAGCACAGTCAAGACATACAAAATGGCATTAGTTACAGCTAATACAGTATGGTCTGTATCAATTCTTTTTCTTTTTTCAATTCTGCCTCTATCAGGTGATGTGCTAAAGAATGAACCTTGTAATACTGTAGTAAACACTGTTTGAGGTAGACATGTGCTTCCTCCACACGCAGTAAGGCCCTGGGTGTATGCTCATCTACAATGCAAGATCTGCATTTTCAAAATGTATCTTGATTTTGTATCCTACACTGGATGGCATACAGTGGTTTTGTAGCCAGACCATCCGACTGGTACTAATCTACAGATACAAATGTGAAAGGCAATATCAGACAGATTCTCAGTATCATGCAGAGAAAAGTTTGAGAACTGTTCACTTACTCCCATTACTCTCCCCTCTAAGTTTATGAATCTACTATTAAAAAAAAACCACCAGCCAACAATACTCTATAAAAATTGCAATACTGTCACATTTAATTCTTTAAAAGGCAAATTTGCTGGAAAGACTTTGAATAAAACTTACAATGATGGGAAGCATGACAGAAGACAGAATGTTGCCTGAAACCACAGGTTAATAAAATATACCACTGGTGAAATGGAGACATTGTTGGTGTCTGTGGTCTTACAGTCCTACAGTCAAATAAGATGAAGAGAAGAATATATTTACATGAGGGTTGCATAGGGTAACAGAAATTTACCTGCAGGCTGTTCAGACTATTTTTCTATTAAAAACCATCAAAACAAAACCCTAAAATGTTTTCCTCTTTCCTGAATCATGAATTTTTTACATTTATAGCAGAAATTTGGAAGTGTTAACTTTTACCTCACAAGGCTGCTATGGCCTGTGTTATCCCACTTTATATTAGGAAGTCTCCTTCTAATACTTTCTGGGTTGTGTTTAAAAACAAGATTGACACCTTTACCTTGATAGCTAATCTTCTGCCATCACCATGCTACCCAGCTGTCTGGGGACTCTCCTCCTTTGATAATATTGCCAAACAGCAAGTAGCCAACTACCCAAGCTACTGCTGTGATCCTACATAAATGGTCATTTATTTCCAAAGGTTCAACCCTCCAATCTATCCATGGTTATTCTTTCCACTATCAACACATTCAGTCACATTATTTTAGCTCTGTCACATTCAGGGCAAACTGGAGGTAAAGGAACAAATGCAGGAATTTTGGCTTTCCACCTTTTAAAAGACCTAGAGTGAAATGCATGTCTGTTGTACAGCTATAGTTTTAACCTGTCTCTTAAGGATGATGCCACTTCTGTTAATAATTGCTCTTTGCCATACACTTTGTATGCCAGAAGTAATTTAATTTAATAGAAGACTCTACTACTAAACAAATTTACAGAAGACTCATTGAAAAGAAAATGTGCATTGTTCTCAAAAGTGTGATAAAACCATCTATCCGAGTTGGAGTACATAATGAAATCGATTCCTTTACTAGCAGTTCTGTTCTGCACTATGGGTATAGCCCTACCATCAAGCAAAGCAAGCACCTGATACAGATTTTGGAAAGGACAGACTGCCTCAAACAACTCTTGCAAGCTCATAGCAAACCAATCTAGATATTTTGAGGCAAGAATGGAGTGAGAGGGCTAGAGCACTGGAGGGTCTTATTGAAAAAGTAGCTTTATTTTTAAAAGGCAGATGGAAACTGAAAGCTTGGACATCACTCCCGGTCATAGGAACCTGACAACCTTTCCTGCCATGTGTCCACATTGAATGTACTGTACAGCCTGGCAGTGTGCCCTGAAATCCAGTTGATCGCATGATGACCTAATTCAAGTTTCCCATGGATATTTTGGTAAAGTTTCATCTACTAAAAGTCTGATTAGGGAAGATAAGTGTTGCAGTGACCAAAAACCCACAGGTCCCGGATCAGGGCAACCATGGGTGTGTATACAGATTGGGGGACAAGAAACTAGAAAGCAGCCCTGTGGAAAGGGGTCCCTGGGGGTCCTGGTCCATGGAAAGTTGAACCTGAGCCAGAAGTGCCCTGGGGCCAGGAGGGACAACCCTGTCCTGGGGGCATCAGGCACAGCATCACATCCAGGCAGGGGAGGGGACTGTCCTGCTCTGCTCTGAGCTAGGGTGGCCTCACCTTGAGTGCTGGGGGCAGTTTTGGGTGCCACAATATAAGAAGTATATAAACCTGTTAGAGAGCTTCCAGGGGAGGGTAATGAAGATGGTGCAGGGCCTTGAGGGGAAGCCATATGAGGAGTGGCTGAGGTCACTTGGTCTGTTCAGCCTGAAGAAAACTGAGGGGAGTTTTCTCACAAGGGGACGTGCAGGGGAAGGAACCAGTCACTTCTCTGTGGTGATCAGTGACAGGACTCGAGGGAATGGCCTAAAGCTGTGTCAGGGAAGGTTTAGGTTGGATATCAGGAAAAGGTTCTTCACCCAGAGGGTGTTTGGGCACTGGAACAGGCTCCCCAGGGAAGTGGTCACAGCACCAAGCCTGACAGATTTCAAGGAGTGTTTGGACAACACTCTCAGGCACAGGGTGTGATTCTTGTAGTTCCCTGTGCAGAGGCAGGAGTTGGTCTTTGATGATTCTTGTGAGTCCCTTCCAACTCAGGGAATTAATATTAATGAAGACTATGAAGTCTCTGTATAATGTTGTAACCTCATCAGATAATCTTCCATATAATTGCATCATGATGGTGCTTTAATAATCATTAATATAGGTCTAATACTTTTTATCCATGTTATATGTTGGTGTTTAACACTTGTAAAGTGCTTTAAGATTCCCCAAAGGAAGGAACTAAAGAAAAACTTTAATTATTCTCTTCTAGAAGTATAAAAAGGTAAGGCTATCCTTGAGTCTGCAGTACAGTAGGACACGTGATCAGTGCATGCAACCCATGGAGTAGGGAAGAGTATCGACTCACTTCTGAGAACTGCAGTGGTGCTTAGCACCTGAAGCTTATGGTCAGGAGTTAAAAAAACAAAAAAAACAAATATACCAACATACAGCTAGTCCTTTACATTTAAACTTTTGTTCCCAAGAAAATAAAAAACCAGAACTTGATCTCTTGAAGGTATTAAGTTTATAGAAGTATCTACTGATTTTAGAAGGAAATCTAAAAGCTACAGAAATCTCAGCAGTTTTGAGACAGCAGAGCAGTTTAATCATCAAATAAGGACATGGGTACCTATTTACTCTCTAATTTCTGAAAATCTAAACCAAGATTTGTCTAAGTACAAAATCATCTGATTATTTAGATGCTGCTGAGTAGAATTCCACTTTACATGTATCATTTAGTCGGTTGAACCACTACCATACCAGCTGCCATAACTGAACTAATTACATAAACTTATTGCAGTAAGTTGTACCCTTTCTTTCCCTATTCCCATGTTGTAATTACTTTGTGGAGTCTTCCTAAAAGCATGCTCTAATCTCTTCACAGCAGAAACTAATTTCTTAATGAGAACTGTAAAAATGCTTCAAGTGCTGCAGAAATAACAAAATAACATGAATTCTTTTCCCAATTAGTTGCAATAATGTAGAAAATGCTCTAGCCAACAGCAAATCAATACCTGTGAGAAATATTAGCAATTAAACCAGTCCTTTTCAGCTTGACAATTCCAAATCTCAGAGGCTACATCACCAGGGTTATGCAACTTCTTTTGCCACATAACACTGCCATCCAAGTTGATGGCTACTTGATTTGTAAGCCTTTTTCTAAAAAGACAAGACTAAATAAAGTTGTATGTGACTCACTATGTTCTGATCAATTCGCCCAGTACTGCTTTTATTAAAAACAAAAATCTTATAACTCCTTAACCAGGGATCAGTTTGGCCCTTTTGCAAAAGAAGTAGTAGATATCATATCTCATCTCCAAAAGCTCTGCTACAAACTTATCTCAACTCTGTAACTAAGATGCTCATTCGTTTTTCAACCTGGTGCTTCCCAGATTTTAAGTCACGATGCACCTCTAGACTTTCCCTTAATTGCACACTACTGCTCTCCCCTTGCTGTTCTATCTTTCCAGCTTTCTCCACCCATTATATGTTCCAATATGACACATTAATTATGGAAAATAATACAGGCCCAGATGCCTCATGCAGGAACATACATAAATAGAGAATTAGTGTATTTGAGATGGGTACAACTGTTTCACCTGCAGGAGCCAGTGTCTGGAATCTGTGCCATTCACTCTTCTGAGTGGAAAGCAATGAATGAGTTAAAATGAACAATGAATGATTTTACACAGAAACCACCAGGAATGCATATTCCTACTGGTTTGTCTTTTTGGCTACATTTGCCTTTTGAGAATACCAGTTGGGAAAATTGTTTAGAACTCAGACACAGTGAACAATAAAACTGCTCTAAACTAAACTGCTACAAAGTCAGTGTGTAGATGGAACATGTTACAGCTGCGTCAAGAAAAAGCTGTGCAGCTCAGCAAAACAGAAACTTAGGAGGGTTCCGGAGCTGAGATCTAGTAGATGTTTGAAATATAAAGGAAGTTCAATCCTTGAGAAAACAGACAACTTCAAAGATCAAGGGGCTGATTCTTCATAGCTATCCCTTTTCAGAAAGGGAAACGCTGACCTTTCTGATAAAGACTTTGCATTAGTATCTCACTGCCACAAAAATCCTTCCAACAGATGAAGTGAGACCTAGTAGCATTGTAACTACAACTGGAATAATTCAGAGATTCAGATTTAGAAAAATAAATAAAGTAGAAAATCTTTAGTTAACTACAGATTTACAGAAGAAAAAAACCCAGCAAATAGATCCCACACTATTTCTCATGTATATGCCATCCAGCCTGCTTTTTCTCCCTCTCTCTGTCCCCAGAGAGCAAAATCCTACTCTACAATGCCTTCTGAAGGCTGTCTGCCTGCTATCCTCACTGCCCACCTACCGTAGGGAGCAGCTCCTCCCACCTGCACATAAAAGCCAAGTGCATGCTACCAGCAGCAGATCAGAGCACTTTCTCAGTCCTCCACTGTTTTGAGCCAGTGATCTTCTCTCCTTGGATCTTGTGTACTCAAGGTAAGATTACTGCTACTTCAGGTTTCTGTTCTAACCAGCTATTGTGAGGAAGTCTTAATGTGAACTCTAGCACTGCCTTGCTGGGTGGTGCTGGCTCCCCCCGCCTTTTTTTTTTTCAGATGTAGTGTCATCTGACATTTAAGTTAGTAACAGTCTGTTGTTTTAGCAGAGAAATAAAAACAGATCTTGCTGGGAAACACTGTGGCTGGGAAAAGGTCTTCTCTCCCTTTCTGATGGATTTTGAAGAGATTAGTAGACCCAGACCAATTATAACGATTTGTTATCCCTCTTAATAGTCTCCTTCTTAGTCCAGTCAAGTTATGAAAAAGAAATTTCACTGTAAAGCTTCCTTAAATTCTGTTTGAGGAAAAAAAAAATGCTTACTGTTAATTTAAGGAAGG
Source organism: Promerops cafer (assembly GCA_013398275.1). NCBI lineage: Eukaryota > Metazoa > Chordata > Aves > Passeriformes > Nectariniidae > Promerops > Promerops cafer. Next base: position 580,798 of record VZSE01009680.1, read on the forward strand.
AACTGGGTTTTATTGCTAATATCATTTACTAGCCAGATTGAGACAATCTTGGGACCGAAGTGCATCTTCACAGGTTTAATTGCCTTTAAAAAAGATGTGATGAAACTTAAGCCCTCACAGAAGCACAGTAATAAAACTAATGGAATTCATTATCTTGTACCAAATATGCTTAAAGTAGATATTTTACAAGCAGAGTTCTGTTTCTTGGAACAACAGACCTTGTGTCTCTATGAAACTTTTAGATCAGCTTGTTCATATTTTATCTGCAGTTTTCCTACATAGGCATTTCTAGCATTAGAGGAAGGAACAGTTAATTGTCTCAGAGACAGCTACTGAACAGTTAAAACATTTAAAAGTGGTTTCAAAACTATTTGCATTCCCATCCATGCATCTGTCCATCCTCACAGAGATGAATCTATTCGTGACCAGTAGCAGTTTTTCACATTGTGTGAGTCAGTGCACTTTTAACACACACAGTCACCTGTTTAAAGAAATTCCATCACAGAAATCCTAATCCTACAATGCCTCTCCCCAGTGCACAGGGAGGAGGGAAAGCATGAGCTACCAAAAGCAAGCAGTTAAAGCTGTCTATAAATGCATAATACATTCTTCAGTTAAATAGTGATATTTTCTTCTTAATGTCTAATTCTGTTTCTAAACTGAGTCTTTTTTGGTCTTTCACAAATAGAAAGTCTTCTCTAGAAAAGAATTATGTCCCCACATAACTGTACTCACATTAGCTGCAATATTTTAAGTTGTAGCACTGTATAACAGCAGAACTCTGCTCCAAGTACCCTTTTCTGCATACCATATCTCAGATTTTTTCTGATTTTATATGTTATCTATTCTAACTAGTAGGGAAAGAAAAACACTGCCTTCAGCTATTTGTCTGCAAGATTACATAAGTATCTTTGAAAAAAAACCCAGACAACAAAAATCCAAAATCCAAATAAATTGGACTATTCAAAAACCAAAGTACAGTGCTTTCTATAGCAAACTTACAGTAAAACTATTTTTGCATCCAGGTAATTAATATAAATTGCCCACAGAAGACAGAAAGAGAGCCCAATGGTTTTCCTCATAACTGGCATTAACTCTGAGCTACAAAATTTTATTTCTTAGTTAACATCTAATTTTTACAGCAAACCTCCCCTTTCCAAAAACACCCCTGTTGTAAAACACAGATATGTGATTTTAAGTTCAATGCATACAAAATTGAGGTCTACACTGTGGCAGTAAAGTGTCATTTGTTCACACAGAATTTTACTCTATCAGATAAATCAAATTTTTTAATAGAGCAAATTTCATGGAAAAAAAAAATAATGCATTTGCCACAGGAAATCTATATGCAGCAAAATACCTTTTATTAAAGCCTGCTGTGAAATGTAATGTTTTGGCATTTGAAAAATGGATTGCAGGACATATTAAGAAAACTCTATTCAAAGGAATGTATCTAATTTAGATCAGAATCTCCTCTGAGCAGTTTCTCTCAGGCTGAGTAGATAATTCAGCTTAGCATCACTTTGCAGCAAGGGATGAAGGGAAACTGCACCCAGCAGGTCTCCAAGAGAACTCAGATGCCTAGGAATGCATTTATTGACCTCTGTGCTCATCTGAAACTCCATTTTACAAGATCAAAGCACACTGATATTAAAATAAAAGTACTGTTTAAAGTTATGTTACAACCTGAATTAAAGGGAAAAAAAAAGGAATCACTGGGAGAGCAAAGAATTCAGATTTTTTGAGTAATGATCATAACATTTAAAAATAATAAAGGTAAAGAGACTATATTATTTTTTTCTGCCACAGAACAGTTAAGTGTTAAGCAGGGATGCTAAGCCACTTCTCCTGGCAGTTATGCTTAGGTTTTTTAGGTGTTTATTTAGGGCAGTAATATCTACTTAAGCCACTAGTGTAACTCCCAGTGCTGTCTAAAGTGCTAGACTAGATACATAGAAACAGAGGATAAACATATCACTGTCTGCTAATCTATGCATAGTTCTGCCTCTACCACTGCTTGGGAGAAATTCTTACCTTCAGGAATTTATTTTCACACCTCTCTGTAGGGAGAGATTATGTTTTCCTCTGGCCCTGCTGTCACTAAATATATAAAATATTTTACTCAAGGTCACAGTGAAAATTCATGGTAGAGTGTCAGATTCAGCTTCTCTGGTTTCCAGGCCAGCACTAATCCCACACTTCATTTTGTATTCAGCCTTATAAAGTCCACCCCTTTGTAGCTGCTCTGTCTTTCCATGACTCTTTAGGGCTGAACAGCGGGGAGAATCCCAGTGACGAATCTTGAGAGAGGTAATTTACTCCTAACACTTTCAAACTTCCTGTGAAACCCTTTACAAACCCCTTAACAGGATTTACAAATAAATCGTTCTTGGAGTTCTTGGAGGGTGTAAATAAACAATTAAACAAATAAGCAAATGATCATCTCTTTCTTACACTCTGTGGTTAAAGGAGACCAGCCCAGTCTTGGCAGGCTGAGGAAGGAGAGATCCACTGCCATGGACCAGAAATGATGGGCAACATCTGGCTGTAAGAACTCAGTCTTGGTAACTCAGCAGCAGTGAAGAGCTCAAAGAGAAGCTCATAGGGCTTAAGCAAAATTATTGAAAGGCTCTTGTAGGGGATATTAATATTAATCTTCCTTTCTTTTCTACGTTCACTTTCATGTGCCACTCCTATAAACATATAGGACATCATTTCATACCATTAAAACAAACAAACAAGCAAGCAAACAAACAAAAACCAAAGGCCCAACCACCAGCTTTGTCCTATCCCTCTAGTTTTTAGCTCTCGAGGTAATTTATGAGGGTGCAGATTCATAATTGCTCCTGTGGCCTTGCAAATACTGCATTTCAAAAAAACCCTCAAAACCAACATGACAAAACCAAAACCAAATAAACAAAAAAAACATCTCACCCAACACATTCCAGTGCTCAATTTCCAGAGTTATTACCCTAGTAATGGAGGTCTTGTCTCTTAGTCTTTTAACTTAAAAATTACTGCTAAGCATTCATTGTTCATAGATAAATTAGTGAACATGTCAGAGGTAACTGGAGGACTAGAAAAGGAACCATTAGTGGTCATCTCACTATCTGCCACAGAAGACAATTTTTATATATCTATGAGCATATCTGCATGGCAGAATTTTCTGCCCACTTACTGTGTGTCTTGCTATGTATCTCAGGGGAGGTAAGATTAAGTTTTGTCTCTTAAGCTTAAATATATCCCTGTACTTTCCCTTACTTCTTTTGCGTTCCAGTTATTGTAGGCTGTGGGTTCTTTCCTTCTACAGGGAGATGAATTTTAATTTTCACTATGGTCATATTTCTAAAAGAGCAATGGTTCAATGGAGGTAATGTAGTTAGGAACAAGATAAGAAAAACATTAGAGGTGGTGTGTTCTGCCTGTTAAAAAAACAGCAAACAGCTGTACTTAACTGTACAAAAGTTCCTTATTTTTGCCAGTTACACTTTCTAGAGTTTTGTGCAAGTGTTATTGCCTTTTTTGTGGCTTTCCCTGTGCAAACAGAAATCCCAGCAAAAGTTGTGGATCTATATATGTCCATAAAGATAATGATGACTCCTGGTTCTGAAGCCATTTGTGGGTCTTGAGCAATAACTATGCCTGTTCTCTGTAGTCACCAGTAAACAATTATGCTTGCTCTCCCTGCACTCCTGCAATGTTGGATGTGTTTCTGTAATTGTCTTGATGTGTAATGAATTTAATGTCTCATGATTGTACTGCAGGGAATTAATACCACTATGAAGTCTTGGGACATCTTTAGGTGATTAAAACTTCATGCAAGTCCATATTTTATAGCAAAAGCAAGATAAATATAAGTTTGTTGCTTATGAATGGCAGGTGAAACTGTTGAGGGGTGACATTAAATGGACCCTTTTCAAAAGGGACTGAGAATCAGTGGCCTCTCTTGGTTATAAAAAACACATAAAGCAGCCCTATGAGAGTGTTTATCAGTTCCCTCTGCTGGCTACAAAGCCCAGGCCAGATGAGCAGCTGTGTTTGCGGAGGCGAAGGTCTGAAGTTCTATTCCCAGTGCTGTGAGCCTGTGGTGAGCTGATGACTGTGGTGTCTGTGCACGTCTGTGGACATCATTCTTTATTGGGGTCTCATCAACAACCACACTGAGTTCAATGTGAGGGCACTCAAAAATAACACGGACTTCCTGGTAGGTAAGAAATTTCCCACTCTGGGTTTGAGAAGCATGCTAGCAGCTATGCCACTCATAATTGTACACAGCTAAGGCATCCTTCTGTTTTGCATCATATGCACACCTTGCTTTTTCCACCTCTTCAAGACAAATGTGTGTGGGAGCTCATTACACTCATTTTAGAGACATCTGGGCAGTTAGAGCAAATATTCTTGGCAATCCTGAAGTGTAACACTTCAAAATGTCAGCTTCTGAGAGCTCCACATTTGCAAGTAAGAAGCAAATGGTCCCAAAAAGAACATTCTAACCTTAAAAAAAAAAAAAACAACCAAACAACAAAAGCAAAACTAACAAAAAACTAACAAAAACCCCACTATAAAACAAAATAGAAAAAGAACCTAACTACTTCTTTTCCATTCCTGTACAAAAAGGCCTATATGACCCAGTTACGCAACTGGAGAAACAGGTCATACAATTTATGCCGTCACTTTGAAATAAAGTTGGGATGAAAAAAAAATGTACTGCAAACTTTAAAAAGAGTTTTTGTTTTAAAAAAATATCCACGGCACTAAAAATCACACACTCCTGGATCAGCTATGCCAGCTATACTTCAGCTCCTAGGAATCTATCATGGCAACATATAGGATACATAAAACCTATCCCCTTAAAGGGAGAATGAGTCAAAACTAACAGCTTGACATAGTAGATATCAAAGGTATATTAAAAGCCAGAACTTTGAAACATCTGCAGCATATGTTTCCTGCTAACTAAAAAAGCAACCACTCTTTCCACACCAACATACTGCTGCATTCTTCACTCCAAAAGTAAGAGGTTGACAGTAGCACACTGCGGATTTGCACAGGGAACTCCAACCAAAGCATTTGATCATTTTTGCAACAGAAAATTCTGGAGAGTAAAACAAGTTTCTAACAAAACCCACTCTTACTATGTGAAGCAACAACACATGTATGTAATACATATTTTCTGGAATGGAGATGCTTACTTAGCCTTTCACTCGATATGGTTTTCAAAGGGGCAGAATGGAAGGTGGCACAGCCCCAGGGACACACAAACCAAAGATAATCAATTTACCACTGAAGAAATCTAGCAGTCAAGTCTGCTTATGCCAGCACATAACTCACCTCTGTTCTGCCCTTCCATTCTTCCCACCACACATGGAATTCCAGTGAATGGACAGTATCAGAACAAGAGTCTTTATGTAGCTTGGAGACCAGGAATTCTCTTTCAGCTTGCCTTAAATAGCAGCAGCAACAACAACAACAAAAAAGGGTTCAGATATTTCCTAGTATTCCTTTTTAAATGAAGTAGGTGATCTTAGCTGAACTCTCAGTTGATGGATATTAATGTAAAACACACAACTGGGACCCTTGTTGGCAAATCTCAGCAAAAAGTCAAGAGGTAGTTGCTTTAGGACAAAGCTGAGCAATAAAAGCAGGCGTGTGAGGAAAGTTTACGTTGCCAGCATTGATAGATCTGCCACCTGCACTATAGATGAAAAGAAAATAAGCAAGAGCAGTTAAGTATATCTCACCAGCGCTAGCATTCGCACAAAACATATTTTAGAAAATGAAGGGGGAAAAAAAGACAACATTCAGTACTTACTTCCTTTCAGTCAGTGGCTTGAATTGAATTTACCATAGTAGCACGTCACGTTGTTTGCTGCAGAAAAATGCAAAGCTTAGGCCTTTAGGAGTAAGTCTCTTGTGCTTTACCGATTCCAAAAATGTCAGTGCTTGTCAAAGTGTTTTTGAAATAAAACCAAAACCATGTTAATAAAATGAACTTTCCAAGACAATGCTGGCCAAAACTGATTCTTAGATTTCTTTTCAGTAATAAACTGCCTCTGTGGTTGCTGAGTTGATAGGGAAAAGGATTTAAAGAATCAAAGCCAAGTTCTGGTTAACTCAGGGTAAAAAAAAAAAAAAAACACCACTGAAACAGAACACAAGCCCTACAGTGAATGGACAGACTTTTGCTGAAGGTGGGCATAGCTTAGCAAAATCCAGCTATGCTTTCAAAAATGGCTGTAATCATTATTAGGCTGTAACTGAAGATATGCCAGGACTGCAACATTCATTGTAGGTACACCTTATGATATGCTGCTGTAGGTTATTGGACAAGCCTCAGTACTTTAATATGTAATCACAGGCTGAATGTTAGTTCAGAAGAGCTACCCTGCCTATTTATTAAGTAGTAATTGCCTAAGTGAATTAACAACTGGAAGGATTCTGTCCCATCTTATCCCAGCCTTATGGATGAATATCTCGAAAAATACGCTGCAGTGAAGGCTGAAGGTGTTCATGATGAACTGAGCTCCTGCTGTGCACAGAAGTTGCATGCAAAGCCAGGCAGTGAGAGCTCCAGACTGTTCTGCTGTATGTTCCTATAGATGCAGACATAGCCACCATTCCTGTCTTCCATGGAAGAAAGTGGTGCCATAGTTGGACGTTCTGTGTATGTTACAGGAATTCCTGCTCTCCTCCAGTTCAGCCACCCCACCTAAATTTAGGATGTCTATGCAGTACAGTCCAAGATGCTACTGCAAGGATGTTTTTTTTAGTTTTTATGCTTTGGAACTCAAATAGACTATTATTATCTTTTGGATATCTGAGCATAACTTATTACATCAGGAAACATGGAAGACATTTCAAAATTGTTCCCTAAGCTTGCATTACTAGTCTCAGCTAAAAACATTGCTCATGCAGAAGACTGTATGTTTAGCATTCAATCGTCATACTTGATTAAAGAGTAATTTACAGGAGTAATTTTTTTATTATTATTCACTGGTATAGGATTATCAGATGGCTTTCAGATTGTAGTTTAAAGGAAATCCATTCATCTCAGGTATGTTTTGTAATGTCACCTTCATTCCATTTCGATTTTAGATTGCTCTTAAGCAAGTAGCTACAGATACTCAGTGTCTAAAATCCAAGCGGTGGTGGTTAGTTCTGGCATGTGATTCTCATGGAATATTTCTGTTCCACAGTCAGGACAAGACAGCTCTTCAATTCAAATTTCAAGCACAAAAACTGCCTTTCACTGAGTTCAGAATTCACTTACAATGAATATTTTATATTATTCCTCTAAATACCCTATTTTCAACATCACATCTCTCACTTCTATGCTAAACACTGTCAAGAGCTCAATACAAAAGGACTGACAAGAAAAATAAGTTCAATTTGTGACTGCTCAAAGGCATTTTCTCTGCTACATGTGCTTTGAACTTTCTACCAACTGCTTATGAAAATAAGTATTTCAAAAATAAGTAAACAGAAACCTATTATATTTTCAATGCTCCACTTGTCAAGCACATTTCAAGAGCTGGAGTTTTAGCTTCATGGACATTCACAACATACACACAGCCTTATCCTTCAAAACAATGACCACAGCAGAATTGCTCCAGAAATTCCCCCCAAACCTGAAGGAGACTGAGGAAGTAAGATGGCACTTTCTGGGGGCACTGAGCATCACAGACCTCAGCTCGAAGTGCAGCAACCCTTCCTTCCTGGCTTCTCCTTCTCTGCCACCAGACATGATGACAAGAAATATTTTTGCTTTCTCAACTGCTTATAAATTGAGACAGCTTCAGGAAAACATGAAATGTTGTACCTAATGCCCAAAAGCTATCAAGATAGCAGGAGTTTGTGTCTGAATTCTGCATTCTTTGTGTCCACTATCAGTGGGCATCCTTCTTCCAAGCTTTGTTAATTTTGCCCCAGGTCTAAGATGACAGAAACATATGAAGGCCTAGACCTTAACATCAAGGCCTAAACCTTAACAAGACAATTCTACCAACAAGTAATTAGTTTTTCTACCCTCTGGCCATCACTTAGAACTTGCTTGTTAGCTGCTCTGTTTCCTGGATTAAATCTCCCTTCTTGTTGATTAGGCGTGAAAGTATACAAAGATCAAACATTAAAGAACATCCTTTCTTAAGAAACTTTTACATATTCCACACTTTGCCACAAGCAGATTGCATTTAGCGACGATTGAGTTGTAATGGTGTTGTAGTCTAGTCTAAAACAAAACCAAACCTCAGGGCACCCTGAGGGCTCCACCCTGCTCCACAGCCATTACCTGCCGGTAGCACGGTCCTGAGGAAAGCTGCCGTGGCCTGGCGGGGTGGTGACAGCTCACCCTCACCGGGCTGTGGTGGGGGCAGGGCCAGCCCAAGCATGGCCCTGGCTCAGGGCCCTGTCAGTCAGGCTGGGCCCTGTCGCCCTGGAGCACCTCTCACCTCCTGTGGCGGCTGTGGTTCCCTCACGCGCCAACACCAGCGCCATTTCTGCACAGGGGCGGTCAGAAAAGTCATTTACAACCTGCGCCTCCCATGCCCAAAGGAGAGGCAAGAAACTCCCCACAGCCCAGTCAGCTGAGGAGCATTTATGGAAACACAATGTGTTTGAGGTTTCTTGGGTTTCAGAGATACAGCCCCGGGGCTTTGCTTCTGCGTGCCAGCCCTCGGTGCCCCTTGGAGAAGGATCTGGGCAGCATTAGCTCGCACAGATGCCGACAGTGCTGGAAGGCCAAAAATTAAGGGGCTGGGGGGGGGGGCTCCACTCTCAGCTGGAAAGAAAATGTCGCATCATGTGAGGGAAGGCTGCTCAGAAAGAGAAGGAAGGCTGCTCCAGCACACACTACAGGAGGTTCAGGACCTTTCAGATTTTCACATGTGGAAGCAAAACTGAAGCTGCTGTAAGTTTAAAAAAAAAAAAAAAAAAAATAAAATAAAAACCCACCTGCAAAAGATGGCTACTGTATAGGGTATCTAGTATAAGAGTAACCAGTCCTGTAGAGTTAAAATTCTAAACCCTCATAACTCCCCCAGAAAATACCAAACACTTGGGTATGTTTGGGATGTGAGGAAAGAAATATCATGTGAGGAAAGAAAATGATAAAACTACTGTAGTCAACAGGCAGGCAGTTCAGAAGGCAAACAGCTGAATGGAACAGCTTCATCATTTCTTTACAATGTATTCTCCTGGCCCTGCTTTGTTCAGCACAAAGGTTTTTAAGGCTGAGTTCTTTTGATCTGTATGTTACACCCCCTAGCATGGTGAAGCCCTGACTCATGATCAAGGTTTTCAGACAAACAAAAAGCAGCAGCTCTTGAAGGCTTGTAAATTGTACACAGAGCAAAGCTGACTCCTGGAGTCTTGCTCCAGTCACTTTAACACAGTCCTGTTTACACAGATGATTGGTATGTCTGGAAAGACACTGCTACAAATGGTTCGCCTCCCTTTCCTGGCTTCAGAAGCATCCAAGAACCTCACACACAGCAGGTTGATAAATTTATCCTTACAAGCACCCTGGCAACATCACTCTCATTTCAGAGGAAATTGAGGCACAGAGAAAGTTGCTGGTGTAGCATTTCAAGAGATTGCTTCTGGCCAGATTCTCAAGTGTCTTCCCATCATGATAGGAGCTAGATGGAGAGTTTGCTTCCCATCCGGGCACCTCAGTGAAAATCACGAGTGATCAGCACCCAGTAGCTCTCACAATGACACTTGCAGACAGATTTTCTAAGAAGTTCCTTTGATCATCTGGCCACTGCCTCAGTGGAGGCAGAGAGCTTTTGAAAAATCTGATCCCGTTTGTGGGTGCTGTGCATTTCTCAAAATTCTTGCTTAAGTGACCTGGCCAAGGATGCAGACTAAAATCTGAGCAGAACCATTTTGGCTAATCCCTAGGCCAGTGATTAAACCACAAGTGTATTCTTCCATCTTCAGCAGAGAAAGAATAGACACTAGTTGGGGCAGCAAAATGCCAAACAGCCGCCAGTATCCGTGCCTGCCAAGAATAATGCCCGGATACTTGTGGGCAAACCAGACAGCCACATTTTGGTACTTTCCTGAGAAAGAATTCTCTCTAGTAGCAGTGCCAGAGTCTGGCAACCTGGTTTATGCTCTTTCCAGATGTACCTCTTTCTTTCTGGGCTAAAACCTTTGTGAACATGGCCCCAAAACAGGCACACCCTCCTCACTCTTCAGAAAAAACAGCAGCTATCCAAACACTGTCCTGTCTCCATTATTCTTAGAGAGCCAGGCACGCTTGGGCAAGACAACACTATTTTGTGTAACGATGAAGAAGCAGTGATCGTGTCAGTGAAGATTCTTGTTTTCATTGAATATTTCATTCATTTTTGAACATAAGCAACCACTTAGATGCAGAGGAGGAAACACATGCTATTCTTGGCCAGACTTTACCTCTGTGGGAAGCAGCAGCCTCCTTAAAGCAGCCTCTGTACACTGTATGATTTAGCTACATTTATGATTGTCCTGAACCTCAAGCAAGGACCTGAGTACCTGAAAGTGTAAATGTGTGCAAAACCCCCCAGCCTCAGCCCGGATCCTCTGTTTTATGCCCTGTTTGTGTGGGGTCCATTTGCAAATGACAGTTTCCAAAGCCATGAGCTAAAGGCTAACTTAAAAATTCTTCAAACGGACTATATTCATTCATCTGCCAACTGAGATACTGCTCTGTGTCACTCAGCAGCAGCTTGTTGGACTGTCTATCACAGGACTCCATGTCAGAATCCAGTTTTCATTAAATGCTCTCTGTCTTGCCTCTGTCCCCAGCTTTCAGACCACCTCTCAAGTAAGTATCTGACCAGTCTGGCAATATGAAGATAAGGCACCCAGTCACTAGCATGCCTTAAGAGAGCACAGATATCACATGGTAACTATTGAATGAAAATGTTTACAGAAAAATAGTTTTGTAAAACAGCTCAGACTAAGCTGTTGCTGAATGTTGAGCTCAAGCTTCAAGCTGTATAAGCCAAAAAATGCAGCTGTATCTTTTCTAGCTACAGCTAAAAACAGCAAAGTGTACTGGTAAAACCTTTTTGGGGGAGGGAGGGAGATCCTCTCCAGCAGAGGATTACATCTAGAAGCAAGTGTGAACATTTTTTTGCTCTGCTGGTTGTATACCTGCAATAGCACACAACATAAGTGATGATTGTGGTTTGTACTTTGATTGTTGAATGGCTGCTTTCACTTGATTCTGACATCTGCTGCAGTAATTATTGTAACAACTCTTGTCAGAAGCTGGACTTCAGAGCACTGCCCCAGTCTAATAATACAGCCTCAGCTTTACAAACAGAAAATGTGAGGCAGGAAGGGATGAGCTCATGAAGCACATTTATGCAGGCAGTTAACTGTACATGCTTTGATGTACGTTGTGACCTAAAGTGTTAGAGGGAATATCACGGAGGAACTTGGTTTATGATTAGTTGTATTGTGGGCCTTATGGTTTTGTTAGTAAATTCGTCACTACTTTTCACTTCTTCCATCTTGCAGATTTTTGTTTATTTTAAATTCTCTTTTCCTGTCCAAGAGAAACTAAGGCATTTCGGTGAAAAAGCTGGGGTCAACTGAGGGCCCAGGTCAAGAAGTCTGTCTTGGGTGTCACCTCCTGTAAACTCAAAATCTAGCAACAGTTCAAAGAAAGGTCTTAGTTCAGAGAGCAGTGAGGTAATCAGGACACAGCTTGCTGGTAAAGGACTGGGAGGTGTGATGCTGGTGCAGAGGTACCAGAAAGGACCTGTGAAAAAGGCTGGCAGGTTTGATAGTCCAGCCTGATGTGGCTTTGGAGCAGGAGCAAACAGGAATTCCAGTGGTGACAGGAAGGATGCTGACAGTAAGCAAGGCTGATATGCAAAAGATGAACCCTTCTGTGCAATTGGCTTACTTTGGAGTCCAGGTCTTGGGACAGTAGGGCTGTTCCATTTTGCTTTTCGAGCTATGTATATGAGCACTGACTTTTTCTCCTGGTCTTAAATGTAATTTGTGGCTTACATCTTTTGTATTAAAAAGGTAGCAGCACAGAGACTTAAAGGTAGGATAATCAACTCCAGATAATCAGTCTCATGAGATGCTGTTACTCTGGGAAGTCTGTGTTTCTGTCAAAATTTGTCAAGAAATGCACTCCAAGAATTGGGAGACATTTCCTTTTACTACTAATGTTTGCATTTCCACTAGGAAGCTGTAGTTTTGAACTTACATATTCTGAGAAAATGTTTTGCTTAGAAATTCCTGCTTATTCCTTTGGGAAATAATTGGAATTACTTATTAAATATAATCACTTAGAATTGGATGAAAATCTACTGTCAGGAGATAACAGTCAGCATTTTCCAAATCATTCTTCTCTCTGTGCCCATGCAAACAATCACTTGAAATCACTGCCTGACACAGGTCTTGTAAGAACCCGAGTCCCATTTTTAACCCAGACAAGCATTAGAGAAAACTGTTTCCCTTCAGGAAACTACACAAGGCAGCCTCCCTAAACTGAGTCATTTTCCAGCCTTTACAGATTCACCCATGACAAAGCAAAACAGTCTCCTGACTGAATTTATACAGCTAAATAAATAACTTTTTAAGTGTTTAAATGTCATTGTGAAAGTAAAAAGATGAAATGTGCTGTATATCATCTCTACAAAACCAGAAGTAGTTATATTATAAATAAACAGAGTTTGCTTGGTATTAGGGACATAGGAAATTCCATTCAAGAACAGACAAATGGCACATCTTGTCTGGTATCCTGCATCTGGCACAGGCCTAGAACAGATGCTTAAAATACTTGGCTCCCTTGGTCCCACAGTCTCCCCTGTTCCACCTGCCACTAACATTATAAATCACAGTTCTCCTAACCTCTGGTGAAAGTCCCTTCCCTGCTCACTTGCATAACGTGGGAGGTGGAAGCAAGGGCCAAGGGAAGGTGGAAGCAAGGGCCTTTGCCCTGTGGGATCCTTGTTGCACTGTTCGGTACCGAGTTTGCCCAGACTGTGGTTCTGACTGGTGCAGAACATTGCTGCCTGTGTTGCCCACGTAGCCAAATGAAGCAGCTCGTAGGTGAGGACTGTGCTTGGCTCCAGGAAAAGGGGGGAGCAAACCCCTCCTCACCCTTGTTTGCACACAGGAGGCCAGCACAGCTACCACCAGACTGTTACTGGACTGACCTCTTTGTATCAAGGCACTGCCTCCTAATTGCACCCTACTGCTCAATGACATTTATATCCTGGTGTTGCTCTCGTAGTAAATTTGAAAGTTTAACGCATGATGACTAAAAATTAAATGAGTTTATTGTCTATCCAGCAGAGTTCACTTTTGTCCTTATCCCAAAGTTATCAAAACATGGGTTTGGGCCACTTAATGCAGGCTCCCCTCTTTAGGTGACTGGTGCTTCTAGCCATTGTCACCAGTGTGACATGCCTGTATCCAACAAAACTGACTGTGACATTCTCCCTTACTAGAAATGTTACTTGCCACAGACAGTCTCCTTCATAGCCAACATTAAATTCAATGGTACAGTTGGTTAAAGGCCTCTAAAACAGACAAATGAAAAATCAAAACATTCCCATTTAAAAAGCTAAAAGTTTTAAACCCCCAAATATTAATTGCTCTCTGTATTCCCATGTGAAACATAATAGTATTTTAAAAAGGCTAAAGAGAACTTATGGCTATAGGTAAAGCAAACAACTAGGCAAAAAAAAAATAAAAAGCATTTGAAGGAAAAAAACTGTGCCCATCAATTTGAGCATATTATCTCTACAGTTGCTAAATACTGCTTTTAGAGACTGACCTAATAAATCTTTACGTATTAATAAGGGAAAGCTGAATCCTGATCGTGTGCAAGAGCTGTTGGATTCAGTTTGATATGTCAGTTTTCTCCATGCTCAAGGATTTTCTGATTTTGGTTCCATCCTACTGAATATAACATTCAGTGTCAAAGGTCTGAATCTAGAGCAGACCTTTGATCTAGCTACCCCAAATTTTGTATCCATGAAGGACAAGACTTGGCCACATCAATCTGCTTGAAAGAGTGGACATACTAAAGCTGATACAGTACCTAGGAGAAGTTTGCATCCTTTAACATATTCCAAATTGATATCACATTCAACAAGGCTCAGTATTAACAGGAGCTCTGTGACTTTCTGTACTTCTTTCCTGTTTCACAAGAGCAATGACTTTCAGAATATTCATCTTACTCCAGTCAGGAACAGTTGTAGAGGTTTTTCAAGGCAGACAAATGAGTCAGACACTTGTTCCAAATAAATGAAAATGGTGTTCCAAGTTTCCTAGACAGCTTTAAAAACTACATACAGCAATTCAGCTGCTTAATCTATTATGTTTTACATTTTGCATTTAAGAAGACCATTTTATTCCAGATATAGGTTGTTTTGTCCACAGCAGTCCACAGCCACCTCACTTTGTCTCTGCTGTTAACATACATGCTGGCCACCTTGCTCATGCCATTCCGAGGAACACAAGTAGCACTCTTCAAAGCAAAGAGAAACTGCTGAGGTTCCCAGACTGCCATGGATATCCTAAATAATGGTGAACCAAATTTCCTAATGTCTGTAATTGCATTTGCCCATTTGTTTAATGAGGATGTTAATATTTTGCTTTCTGAGGAAAAATGTTGTAAACCTCAATTAATATATTCATTACAAAAAGGGCATGAATTACAGCTTTAACTGCGCAGTAAAATAGAACATCTGCATGAATAAATAATTATAAGGAGATATATAAAACTATAAAAATAACTTCTTTACTGCAAACCTTGCCTTAACAAGAAACATAACTCCTTCCTCCCTCAAGAAATCTGAATACACTGACTCATGTCTTTGTTTAAGTGTCATGGTAAATTTGTTCTTTTATAACATGTAGTAGTTTAGCTTTGAACTTTTGAGTTTTGGAAAAGGCAGAGCGGAAAAATGTTTTCATGGGAGAGGAGTGCACATTCCAGAGCTGTCGACTGTTACTCGTTTATGAGGCAGGGGAAAAACTACTTTGGTTTTAGGCTTTGGTTGGTGCAATTTGTTGTCTGGTATTTTGTGATAAACCAGAGCTTACATTGTCCACTGAAGTATTTCAATTGTCTCTCTCATCTTTCCAGCTTTTACTTGTTAAAAATGCTGACCAATCTTGAAACTGAGTGCGGCTGAGGAGAGAAAAATTAGTTGTGTACAACTAGAAATAATGATCCTTTATAATATACCAAGTTATCCAGTGAGAAAATAACACATAGTTTTCTGTGAATTATAGAGCTGTACCAAAGCATAGTGGAGGAACGCAGATGATATTACTCATAAAAACAGAACAAACCAAAATGTGAGCCCTTCATGGTGCCTTTGTAACCTGAGCAACAGTTTTAAACATAATTTTCCTGGGCTGTTTCATGTTTATTTCATGTATTAATGTCTGATTATATCAAAAATATTAAAATAGGAAAATAAAATAAACTCTGAGTAGCTTATTTATTCAAGTAAAGTCAAAAATATCTTTTTGCTCTCCTGCCCTTTTGAAAGCTATTAACATACATTCTTCCTTCCTTCTCTTTCTAGAAAAGAAAATGCAGATTGTCAGAATCCTTCAAATTTGATACTCGGCACTGTTATGGTCTCTTCATTACTGGATGTGGAGTCTGGATATCAGAATTGGTATAGTGAAGTACTCTCCTATTAAACTGAGGTAATTTTCTGACATAATTAATGAAAAAGTCTAATGCTGAAACAATGTGATTAACAAGCTTAAGTTTCATTTCCTGAGAAAAATTACCACCATGGAAAAGGATCGATCTTGTCAAAAATATTCACAGGCAAAAGGTAGAACCTACATGAGAATGCTAACCTCTAGCCAGAGATGAGAACTTCTCCATTCCCAAAGCCAGAAGATGTCAGGGTATTACTCTGAGAAAGGGGGGCTTTGCTGAGGACATCATCTTCTTTTCAGACACAAATCGAGATCAGTTTCTGCTTGTTGGCATAGGCATCCCTGCAGTGGCCTACTTCATAAATATGACCCACTCAGCAGGAAAACTGCCTTTCTGAAAGCCCACAAGTCACTGGTCAACAGTGTCACATTTTCCCTCAAGAAAGGAACTGCACACAGCACAGGGATGATGTAGGCACAGTGTGTTACAGGAACATGCAGCTTGGGATGCAGACAGGAAGGCACTCAGCTGCAGAATTGTAGTAAAAAAATACAACCTAAGCAGGTGGCTCTGAAGCTTGCCTATAAGCATACAGAGATATAATTACCTTCATAACCAAGTTATGTAAAAAAGATTTTCAGAAAGTATCTCTTCCTTTTCTGGCACATCAGTAATCAAGATACTGTCAGTTTTGTGTTCATTGCCCTAACAGCATTGCACAACATTCATAGTATATTAACATGAATCCTAAAGATTTAAATAGGTTGTCATAATATCACCACTCCAGACAAAAAGAAAAAATGCAGAGCTAGGAGCACAGGAAGATCAGCTAGAGGATAGATATATTCTTATATCTAACAAAGCTGCTGCAGGCTCCACATTTGCTTTCAAAGTAATGGAATTCCATTACAAAACAATAACCAACATGGAACATTATTCTTTGAGGTCATTTAAAACCCTGTCTGTTAAACAAATGATACTCCAATTTTATTTTTTTTTTCCAAGACTTCATATTTCTTATATATTTTCAGCAAATTTTGTCCAATCTGTCGCCTAAACCAGCACTTTGGACCACTGAGAAATTGTTTGCTTAAAGCCAGAACTCTGATTTCAATACCTTTCTGTTATTAATATTCCTTAAGTTACATTTCAGCTTCCAATCAGGGTTTGCTGCAACAGTTTCTCTTTTGATGCGAGTCCACTGTACAGTACCTTGGATCTCAGCTAGAATGCACACCATGTCATGTGAACAGTGAAAAACAATATAGCTCGCTCAACTTACCCAAAGTAGGTTGAATCAGGAGTTTTAAGGATAATCAAAACCATATTTTTACCAGCAAGCAGAGCCAGTAAGTCATTGAAGCTATACAAATATATTCATATCCACATTCCACTTCATTAGAAAAAGAATCTCACACCCAGGAACACAAAAAGTCAGAATACTGAATAATTGTGGAACCAAAAAATGGAAGAATACAGTGGTCTTTGCATGAGAAGTGCATCATAAAAGGGATTCCAGTAAAACAAGGTGATTCTTCAGACTTTGTATAAACTTTTTTATGCCTTAGCAGACATTGGAAAACTTGAAGGACTTTGCATAGAGCCGTATTACTTACAGAAGGATTTATTACTTGTATTCTTTAGGTGAAACTTACTTATGTATGAATTGATATACAAATGCTTGCAAGTATGGAAGTGCATATATATTTCCAGCAAAGCCTGTCGCTGAATATTTAAGACCACCTGATAGTCTTGTGGTAATGTCAACAGATAGGTGCCAGTCAATTTGGTATTTTATGTCAGCAGGTTATTCTACATGTGAGAATACATCTGTGTAAATGCAACAGCATGTTTCTTATAGACGTTGTGTGCAAGTCTTTACAGGACTTGTGTCTAGACCAAATCTGAATTTAGACTGCTGTCACTGAGAGCAGAATCCATGTCTTTGTACAGTTTCTGTCATGTTTATTTTTATTTTAAATACTGGCTTTCTTTTCATTGCTAACTACAAAGGCTGATTTATCAATATAAGTGGAAGTTCCCCAAACAGCTGCCAACATAGAACAGAGTCAATAGCAGCAATTCATGGCCTTCTTTAGTTTGTTGTGTTTATTTTAATGCTCAGAGCCCATATAGGCAAGAAACTATTTCCTATACTGGAGATGGAAATACTGCTCACCCCTTTGTAGAATACAAAGCTAAGAAATGAAATTTAAATGATTTAGTCAAAACTAAACACTTTCCTCATCTCAGAAAGGCAGCACTGGCCAATTCAGCCAACTTGTGGCTACCTGAAAAAGGGAATAATTTGATCACCTGTGCCTGAAATCACACATTTTTAAGTTGTTCTAACCACAGTGAAGGCACAGCTTAACTGAATGATTTCACCATGCAGAGTTATTTCCCACGTTCCTTTGTTACTCCAGTAATGTAAAAAAATTCAGGAACTGGAAAGTCATATGATCCATAGAAAAGAGAATATTGTGGTTTCTAAGAAAAATATTTATTACCAAGTAAGCTATTTTGATTTATTAAATGATAGCTTCCCATCGTAGTGTTTTTTGATATGGTGTTTGAAACCACAATGATTGTACAAAGCCAGCACCTTATTTGTTTAAACGCACTCACTTGTGTTTTTCTTAATAGAAGTATCAGTTCATGACAATGCCAGGTTCATAGAAGCTCGTCCAGGAATAAATTCTTGAAAAATTATTTTTTTCCTAGAGTGTCCATTAAGCCAGGGCAGGCACTGTGTCCCAGTGCTAGTCTTCTAACATTAGATTTATAGGATGTTATAATTAACAACAGGTGATGGGCAGCACTACATGCACAGCAAGCAAAGTGAAAAGACTGGCAGCTCAAGAGCCACTTGTGAATCATCAAAGCTTTTGCCTGGATAAACGCAGTAGTAAACCTGATAGGTCTTCTGGCAGTTGTTTTGGGTTGGGTTCTTTTTGTTTGGTTTGGTTTGTTTGCTTGGGTTGTTTTTTTTATTCTGCCACCACCCTTGATCCTTTTTCGTATCAAAGATTAGGGACCATCTGGCTGTTTTTACAGTTGTGTAGCTTTGCCACCTCTGTGTTTTCTATCTATGAAATGAGATAAATTATGCTTCCCTACTCACAGAGGACTTCTTGGAGGATCACAGACAAGTCTACACAAAATTTTGAAACTATGCAGATTTTTAGGAGACACTTGTATCTCTACTATTCCAGCTCTTTCAAACTTGTGTTCTGAACACATAACAGAAAACAAAAGGTTCAAAACACATACTAGCACACTTCCATTTTAAGAAAAGCTGTGCTTCAGCTTAGAGCTAAAAAGGAGGAAGAGAGACACTGAAACACATGAACTGGCGAAACAAAAATATGTCCCAAATGAATTTTTCTTTGCATAGCTAAACAGATACCTTTTTTTCCTTCAGTTGTGAGACTATAAACAGGGCAAGGTATGTTGGGAAAGGCAATGAGCTTGTTTAACCAAGTGAAGAAGGACATGCATCCCAAATCTATGAACAGATCTAACTTTTATGAATCATTCTCAATGTACCAACCTGATGTCATCATGATATTCATGCGTTAATTATATGTTGTAACATATTGATTATAACATAGGAGCACTTTATTTTAATTGAAAAACCACATGTGTTTTGGACAACCTCCTGTATATTCTTATGGACACTAGTAAATACTTTAAATGCACTAACTGGTAGAAAGACATAAAAAGAAATATTTAAAAAGAAAAAATATTTGAAAGAAGAAATATTTAACGAGAAAAAAAAATCAGTATTCATGCTGTAAAGAAAAAAAATCAGCATCCGTGCTGTAGAAAGGATTGGAGATTTTTCATAGATACCATGCTCTTGCCAATAGTCCACGATTTCCTCTACAAGTAACTCTTATACATTAAATTAATTTCTGCTGAAGCTCCTTCAGTGTGTTTCTCCCCTCCTTTCATCCTCGCAACCTCAAAATACACTTGAATCAGTAACCTTAAAGTTCTTAGCACTATTATATTAGAGAGCAATTGCTATTATTCTAGATTTATGTTACCAGGTTGGCAACAGGACCACATGGTGCAATGGAGAATTTATCCTGCTTGCTGCAGAGTTTGCACTTCATTAAAATTCACACAGCAGTGCTTATCTATAGCTGAGACAAAACGTGGCCCAGGGGAACACTTGTTACTCTGGGTAATTAATCAGAGGTGATGGGAAATTTTTCTTAGTGTTCTTGATAATCTCTAGGGCATCATCCAACTGTGAAATTTTGGCCTTACTGAAGTGGAAAGCAAATTTCATCAGTAACTAGAACAGGCCAAGACATTTCTCACAAAGCACTTCACGACCTGGTGTCATCTGGCAAAGTTTCTTTCTCAGTACAGTGTTTTTTCAGAGCTGGAGCAGCAATTCATTTCTATTGAATATTTCACATGCATACATTAAAAGTCCCTTCTTTTGGCAATCATAAGCATATTTTAAGAAAGGTTCTGCACATTCTGTAGGGTAAATACCTTTTTAAAGGGCTTGAATGTATACTCAAAAAAAGTCTCTTAGCTCAGTGAACTTGCAATCGCATCCTCAACAGGAAATTCGTGGTTTCGCATGGGCAGGGAGAAAATACTAAAGACTGTCAAAATGCTTGAAGATTCAAGCACATAGCTTGAAACAGCCAGAAAACTTCCCCTTTCTAGAGTGAGGCTAGCCTCAAAGATAATTTTTTAATTAGAAAAAGAAGAATCACTCCCTCCATCAGATGCTCAAACTTTAAGTTGTGTTACTGAAAAAATAACACCTTTAAAAAAAAAAGAAAACCCAAGCCAATAGCATTTTATTATTGTGGTTGCTAGGCAGAGGTTTTCAAATTCATTTATGTTGAGACCAAACAGAAGTGTGTTATTCTTACTGAAGTGCTTCAGGATAGCTAAACTTCTACTGCATAAAAGTAGGAGGAACTTTAAAAAGACCGAAAATATTTTCAATTCAAAAGAAGAAACTTCCCCAACCCAAAGGACTATTCAAACATCTGTCAGGTCTCTTAGAAAAAGCTCAGTGATTTAGACAAGTGTTAGACAGAACTGAAACTGACTCATCAATTTTATTTCCCTTTAGCTCTTCTAGGTACAACTTTATTAGTACTGACTGTGAATAATGAATTAACATTTATTTCCTATTTTTATCAACTATTCATTAGTTTAGCCATTCTTGTCCTAAACCTAAAGATTTTTTTCCAGCTATAACTATTTAAAACAACATTATTTCAAGAGTTATAATATATACAAAATAATTGAATCATGAACAGTTATGGTATATAGGACAGAAGTTTACAGGCTAAATTTAAATTGACTGATATTTCATGTAAGTGTTGCTGCAACATAGAGGACTGCTGAAGAGATACTGATGGACAGGTTTATTGAAGCTCACAAAGAGAGCTGCAAGCTTCCTATTTCTTTTTTTGACTGACCCCTGGCTCACAGTAAGTTTTTTCTGATTAAGAACATACTGTGTTACTGCTGGATGCTCTTGTTTTGAGTATGTTGTACAAATTTCACTGTGACAGGAGCTAAATGAAAGCCCATTTTCTCAAATTACTAAACAGCATCATGAATTCTAGCATGGACATTTCAAAAAAGTTTATTTCTCATTGTGGTGACTAATACAAGCTCCCCATAATGGTTTCACAAAGGGATTAACAATTTTATGAGTTTAGCAAAAGTAACTGGCACTCAGCATTAATTGCAGCCTTGAAAGCCTATCCTAAACAAGTCATCATAATTCCACGGATCCAAAAGAGAATCAGTTCTCTTCTTTACAGGTAGATACTTGGATGTAGTTTCTTGATACTGCTTCTTCTAAATGAAAGTTAATGCTGGTATTTTGCTTTTAGAATGAGCTATATCTCACTGATAGAGTAAATTATGAAACAAGACATTTCAGGGGTCAAGTTACCATGCGTGCCAAGGTCTACATTTCAAGTGCAGGACCTGGATGCGAGATCTGTACCCACACTCATGAGGCACATAACTTTCCCTGAATACTTCCACTGATCAGCAGGAAGGCCACCCACTGCTTGTGTAAGTCTGAGTACAGTTTTTATTTGTGTGCCTCAATTCCTTTGAGTGAAAACACACTGGTGGTACACTCCTTACTATAGGAGTTAGGATGATAAGCTGGTTACTGTTTGTGAAGTAATAGCATGTTGAAGTCTGCTTAGCTTACCTCCCTCAACTCAAGGATAGAGCTATATGAATTCTGTCTTAAAGAACTTACAGTCTTGCTGCTTAACTCTAAGACATCCACATTGCTTATCTAATCCGTGTATGTGAGAGAGATCTGATTCAGCTATCTCAGTCTGTGAATGGCTGCAGTTAAATCAATGTAATATATTTCACACCAGGGACAGAATTAAGTATCTCCTTGATATTTCATTTAGTATTTATGCAAGCGTAGAAATACTTATATAGAGAATTTTCTTAATGGGGAACTAGACTCAAAAGTCACATAGAAACAATACAAGCTACACTGTATTTGAGCTACAGAAATAAGGGAAAGGTAAGATGAAGGCTCTTGGCACAAATAAATTACCTTAAACCTTGTAAGCAAACAGCACAACAAAACCCATAAAATTTCCAATTCAGCAAGAATATCCTTTTTGTTTCTGTTCCCTTATTAAATGAATGAATGCCACCAAGCCTGCTAGAGACATACAGGTGGTGTATGCTTGTCATGCTAGCTAACATCCATATAGATACTGTGACACTTGCTGTCATTTTATCAGGAAAAATCTGTGGTAGCGGGAGAAAAAAGGAAATTCAAAGTCTCTTCAAAGATTATTAAGCAACTTCACAGATTTATTTGCATAGAATTACTCTTACCACACCACCAAACAGTTGAGTATGACTGCCCCCACAACTCTACAGATAAACACTGTAGAAACAAGCTGTATCTGTATATATTTGCCTGAGTTTAGTACTACACCTAACTACAAATTTTGAAAGTAGGTTATAGAATATGCTGTACCTCAGACCTGATGGATTAAAAGAAAAGATTATTAATATAATTTCTTGCAAAATAAGTAATTCCCAACTTACAATATTTTGGAAATTAGTAAGAAAGAGAGCAGCTAAAGAGATCTGGATTACTCATAGACTTAGACAAGATGGAAAACAATTAGATCATCCATCTCATTTTCCTGCCAATGCAATATTGTTCCCTGCAGTACAATTTGTAATGCTTAGTTTTTGAAGTCCCTTGAGAAGGGAGATTCCAGCATTTCCTTTGGACACATACTGGCACACTCTGTCAGGCAGGTTTATCCTCCCTCTCTTCAATCAAGCATTTCCTGTCTCCTCGTACTTCATCTTCCACTCAAGAATTCTTCCTCCTTCTTAGTGCCAGGGCCTTTCAGGAATCCAGAAGGACTCTGCCTACAGGAACAGATATTCCCAGAATAGGATATTCCACAGTATGGAAACCTATAGCAGACAATTTTAGAAGAACATTCTAGTAAGCTCCTTTTGCTGGTCCTTGTGTGCCATCTGGGGAGGATGCATCTGAAAGGTACTTAACCACCTTGGAACATTTTCTGTCCTTCAGTATGAACTTTGGGGAGAGTATCTGTTAAAACCAAAGGTTGACTGCCTCAGATCAGGTTAGCAGGACTGCTGAATGAACATCCTGCAGTGAAAAATAAGTATGTCACTAGTGATTTGTCCCTTTAAATAAGTGGACATAAGAAAGAGGCCTGAAGAAAGTAGAAAAATATGGAGAAGAACGTTGGCCCAGTGATGACAATACAAATCCATCTGTGCTGGATGGATGTGCTCAGGAGAGTATCCCATATAGGTACAATATTCACAGTCATGCTACAGACACAGTAGCCCACAGCAACTCATTCCAAGCAGTTCTCTCATTGACAGAGTAGTTGTGGGAAAAGATTTATTACCACTCAACAGGCCGTGTGCAGACTCGGCATTGTGAAATCCTGATGTGTGTTTGTGAAGAGATCCCTCTGTAGTTCCTGCAAAAGCTGATGGTTCCTAAGGAACTCCAGGCCAAATATGGCCTAAGGGTTTTAGACATCTGAAGAGTCAGGTCAAGACAGGAATTTAACTGTGGTTTGCTGAGTGGAAGTGTTAAACTTGTCAGATTGAGTAATACAGCCTTTTAACCTGAGCAGTCCAAGTCTACTACCTTGATGACAACATTGTACTACAGGTCATGACAAATGTCATTGTTGAACCAGAGGTTTAGCTTTGTCTTGGAAGAGCCTTGCCAGAGTACTCAGGGATATTTTCTGAGAACAACAACAAATGTTAAATATCTTTTTGTTCTTCAGATTTGAGCAGGTGGACTTCATAGTCATTGGTCTTGCAAAACGGTTTGCAGCAGGGAAGGATTAAGTTTCCATTACCTAACTCAAAATACTGGCCAAATATAAAACAAAAATGATGAAAGAATTTGGTTGTAATTTGGTCTGGGTCTTTGAAGGGATAGAAATATTCTTGGATGTGTCCTTTGTTTTGACACATTTATGCCGATTACAAATGGAAGGGCAAAGTTGGAGTATTATTTCCTCCAAACTGTCTCAGCCCCACTTTGTTCTTGTGTCTCTAACTGAATCCCTTTGACAGTGAAGGAACTTTCTCTTTTAATGTAATTGTTCTTGAAGGTGTTTAAAGCATCCAAAAGAGAAAAGGAAATAGTTCTACAAGTAATTTGTGGAAATCTGGAAAGTATCTATAGCTTGTAACTTATACAAGGCAATGTAATTTTAATAAATTTTTTGCTGCTCTTTGAGGGGGAAAAAAAAAAAGTAGAACCAGAAAAACTGCATCAGTACCTATTTAATTTAAAATTCAGAGAGCTAAATCAGTGTCTTTTCTTTTATGTTTTACTGAAACTGTCTTGAGCGCTGCTTTCTTTAGCAGCATCAATTTCAGGAATGAAAGCTAATTAGTGAGAATAAAGACAAGCACATCTGGAGTGAAAAAAAAACAGGCTAAAAATTCGATCTTTGTATACTTCATTTGAAGAACTGTAACAGCATTCAAAAAGGAGAAAAGCTGAACAAAAGTCCTATGAAGTACATGATTTTTGTCCTGAACTACCAAAAATCGGATGATCATCAACTGATATCCAATTTCTATTTTAAAACATAGGTCAGCCTTAAATAAAGGGCTTTTTAAATTTTGATGTGAGCAAAAAACATATACTTGTTGCTTTGAAAAGAGGGGAGAAAATAATTTAGAGTGTTTTGCAGTGCCGAATTATTAATTAGCAACACAGTAATCATTGGTCCCACCAGCACACAATGCTTCCTGCTTCAGTGATGCACTCCCTAGGAAGGGGCAGTGAAGCTCCATTGGGCACATGGTGCAACTTCATTCAGTGGTAAATTTAGGTTTTCAATTAATTATTTCCTAGTAAACAGTGGAAAAGCACTTCCTGGGAGAGCAATGGAAAACTTGTCCCATTTTAGTAGGCAGACTTCACCCATGCCACAGAATGTTTTTGATAGCAAATGATGAGGTATCCTAAACTAAGTTTTAATCTGCACCCTGACAGGAGGTGGAGTAAAGAACAACCATCCACCTCTGTTGAAGTTATGTTTATGGACAGAATTGCAGCTTGGGTAAGCCTCCTCCTGTTAGGGCTTGAGGTAGTAGCTTCAGGGCAAAGACAGCACAGTAACACTGCAAAGACCTTAAGATCGACTCAAAATTCGTGATGAGATTAAAAAGGGAAAAAATACTTTCTATTGAATCAGCAGTGACAGGAACTGTGAAAAAGAAAAAAGGAACACCCTTAGAGCTATGCATAGAAGTTACCATCTGTAGTATTTTCAGCTATTCAATCAAATGCACAGTTAGTCATAAAACTTAATAAAGTAAGCATAATTCCCCTGAAGAGTCAGAGGGAAGAGAAATCATATTTACAGGCTTTTTCTCCTATACAAGCAGCAAAACAATCAGGTAGTTGCCAGCACTTGTGCGAGGTATATAAAATTGAAAAGAGGAGCAATTTTAGGTACTTGCGCTACTTCCACTCCCGCCCACAAAAAGCAAAAGCTTCTTTTTTCCTAATTCACAGAAATCAAAGGACTTGTGTATCTACTAATTTAGGAATTTATCATCAGAAAAACAAAAAAAAACCCAAAACCCAAAAGCCCAAACACCCCACAAAATACCCCAGACACCACACATCCCCAAACACCACAATCACTTTGGTAGGTAGGTATAAAACAGAGATGTGTGTGGGCAATACAACACTGGTTAAAGCTACTTGATTTGCACCCTAGCAAAACAGGTGAAGTCTGCTTAATAAGCCATCATCTTTTAGAACACAGGGGAACATTTCCTTGATTACATTTCCTGTTTTCCTCTCATTATTCTTTAGAATGGAGAGGGATAGTGCTTCCTTCTCTAGCTGGGGCAGATGATTCCACAGCTTGAGCTACTACTTTTATAAAAGCAGAGGAAAAAAAAGCTTTCTAAGTCCAAATTCCCATGAATAAGCACATCAAGCATCTTCACAAATACTTCGCAACAGCTTCCAAGCTCAGTGATGGCATTGCCTTGAAACAGTCCAGTGAAGAAGATGAAATCAAGTAAATACAACAAACTGTAATGTATTTATAATATTTTTTCACATCTAAAATAACTTCTTTTTAATGCAATTATGTTGTTCCTGGAAAGACTCACTGCAGAGACAGATTACAAGCTGCTTCATTCCCTTCTCCTGCAAAAGAATCTCTGTTCACTAGAAAAAAATTCCTGTAAGGCAAATGACTTCTAATCCAGCTGTGGGCAGTGTATTGACTCTGTATCACTACATGTGCATGAATCACCTTCTTTAACAAGTCTTGGGGATTTTACATTGAACAGAGCAACTGGAAACCTTTGTGGCTAAGCAGTTGTCAGTGTGGGTCTTCCAACAGAAGCCAGCTTGACATAAACCATTTCCATTTAAGTTTCAGTTGATATTCCATGCCATTTATTTCATGGATGCTGCCGCATCCCAGCTCCTTCAGCTGCTCTACATCATGGAACCCAACCCACTAGAAGAGCAAGTTGTGGCAAGCAGTAGAGGCCATGAAAGCTGACAAAAAGTTCACTGCTGTTTGTGCTGTCCAGTGCAGCACCAGCTCAGCCCGCAGAGCTTGGTCAGGTATTTTAGCAATGCTGCGAAAACCACAGCCCTCCCAGCTCTGTACACAGCTACACAAACCACTGTCGCTCTTTGGGTGTGAATGATTGCTGACAGCACCCAACTGTGAGGAGCACAGGGCAGGTTTTGATTGTGGAGGTCACAGTCAAGTCCTCTAAGAAAAAATTCCAGTGACTTTAGCTCCCACACAAAGCAAACATACTGGCTAATAACACTTGGTCTCCCTTCTCTGTCAGATATGACACTTAAGCTCTGCCAGCCACCTAAGAGTTACTAAAATAAATATGCAGTGCTGCTAGCAGGTACTGTTTCCACTTGCTTCACCCCCCATTCATGCTGTCAAGACAGTTTCTCCAAAAGAAAAAGAAATGCTGGGGGGTTTTGTCAGGGAAGGAAGACCTCAAATTTGTATCTGCTTTCTTTAATTTACCAAAGCTTACACATTATGTAGTAATACTTGTCCAGTGAGTTTCACACAAGTGACAATATTTAGTTTAACACAATCAATCTCTGGAGACTAAGTTCCCCAGACAGAAGTGTGCTTGAATGCACGATGTTCAGGCTCCCTCTTTGTGTTGCCCATGCAACATGAACACTGCACTCAAATCGGGGAGACATATTTTATCAGATGCACTGCTTTCTCTTCTTTAAGGGTATTTTGAGATGCAAATTCTCTAAAAAACTTACAGAAATAAAAATATACAGACCTGAACTCCAAGCCTGTTCTCACACAACTAAGTTGTTGTCTTTCTTTCCTTCCTTCCTTTTTAAACTATTTTGGGTTTATCCCATGACTTCATCCAAGTTTTACAATTGTTGTACTTTGAAGATAGGTTTCTTAAAGCAGGTTCCCACTTCCATGGCAAGGTCTATTGAACATTTCAAATTAAGTGTTTCTGTTAAGCTATATGTAAAATTGATTGTGATAGTTCACATTTGTTTGATTTGTTTAGTAGGAGAACTCAGATCATGCTTTTCTTATGAATACCTAATAGAAAGATTCCAGTGCAGAAACACAGCTAAAGCAGCAATGAGAATGCTTTAATATTTTGTAATTTATTTCTGCAGTTAATTCCTTAGCTGATTCATATGATTTCTGACTGATTTCACTTGTTGGCAAGTCACTGGACTTGCCAACACATTTTTGCTCTGAGTCACTTCTTTGCCAGACCAAAGAGAAAGGATTCAAAATTGTCTTTCTACCTTTGCAGCTAAATACAAGACAGGGCAGGAAATAATTATGGACACAACAAAAGGAGTACAAGTACTTCTACCTTCTGTGCATAAGTACACATGCACTCTTCCATGAAGGAAGTAATTTAATGCATAAAATTTTAGGAAATATTTCAAACCAAACAATACTTGACTGTTTAGTCCTGAATCAATTCTTCTTTATGGCACTTTAAACGTTTAGTAAGAAAGTGACCTCTGAACTAAAGGGCTTTATATTCCAAGCTAGATCCTCTAGTCCTCCATCAGATGCCAGTGGGATTCACAAACCTGTCAATGTGAAAATCCACCCTTCAAAATGAAGAAAATTCAGCATTTAAACCACAACACCCTGTTACTAGATACTCAGGTAATTTCCTATTATAAATGTAGCCAAAATGTTGCACTACAACAAGTGCTCCCTCACAGAAGGCAAAAGTCCCCTTCATAATGGGATAGGGACAGATTATACAAGAATTTTCACATAATTTGTTGGGACACCATTCACCATTTTCTGTGGATATGAAACTTTAAAAACATTAGCATTTATTTATTTCTACCCAGACTTCATTGTACTAAATGAAACAGACTGGTTTATTAGCATCTCTAAGACCTTAAATTTATTAAAGGATGAATCTATGGTAAGTTCAAATGCTAACTCAGTTAGGGTGTTTACACGGGGTCTTTGCACAATGTTTATGAGATCAAGTTTGAAGTAGAACCCAGACATGTTCTGTTTCTGTTTTGTACCACAAAGATTGCAGTGCAGCTAGGAAACATACTTCAGTGAGTCACATCTTGGAAAAGAAAAAGATAAATGGCTAAAAATGCAATAATAGTAGGATATCTGGAAATAAACACTAACTGAGCTAGCAGACTTTTTTGTAGTCTATCTCACAATCACTTCTAGTCCATGTTCAAGATGTTGCTTCTGCTACCCAACTTAAAAAAAAAGGGAGACAATCACTTCTCCTGATGACATTACATCTGTAAGAAGGGCAACAGAATTAATTGCTGTTGCTGTCCTGTATTCAGCTGAGTAAAGCTGTAGAGGTTGAGATTCCAGGTGTTTGCCATTTGAGCTTCTAGCTTATCAATCGCCCTTAACAGTTAACTTTGTTTCAGATCTCAGAGCTCCTTGCAAAAATACTGAGCCAGTGCTTTAGTCTTGCAAAGGCTCACAGCAGTGTGCAGGTTCCCCTGCCATGAAACAGGAATTGGAAGCAGGAATTGCATATGTACTTACAGCAGCAGAAATGAGGAGGCAAGCACCAATAATTCTGTTGGTATCATACACCTACGGGGGTTTTATTTGCACAGAGGCATTCATTACACATAAACATCAAAGGAAAAGGGGGAAAAGGGTGTAGTAAGTCATGAAAAACAATGTCAAAATTAAGGCCCTTGATGCATTTGAAATCTTTCCCTTGCAATTCTAACTTTTCACTTCATCCCCTCTTTTTGGCCAGGGGAATAACTGTGTAGGCAGTCACAGTCCAGTGCCTCTGCAAAGCAGAGGAGTAGGGTAGGTTCTACAAGTAACTTTCTGGCAGTGCTTGACTCCAAATGTCTCTTTTTCACCAAAATACATTGCCACAGTTGAAAGTTTTTGAGTTAGGTCTACACCCTTTGTCAAAAGAGACACTGCCTTACTCATCTCCTCTGCCTCAAAGCAGGGCTTTCTTACATTGCAGAGGTTTAACCAGAAACAGGACCAAAGTAATCTTTAACCTGAAGCAACCTTTTTTTAAAAACGTATTACTAGAACAGCTGCTTGCTGCATGCATTGCATTTGCAAGCACATACTGTCACCTTTTCCAAGTCACTAGGAATTTATTTTGAAGCAGAAGCAAAGGGGAAAATATCCAACAATTCATCTGATTTATTGCAGTAACCCTCATATACATGCAGTGTTAAAGTGATCATATGGTTGGCTGTAGAAATGCTATGTAATTCAGTTCAGTGGAAAGGTTTAAAGGATTAAGTGATACACATATGCTTTTGTAATTACATCAAGATGTTAAAAACCCCAGTTTTTTTAAAAAGTGCTAAATCACGGTATGGAATATGCAAGCTAAACCAAGAGCCTACTTTGGAGAGAAAAGTGAAAAGATATATTCGCCAAGTTAGATAGCAAAAGTTTTGGCAACTCAGAAGATCTGGAATGCATCTACACGTAGGTGTGATTCAAAACAGTATACACACATTTCCAACAGCAAGATCTGCAATTCCTCACCATCCTACCAAAAATGCTAAGGGATTCTGATAGTCTGTGTACTACCTTGGCTAAGCCTGCATGTTCACTGGTGCCAGATGCCATTCGGAGGGGTTTTACACTCCAGCATGGGTAGCAGGACTTAGTATCCAAGAAGTCCTTAATGCTGTGTTACTTGCGAGAAGTATAACATGGGGGCTTACCTTTCCTTTTATTGTTTTGTTTGGGCTAGGTTTTTTTTGTTTTTGTTTGTTCTTCTAAAATGTTTATCTAGTATGATGTTTCCTGGTCTATCCATCTGTTCCTCCCCCAAATAACTTTTGAGATTGCTGGGCAATTTGAAACTCATCCTGACAGTCTAAAAGAAAACTATATCCTTGCACAAGTTCCTGAAAGTCAGTGGGTGAGCAGTGGGTAGAGACACAACTTGGCATCTTCACAGACAGAAAGGCAGACAAGATTCATCTGTTAGTCATTCAGTTTGGCCTCAGGAAAGTAAAGAATGCAAATCCAGGAGAAATCAAAATTCATTGGTTTTGCTGCTAACACAGCAACTTGGAAAATCCAAATCTTGCTATCTTGGGTGATACATAAACAAACCATTAGGGATCCCATCCTGCTTCCTCACTATTGATTGAGGTAGGAAGGGAACATCAGTAGAAATACAGTGAGACAATACAGTTTAGAAAAATACTCTTGTATTCCACTCCAACACCACATCTTCCAAACACCAGCCTGTTTGGTTGGGTTCTTTTGTGTAGTGTTTGTTTGTTTTAAAGTGTCACAGGACAATTACATGTTCCAGAATAATGGATTTTTCTTTAGGGAATATCTGTTTGATGAGACCATTCCTCGAGGACCCAGTTTAGACTAATGATACTAAATAGCAATGATAAACACATAATTCAGTTTTAGCCACCATTCTGCTTCAGGGTGATCTGCATGGCAGAAAACCAGAATTCATTACAACATTTTTCATTGGCTTAACTTGTCATGTAAAATCAGGCTAGGACACCCTTGTAGGCTAACTCAGACTGTAGCTCTTGGGGTGTCATCTGAAGGTAATTTCCATTAACAAAGCAGATATTTTCCTGATTAGGCAGTAGACAGAGCAAGGGAGAGAGAGAGAGATAGGCCGGTCTTAAAGGAAAAAATCTCTAGAATAATTCATTATGAAAGAAGCAGACAGGGATAGGAGTTTATATTCCATTTTGAAATTACCTTTTGCTAACATTAGTGACTCACAAAAAATTAAGTTTTTAGCCACATGGATGTTACATTGGGTTTGAGCATGATGGAAGAATTTACCAACTTTAGTCCATTAGTTAACCTAGTTTTGACTTGAGTTCCATGTTGCCTTGAATAAAAAGTTACAATGATCTACCACAGCTTATGTCCTGTGGGGAAAGAAGTGTTCAAAGCTGTTTAAGTGATCTGAATGCTTTTTTCCAAAACTTGTTCTATAGATCTATTAGGTTCTGTGTAAACCCTCTGACAAAATATGAATCCTGATCATAAAAAATCCTAACTAGAAAAAGATGAAAGATGGCTTTTTCGCTTTGTTTGTACTAAAGTGTTATCTTCTACTCTTAACGAAGTGTTTGTAATCAGTTTGAAATCTTACTTAAGTATATTCAGACTTCAGCATCTGGTATTTGATGTTCAAAATATGAGCTGTCCTTATGGAATACACATATTTCAAAGATTTTTTTTCCTTGGGTCAGTAAGGGAATGCTCAGCCTCACATTTCAAGGGCCAGAAGTTACCATTACAGGTTTAAAAGCCTGCTTGCATATGCATTCAGCTGCAACAAAGAACATGCCCAACAAACCCTTTTGTCATTTAGAACTTGAGCAAAGAAGCCTAAAGACAGTCATAGAATTCAGATGAACATTTCTGGATTTTGTTTTCTACCGCTAGTATTTGCTCATAGAGACAGACTTAACAGGATAGCTGAAAAAGACAGACTTACCAGGGAAGCTGAGTGAAAAAATAGGTTGCAGTGTTAAGAACACCACTGAATATGGCATAGCCAACATAGACACCAGACTGTTGATACTATGCTGAAATAGCCACATTTCTGTCTAGCTTTCCTTCCCATGCACTGCCTCCATCCAGCATCCTGCCTCAGTGGCATATCTGTCCCACTGAATTGATTAGGAGGAATGGTAATTATTCTTAATTATTTATTCTTTTGCAGTGCACATATTAGTGCTTGGTCCTTCCACTGCTCACTCATCTTGAATTCAATGAAGCAATGAAATTCAGTTAGTTTTCCAAATGCAAATTCTTTTGAATATTGTCCTCATCCTCACCATGGTAAATCAGGAACACATTACCTGGGTACAAGACGAATGCTAAGATAAACACAGAATTTGTGGAAGGAGAACAGCCTGATGATCTATCTTTTTAAAAACAGAATGAGTCCTTTCCACTGCTCATTTGTTTTTCCTCATGCAAAATCTTCCCTTTAGCAACACATTTTAATCTGGAGGACAATTTAAAGCCCTTCAGATTTGTAATGAAACAGATGACAGAAAAACAGAGCAACCATCATTCTGATCTACACATGTCCCACAGGATGGAAAATAGATGCCAGTGTCCAGCAAGAGGACTGTGTAGTGAGTTTGAAAGAAACGGTGAAGGAATTACTGCACTATTGGGGGAAAAAAAAAAAAAAAAAAGCCTTGCCTGAGAAGTGCTGTACACATAGTAGAGACCTGAAAGCTTATGATGTATTCTACTATATTTACTATTATTGAAATACCAGATTCTATGTTTTGGTTTATTTAGTCCTACTCAATCTTAGGGAGTAAGCAAAATTAGTTAGTAACAGAACATCTTAAAAAATAGTAAAACATCCTTTAAAATGTTAAAGTCTGCAAATTTAGAAATAAACAGTTAATCACCAGAGAATTTAGTCAGACTGCAGAAAAGAGATAAAGTGGTCATCAGCCTGTCATAAATAGTATTGCCTCTTACAGCAATACATACCTTTCCTTTTAACACTCTGTCAGAGTCCCTCCTCTCTTACCTTTGTGGCTTAGAATCTTATCTGCATCCACTGCGGGCATATTTCAAGCTTCACCATTCTCAAACATTTGCATTAAGTTCTTAAGCTTTTACTAAAATATGGAAGCCATCCACATAAGGGCCCAGTTCAACACTTTGCCTTCAGGTAATGCTCCTACTTTCTTGAAAACAGAGCTTTGCTTAAGATGAGTCAGGTATAGACACAGTTCACAGTATCCACAATATCTGGTGCTTTCCTGACAGAGGTTATTTAGAATAAAAAATAGAAACAGGAACTATGCTTTTTAAACTAACTCTTGAAAAACAGAGACATCATAATTATGAATGCCTTATTCCTCATCACAGTATTTTTTGTTATCAGTCTCAGAATGGTGAAAGGAAGGAGGTGGGTGCCATCAAGTCAAGGCATTTCAAGAGCCTTTGGTGCAACATGGCTCTTTGTGTTATGTAAATCCACCTCTATAGTCCAGAAGAACATGGGAAATGCCAGATAGATCACTCTGCCTGTAGGCTGGTAGAAGACACCCCTCCAAAGCAGGAACACAAGATACTTTCCCTCCCAGGCCTGGGAAGAGACAGACAAACACAAGCAAGCACAATAGGTTTAGCTCCCTGTCCTCCATCTTCTACAGTCACCTGCTGAGGTTGCCCTGGTAGTGTTTCTGAGGTTCATATGCCATTAAAAATAAAGTTGTTGATAAACAACTTGATGTTGTTATAAAGTTGTTGATAATTTTCAAAAGTATTTTTACCCTGTTCAAAACCTACTACATTTGAGTTACATTTAATTCATATTTTTCAGGGTTATTTCAAGCCTTCCTGAAGTATGAGGTTCACAAGCAGATTTACCAAATAAGATGTAAAATTCTAATATAATCCCTCCCATTTCAGGAGCACTAACCAATACCTTTATAACACCTCTGCCTTCATTTTATTAACAAATACGGGATGGAGAAAGTGTATGCCTGTATGTTATAGAGAATAGGGAAGTTGCCAAATTAATTCAGAAATGGTTGAACGCTCATCCTGCCTTCCCTCTTCCCTCCCATCCTCCAAAAGCACAAAACCAAACCACGGCACTTTTTAGAGGCCTAAAGACTGACAATCATTCCTCAGTTAGTGTTATTTTTTCAAAGTGTGGTATGGCAGATATGTTATCAGCATGAATTTTAAAAACCATTTTTTATATATATATATAGAAAAATATGCACACTCGTTATTACTTTTCACCCAGAAGAATGACACTTAACAAATATAAACCCACTTCAAAAGCCTTAGCATTTCATTCTGGTTCTGAAATCCATATTTCCATTTTCACTGTCTCCTTAAGTGTGACAGAGAAAAACAAATAAGAGTATTAAAACAATATAGCAGGAGTCAAGAGCCCTTACCACTTGGAAGAAGGAGGTGTAGCAAGCTGCAGCCAGCTCCAAAATGGCCCCGCCAGGGCTGTAGCTTCTTGGCTCTACCAATAACGAGGAGAAAGCCACAAAAGAAGCACAGTGGGGAGAAAAAAAGTTCTTGTTGCTGTCTTGCCAGTTTTCAGATATGGTATTTTTCATTAAGAGCTAGATGTCCTCAAAAGACTATATGATTTTTGCATTTAGAAACAAAAACAAAGACTCCAGATCTTTTTGATTAAAACATATTTACATAGAAATGCAAGCACAAAGTTTCAAAACAATCCTCCTGCATGCAGCTTCTGAACCACTCTAAGGACAGGGAGATGGCAATAACACACCATACAAACGGGCTGTGGGAAGGGTTAAGTGAGACCAGGTGTGCCTCAGTACCAAGGAGGAGTTAGCAAGTGTTTTCTATCATCACAATTCTACTAGTTTATTCCTGCATCTTCATTTATCATGGTCTGTTCGTGTTGTTTATTTAGTATCAAGAACATTTTTTAATGTTTTTCAAATGCTGTGCAAGTTCCAAGTCATTAAATACATTTAAAGATAGTTAATAACTAAACAAGCTTCTATAAGCTCCTGGAAAGTAGCTGAAAATTATCTCTTAAGACAAAGCTGAGTAAAGTTAGGCCTAATTTCATGCAGGAGTCAGGATACTTGCACATTGAGAAGTGGCTGGTAGCCAGCTAGGAAATGAACTCCCTGTGCTTTGGCTAGTTTGTGATATCTGCCCATACGTAAGCACTGTAATAAACATAAGATGATTTCTCTCAGCAAAAATAAGGAATAATTACTTCTGGTTTTATTTTTGAAAGACAGGAGTAGATAAATCTATTAGCATGGACAATGTGAAAAAAAAAAAAAATCTCAGGTTATCTTACAGAAAGTTGTTCATTTACCTGTTAGAGAATAAAATGATGCTTAACTGCAACACACATACTTCTGACTGAAACTGTAACCCTAAAACCACCCCAGAGCTGCCACCTAAGCATGGGGGGACCTAAACTTCAAAGATGCCTTACTTCTGGAACTTTCTTCTGTGATGGGGCTGCTTGCCTAGAAGAAGATGAAAGATAAATAAATTTATTAGGAGACTAATGATGATTGAAATTTGAAGTTAAATGAAAGTAAGAACATACGAAAAATAAGAATCTGTGTCTCGAGAAAGGCTTATTTCTACTCTGTGACTTTGAGAGGATGTTCCTCTCATGTAACACAAATAAGAAGATTTTGCAGGAAAATATAAAGAAAGGAGATCAAAACTTGTCAGGGAAGTGAACAAAATAACATTTTGCCATGAACATTTCCCCATCCTTGCACTGCTATACTAAGAACATACTTGAATCCTGGAAGTTAGTCACATTTATATGAATTCTACTTCACATTTCTTGCATTGAACCTGACCTCTGATGGCTTCAGACATGAAATCTGAAGTCAGCTCTCCCTTTCACTTAGCCTCACTTCTTTCAGAATGACTCAACAGCAAAGTTTGTTGCTTAATGCTGTTCCATAAAACAGTTAATCCAGACCTGACCTTACAAAGCCTGACCCCTGTACATCATACTTCTGGCAGTTTGATTGGTGAAGAGCTGATCCCATGCACATATGGCTGGCTGTTAGTGATTTGCTTTAAGTTTCCATGGAATCAGTGCAGACTGGAGTGATTTTTTGTTGTTGTTGTTTTCTAATTACCCAATCCAGGAAGAGTAATGTGAAAAAAAATCAAATAACTCTCATGCTGATCCCAGCACCAGCCTCGTTTACACAATATTTATGGTCCTAAAACAATAACTTTTCCAGGTCAGCAGGCATAAGGCCAGTCACTCCTTCTGCCAACAGAAAGTCGTGCAGGGAGGACTCATGTCCTCATGTATGATAGATAATCAGTACCTACAATTTCTTCTGAAGAAAGTCAGAATGAAAAATACCTGCAAGGAAAAATAGCCGTATGCATATATAATGTGTCCATAGTATTACTGTTCTCATCATTGTAACAGATCATTAGTGTACCCTAAATATTCACCTTACTTGTATGCCTCTGATAGAAGCTCTGTAGCTCAGCACTGTAACATCTAGTCCCTAACCCTAAACAAAAATACTGAGTGCCTGGACTAAGGTGCTTAAATCTCTGCTTAGCCACAGCTGAGCACAAAAATTCATTCTCCAAGTCTCTAGAAAGTTCTGATGGTCAGCACCTCTGAAAAGAAGCCAGGCTGCAGGCAATGACATTTGGAAAATGTCGGCCAAAGCTCCTTGGTTAAGCTCTACATATCTTGATTTAAAATTTTGTAAACATGAAGCAAATAAGCAATCACTGTTTGGGCTGAAGGCAGCAGTGCTTGAGATACACACAAAGGAGCATTTTGGTTAGAAGGATGTGATACCAATGCAACGTTAGCTTGAGGTGGCTTAGAGGAATCCATCTGATGGCTGATAAATGCAAAGGCTCATAAACCTGAGGTTACTTGTTTCTGTTTGTTATTATTTTAAGAATTACAAGGTTTTTTCCCCATTCCATAGATTAAACATGCAAAGTCCTTTATACCATATCTCAGGGCTTAAATAAGGCTTTTCCTGGCATGATAGTCAGTGCTGTGAATAATGGAAGAATTTTTTGAAAATTTGATAAAAAAGCAAAAAGCCCAGACACTCTTAACTGTACCCTACTTTCTTGATAGTTGACCCTTTTCTTTCTCTTCTGCAGCAAATGCTTCTTTCCTTCTAAAGCTTTTTAGGGATCATTCTGGCAAAAGCAGATATTCCTTTACAAATCACACTATTCGCTAGTTTTTTAACTCAAGACAATATTTTTCTGTTGGCTAATTGCCATAATTCATGACCACTTGCCACAATCTTGGTAACAGTGATAATAAAACTGATTGCATTTTTTAAACACAGACTTGTGTTTACAGAGTTTCTTAGCAATCTTTTATTTAGGTTGGTTTCAGCTCTCAAATTGTAACTTATTTTTCATTTGAACAATCACTGATAATTTATAAAACTGATTTCAATTTTTGTTCTTGCAATCAGTCATTCAGTTTGTGGGCACATACTTAGCTGCTTCAAATTCCACACACATCAGATGACTGGAACACACATTCAAAGGAAAGAGTGATTTTGGATATTTGGCTTTCTGAATGCCCAGCTGGAGACAGCACAACAAGGCCAACCTTCACCAAGTACAGACCACCCATTTCTGAGAACAAGATTGCCTCAAAATGTCTCAAACTGAGGATCAGGCACTTTTAAAACTTAGGCATACTGTCATCATTTGTATCATGCATAATACTAGAGTTACTATCTTTTAATAAAGTAAGAAAGGTGAGACATAAATGTTCATTACTTTTAATAAACAGGTGCAGTTTTCTGTTTGTAGTAGCATCATGGATTGCTCTGGAAGTTTCAGCACTTTGGAGCCATGAATAAAATAAGACTGAAATCTTAATCAGACAAAACCCTTTTTCCCCCCACTAGTTTAAGCTGGAGAAAGAGGAATAGAAGAAATCTATTACATGTGAGCAAAATTATCTCTAAATGGAGTGTTTAAAAATGTTTCCATCAGGCACCAGTAGATGGGTCTTTAAATGAAAGCCAAGTATTACAATGGCATCTATTTTAGGTCTTGCATTCCAAGAGAGAAAATATGAGCCAGATAAGTTAGTCTGTGTTGACATGTAAAGTACATCACTCCCATTAGAAGGGCTGTTGTGGATCTGAATGACCCAAGAGATGCTCTGTGGCTCAGCTGAATACCAGAGAACAGAAGTGTAAATTAATTTAGACATGGGTAATTCAATTGTAGTTATTGCACTTCTGAATCAGCCTGTATGTAAACTTCCACCAGACAGAAAGCACCTGGAAAAGCTCTGCTAAGAGGGCTTGATTCTTTGACAGCTTTGGATGACAGCCTACATAAACAGAGAGCCAAGAAAGAGAGACATTGTCTTGTTTTTTCACTACAGCATTGTTTTTAAGATCGCTTCCAAAAGCCCAAATTTACAGTTAGAAAGCATTCTCTACAAGGACAGCATATAATTACACGCTTGGGGGTTTCAGTATATGCATGATATTTTCAGCACTCTTCACTCCAACTCATGCTGGTTTTCTTTCAGTGCTTATACCTCGTTCTCTCCTGAAAGCTCTAAAACTGAAATTTTCGCACACACAAAAGCTTCACTTCTTAGTCATTAACTTCATGTATGACATCACTTCCTTGTGTTGTTTATAAGCAACAAGATTGTTCAGAAACATCATGGATTTGTGTAATCTAAATAAATTGAGAAAAATTATTTAATCTTCATTTAGACAAAACAATGAGAAAATCAACATGATTTCAAACTGAGACTGATTTCAGTAGTAATGACAGTAACTGGTAAACTTCATTCTGCTTAACAATGCTGCTTACATTCTTCCTGCCTCTCCTTAGAGTCAATTATTTCAAAACTCAAGGGATTTCTCTTATGCACATCTGCAAATTCAATGTCAGATCCAGATTCGCATTTTGGTGGTGAATCAAGCTGGACTCAGTTCACCCAATGAGAGCCCAGTTTTTACCAGACAAACAAATTGAGGTGACTTAATACTTGTGGGGTTTAACTGACACATTTACTTGCTTTTCCCATCCTTTTTTCTCTTCTAATGAATCAAACACATTACTGCACACTGTTGATAAATTGAAAATGATAGGAGAGAACAGATGAGATAGACATTAACAACTTTAAACAAGACGCCCAGTTTAACTCTCTAATATCTGACACCACCAGCCCTTCAAAGGGAAGGTTACATTTTTTTGAAAGGATTGGGAAAGAGAAATAAGGTTTAAGGATCTTTTTTTAAATTTAAATTATATTAATGGGAAACTAGGCATGCTAGAAATATTTTAAATTACTGCACCTTCAAAATTTTATGTCTCAGTAGCATACAGATACTACTTAACAACACAGGTTATCTATATATATTCTCTTAATATAGGTGTTGGTAATGAAAGACTGATCAGCACATCAATAGATAAGGAATTTACTTAAATTATTGGAAAAATGAAAAAGCTGAGACCTGTATACTAATATATACTAATCTGATATGTATATACAGTTGTTCAACCACACTACAAACATAAAGTCTGAGTCTGTTTTTTAGTACAGAATTGAATGATACCAAAGAAAAAAAGACAATTTGTTACTTAGTGTCTAGTCATGACCTAAAGCCAAGTTATGAATTGACATGAATTGGACTTTTTCCAGCAATGGGAATGAAACTTGGCTGCTAACATCTCTGTGCAAAGAGATACTTTACACAGAGCTCAGCAACAAGACCTAAGGCTTGGCACTGCCAGGGACTTGCTGGGAACCTTCAGGCAAACAATTCTTTCCGTTTTCCTTTGTTTTCCTAACTCTAGGTTGGTAGTAACAAAACCTGAATACTTATTTTAGAAAGTCTTGTGGCTGAAAGTTGTCTTCAGCTCTAACCAGCACTACTACACAGCAGGCAGTGTTAGGCACTTCATTTTGTTGAGAGCAGAGGCATCATTTCATTTTCTCTGGCTGTGGTACGTCAGCATGCTCCCAAAGGAAGCAATATCCTTTCCCAGTTG
Organism: Promerops cafer; assembly: GCA_013398275.1. Lineage (NCBI taxonomy): Eukaryota > Metazoa > Chordata > Aves > Passeriformes > Nectariniidae > Promerops > Promerops cafer. Next base: position 621,061 of record VZSE01009680.1, read on the forward strand.
TTTTAAATCCTGACTGAAAACCAGCAGTCTACCTGGTAATGCTGTTTTCAGTGGGCTGTTTACACCTTCACATACATTTGTTGTTACCCTACTGGTCCACAGGCTTTTCCAGCAAGTGGGAATGAGACTGGGCTGCTCACATCAGCAGTATCAGTTTGCTGCTGAGCAATAGCAATTCCTGAGACCTGAAGAGTGATCTTGTGCCTGTTGCTCACATTGACTTGTACTGATCACTCCCTGAGTTCTTTCATGAGAGGCACTGAGATTAATTAATAATCAAGGACTTGCCCGGGCTGAGAGAGGCAACAGCATCCATGTGTAAGCCAAATCGGGATAATCTCCTCATGTCACTCTCAGTTTTCTGCTGTAAAGACAGACTTACTTAAAATATCATAGAATACTTTTCTTGGTCATGTAGAGCACAGAGTTTTCTGCTGATATCATTCGATGCAGTGAAAAAAGTCAGAGGACCAGTTTAAACTGAATTACAGGCATTTCTGCTGAGAAAGCAACAGCTGCCTCAGAGACATTGAACAATGAGGTCCGAAGAGCTAATTTAAGTTTATTTGCTCTGCAACAGAGCAAACCTTCAGTTCTGATTTTTTTGAAACATTCTTTCAATAGTTTAGCCTGGGTTTTGCACAACCTTTACAGAATTAAGCACTCTAGCAGACTGCTGCCAACAAAGGTTGCTTAATTCCTCAGTAAAGGGGGAGTCTTGTTATTTAAATAAAGTAGCTACTGTAGTAGATTTGCAGATATGTTAAGAGTATTACAGGATCTAGAGGTATATTTAGGAAGAAAATACTATAAAGCAGGAAAAATTAAACAGAGTACTTATTGAAACTTGAAAGACATTATGACACGTGATGTGATTGCATCAGATACGATCAGGTGGAATTGTGTTACCTGCAGTGTAATGCATGTTGCAAAGTGACACTTGATCATAGTTACACTTCCCTTTAAAACACAGTCACCCTTTAAGTCTCCCACTACCAGTTATGTTGGAGGAAGAAAACAGAAGCCACAGGGTTCTTCTGTCTGCAAACCACCATATTATATTTTCCTAAGCACCAGTATGTTACCCACAATTTTTGTCTGAAACTGGACTGGTGAATTCATCTGCCATAGGTTCACTGTGACAGGACAGCAGCTGCTGTTACCAGAGGAACCACAGCCACACACACCATTTAGTCTACTGCCTTCACTGTGGTGATAGGGTCACTTTGCAATAGCCATTCTGGAAAAAAACTTCCAGAGTCTACTCAGTTTCCATTCCTCATGTGAACACAAGCTTTCATTCTGCTTTACTCACCAAAATGGAAGTAGTAGGTACTTCACCATGGTCCATTACAGCAGATGGGCTGCCTGTTGCTGCAGGTTGATGGGTGACTGTGCATGCTTTGAAACAAGGTGTCAGCCTCTTGTCCAGGCTTTACATAAAAACCTCACCTAAATCACGTCTGTGTGTTTAGCTAGTCATATAGACACTGGAAAGATACAGCCAGTCCAGATTTTTTCAGCTTGTGAAAGTTCATCTGTCAGACCAACCTCTTCAACAAACACTATGAGATTTTATGGGAAAAAATTACTTCAAGAGAAACATTCCCCCAGCACTCCCAAAACCCTGTAAGCAAATTTAGTCCCTTTAGAGACTAAACAAGTGTTTTAGCAGACTCAGCTGCAGAGGTTTTATTGGCAGGTTATTAAAAGCTGCAATTTTCTTTAATATAACTTCAAAAAAAAATTTAGACACTTACAGGAGACTGACAGTACTAAAATACAGAGGAAGAAAGAGACACTTGGCAAAATACATGAGCAAAAAGCAGAGCTGGTTCTCCTAAGAGCTTGCTTTGCATAAATTATTTATGATCTCCATCGAAGCCCATGGTTTTGCATAAATTTAAAGAGTTAGTCGATGTATTTGCTGCACAAAGTGAATGCACACAAATTCTTTCCTTTCCCCATATTCTTGGATGACGTTTTGCTGCTAGAAATTACAAATCAACTAAGCATTGGAAAGTGCTTTTCCCCAACACCACTGAATGGTCTGTTTTTTTACATTTTTTTGGGATGATAACAAACTCTGGAATCAATCAGTTTTTAATGTAAGGTGTGATCTTTTTTCCTCTACTAGATATTTATTACACTAATAATATTCCTTTGGTAACTCAGGATCCCTATGATTTGACACTGTGGATACCTGCCTGTGTATAAATATTTCATTAACTACTCACAGCCTTGTAGATACACATATAAATCATTAGCAATTGTAAGAGAAATTCTGGCATGTTTCAAGTCAATGGCAAAACTTTCCTTGACTTCAGCAAGGATCAGATTTTGCCTCTGCCCTGTTTGAAATGTGTCTAGCAGGTGTCACTGCCCTTTTAATGCCAGCTGTCAGCAGGTGTCTTTGCTAGAAGTTCCAAATAACAGCATCTGCCTTATTATCCAGCATATTAAAATTGTATTTTCTGCTGGCTCACACTGAGCTTTCAGTCCAAGGTGGAGGTTGTGACATCTGCTCAAATGAGATTGCATACTGCTGGAATGAATTCCCAGATCATTCCTCAGTGTGTTTGGAGCTAATAGAATCATAAACTGAAGTTGATTTCTATTCTATATGGCCAGAGAGTTGTAATAAAGCCTTAGGATGGTTGGATCTTCCAGAGCACCCTGCCAGTTAGAACTGTTGTTTATACCATTGACCTCATCTGAGCAACTGTCCAACACTGCATTGCATCCAGTAGGTTTCTGTGCTGGCATGTGGCAAACACGTGAGCAAATCATCTGGGTATAGAAATAATAATATTAGCAAATATCTTGGATCTCTAGCGCAGCTTTCAGTCCAAGACCTTTAAATAACTACACATGTTAATTAATCTCTTCCAGCTTCCACTATGAGGTGGGTAAATGTTAATATAATCATTCTGTAGATGGGAAGAAATTAGCACAGAGCTGTTAAATGGCCTGCCTGCTGGCTTATATGATTTCTGTGAGAGGCGGACCCTCTGTCTAGCAACCTGTTTCTCATGTGCTCTCAAGCAAACCAAGTCAGCTGAAGATAAGTTGACAACACATCTTTACATGTTCTGCCTAATTTACCTATCTTTTTTGAGTCTCATAATAGGATCTACCATGTAGGTGATACATGGCTTCCTATAAACCACATTTCATATCCTCTGCTGGAGATACTCAGGCTTAATGAACTGGTGAACTCTGCAAGAATTCATAACTCTAAGTAATGGGGAGTTCATCTTTGGGGGAAAATTAAGCCACAGGGATATCTTTCTTCAAAGAAGAGCTCATTTTAGGAGAATGAAATATTCATTTTCTCTTGTGATTTTGGGAGTCAGAGCATATCTGATTTTCCCCAGCCTTGGTCATTGTCATCCCATATCTGTCCTCAGATATTTTTACACTTCTTTCCCCAATAAAAATTCACTTGAAAATAGTGATAGAAATAGAGGACATTAATAGCTGTGCAATTCTGTTGCTAGTTTTGATCTATAACACAGCTGTATCTATCACTCACATACAAATCTGACCCATCTTCCTTCATCAGACCTCATCCTATTCAAGTCCAGTTTTAAAGTAAAATAATAATATCCTTTGTTTTACTGTTTTCATAACCAAATACGGTATCTACTAAACCTGCCAGCTATCCTGCTAAGATCTGTAGTATCTTTTTAATGTTTGCCAGACCTAAAACTTATCCCAGTCAACCTTGCATTATTATTGCCTAAGAAATTAAAGGCATTAACCAGCTGCTGAGAAAGGTAGGTAATTTCATGCTTTTGTTTGCATTTGTCAGTTTTTGAGGGAAGAAATGGCTGGTATTTTTCCAGTTTCCAAAAGCTAAATGTTCCATTTAACTCTGTGCTTCCATAGGTTTAGACTATCACTTCTGAGCTGGTATCTGAGGTCATCCTACATGAAATCAGTAATAATATATAAGTCCCTAGGAAATATTTAAGTCCCAAGGAAATTCAAGGCCAGGTTGGATGAGGCTCTGAGCAACCTTTAGTTGAAGATGTCCTGGCCCTCATTGGAAGCAGATGATCTTCAAGGTCCCCTTCCAACCCAAAACATTCTAACATTCTATGATCCCCATCTCCCTATGAATTGGACACCAGTGAAGGTGTTTAAGTCTGTTAAATTGTCCACGCTTTAAGTCAGGGAAACAGAGGACAGGTTTATTTCCTACCACATATAACAAAGAAATTATCTACAGGTAAGGTTGTATGTGTGTTGGAAGTTACAAGTTTATAGATCACTTTGACTGTCATGTCACTGTGATGTTATCCAGAACAAAGGTGGGACTTACCTATAAAGTGGTTTTGTAACTGTTGGAGCATATTAGTTCAGATTAGTTCAGGTTAAAATACCAAGGATAAAAGTAAGTGGGCCTAACTCCTGTAGAGTTCTCCCATATGCATGCAAATTTGATTTTAGTAGTAATTGCAGTTTGAACTCCAGAAAAGAGAAGTTATATTACCATGTTCAGATGGCTACAGTATGTAGAACAGTTTAGATTTAGCCACTCCATCCCACTCTATCAAAATCCTTTTTGCTGCCTCCTGAAAAGACAGACATCAAACTCAATTCTACATTTATGGAAAAGTAAAATGAAATAAATTAACTAATATCATCCTGAATTTGTTCTTTATTAATCTAAAGTGATACACATCTGATTTATACTTAAAAAGACCATTTCCATTCTGCTGGCCAGAATGTTGTCAGCATCCTACAATCCATATTTATTCAAGATCTGTACTTTCTACACATCTTCATAAATTCAGAAGTGTTAGAACTGTGGTTAGAAACATTCTATCACCAAAATCTTTCTATTAACTCAGAAGAGGTATCTATCTTTAGAATTAGCATTAATAAATCTTTTTATTCTCAGGAAATCATCAAAGCCTGGACTTCTGTGGCTTTTTATAGCTGAAATATTTACAGAATCTCTGCTTAGTTATGCTTCCATCCAAATGTTCTTTCTGTTGCTGTCTGTAGGACTTCAGCTAAGTCGAAGTACTTGCTTTATTTTGCAGTGCTTGTGCTATTTCTTATTGTATAAATTTGAGAAAAAATTTTAATGCCCCATGGCAGGGGGGGGCTGGAACTAGGGGTTCTTTAGGATCCCTTCCAACCCAAATCATTCTATGTTTAATTAATGTCATCATTCTAATCAGCCCATGTTATTAATTACAAATATTCAATGGCACTTGCCATGTTTATTGCATGACTCGTGCCTGACATCTGAGCATCATTGCTGACTTGTCACACAACTCACAGCTGCATCTCTTTAAAGCTTTTAATCTGCACAGCAGTGCTGCTGAGAGCCCAGTGCAGTCACTAGGTAAATGCATCAAGGGATGAAACTTCCGAGCAGAAATTCCAAGCATGATAGAAACACAGTATGTGCTGTAAGTTTTAATTAGCAAAGTACACTCATAAGGTAAAAATAATTCAGTGCTTGGAAAAGTGGAGGCATTGCTTTTAGGGGTTAGGGAGTCAAGGGGCAGAGGAACAGGAGAGCTGGCTGAGTTCACAGGACATATCCCAAGTGCAACACAGTTCAAGAGGTGGGATGTGTCATAACGCCTTCAAACACACAAGCAGTGTTAGTGCTGCTGCTCCTGGATAAGGCTCCATGCTCCTGTAGAAAGGAAGGCTGACCCACTAAGGGAGGACCCTGAGACAGGGAATACCTCCTTCCTATGCCCCACATTTGCTACACATCTCCTAACCAACCTTGGGGAGAGGACTTAGCCTTATTCCAGCCACAAAATGGGAGTAGTACCTCTTCCCTATCTTACAAGGTACTGTGAAGACAAATATGTGAATATTTAGGTACTACTGTAATGATGACCAAATAAGCCACTGGCATGAGCTTATTGGGTACTATATTAGCATGGAGAGGAATTCTCCTTCTTGCCTGTGATGGGAAACTCCTAGAATCTTGCCTTAAAAGGAACAGACAACAAACAGCATGAATCCCTAAGGGGAATGAAGAGGAGGTCATACTTTACAGTCAACATAGGCATTTTAGTCCACATAGGCATTTTATGTCCAAGGGGAGCATTTTGAACATATTCTCAGTACTTCTTCCTCTGTAAACCTGAAAGCATTTTCCTCTTACAAATATAACATTTCTTCTTTTTGATAAATAGTAGTAGACCATGTTCCTTTTCATTTCCTCCTCCCAACCTGAGTATAAAACATGTTTGTTTGAGTATGTTTAATTGCTTTGATTTTATTTAGGAGGAAAAGTATGGTGAAAAAGAAAACCACCATACTTTCCTGCCACTGGTATTTCGCTCTCTGCTAAATATGGGGGCATTTCCATCACTTTAATATAAGCCCCTGTTCAGCAAACAATCTAATCACATATCCAGCTCAACATCTAACACTTGCTCTCAAAAATAAATGAGATGCCTGTTTAATTACTTCATCAACTTAGTGCTCTGGATACTTGAACAGAAAAGTTTTGCCTTTTCTTTATGATGTGAAATTCTGTAATGCCAGTGTAGTAACTGCTTGGCAATTTCATCTCCTTTAAGCTTTTTTCCATTTGCAAAAAAATCAAAGGTATAGAGCATTATATATTCAGTTACCTGGGTATCAGCAATGAAAGATAGAATTTACTTTTGTTTGCTTGTTTCTGCACATGTACAGTATGCAGATGACAGTCAAAGTTGTTCTCTGCCCTGATATATTTCATCTGGATTGTATTTATGGAGTTTAGATCAATTCTTTCAAATACATACTACTGAAGTTAGCATAGTCCTTATGGCTCTCCTTAACTTCTAGAGAGAAAATACATAAAAGGATGTGGTGTGGGTCATGGAGTTTAGCCAAACAAATCAACAAAGCAGCAAGAATTGCCTGGTGCCAGTCAGGGTAAGGAACACTGCCTATACCTGTGGTAAACAGAGCACATTTGTCATTGCACAATATATTAGCAAACTATGTGTTCTAACTTTTTATTAGATTATATAAAAAAATGTGCATTTCACTTCATTTTTCCTTATAATATGCGACTAAGCTGATAAAAATTCCAGAATGGATAAAGAATTGGTTTGTTGAGATTGGCAGCAGTAGGGAACTGGAAAGTTTACATGAATTTTCTTTTTTTTCTTCCTTTCTTTTTTTTCTTTAAGAGGCAGGCATAAATAACCCGACTAAATTACACCATGCCCTTTATACCTACTGTTTCCTTTTACAAGTACCTCTCCCAGAAACAGCTAGTCTTGGCTGCACTAGCAAATCCTTCTGTGTGTTAGTTAGAATTAGGAAAAATTTCAAGACAGAAGTTCAGTAGTCCTAACAGAAGTTTAGATTTCATCATAAATTTGAATTTCTGTCCAAGTTCATGGTGTAGAAACATACCAGAGATAAACACACAGTGATACATAGCTCTGTCCTGAAGGCCTGGCAAAATTTCTGTCTGGACCAATAATACCTCCTTATAATCTTCTTGGCCCTCGGAGGCCTGCTCCTTAATTGCAGTTCAGTGTGCTCCAGCAAACCTTTTCTGGGAAGGTGGTTTTGTAGGAATTGCTTTGGCTGAAACGCCTGAAAAGCTTATCACAGTTATAAGCCACTATTAACAAGAAACACATCTTGTGATAGTTCCAGTATCACTGAAGAAATGGAATACCATTAACCCATGTGCTTATGTTTACCTCCAGGCACGGATCTCACACATTGCCTGGAAAGCAAAAACTGAATTATTGAATTTTCATGGACTAAACAAAATACAGAAACTAACTGTATCTATTTGCAGACAATGTGCAATCACACCCTATTAGCCCCTGATAGCCCAGTCGTGAAGAATCAAGTTACTGATGTTTGATGGATTATAGAAAATGTGCTTTATACCTATAGAATAAGTCCAAAGTATTGCATAAACTAAGAAGGTAGAAAAATTCCTCGGGCATGATGAGGCAAATTAAAAATGGAGAAAAAGGAGAACTTTCTTTTATTGGCTTAAGAGAACACCTTTATAGCTAGATACTGAAAGGATTTTGCTGGTTCCTAATTATTCAGACATGTATTTCTCTGAAGAAAGTCCTCAGGAATTGTCTGGTCAAGGCCGCCCATTTAGTTCTTAAATTTTCACCATTTGTCCATAAAGTGCCTGCACTTTCCATATGTAATGTCTCCTACACAGCATGCAAAAGTGGCATAAAAGCAGCCCAGCCCAGAATGGTATGCACTGAACAGCTACTTTTGTTATCATCTGAGGAAAAGACAGGTTTTGGTGGGGAGTGGGTAGGAACGGGGCCCCTGCTCATAACTAGAAGAACAAACAAGTGGTGTTAAGCAGAGCTAATACTTACCTCCCCAAATCACTCTCATGATGAGAAACATGGCTCCACTTCAGCCCTAAAGAGGGACTGCTGGAGTTTACAGCACACATACAACTGCACTGAAGTTACCATAAATGCCAAAATACAGGGCTCCACGTGGATGCTTAGATCCTTCCCCACTGTGCTGGAGCGGGGCCTGCCAGGCTGAAGTGTCTGTCAGGTCCATATGGAAGCCCCCATGGTGCAGCCAGGGAAGCTGGAAACTGTGGTAATGCACAGACCTCCCTCAAGGACTCTGCCTGCCTCCATCAGGTACCACAGAAAGCACATCCTTTCCCAAGAACTGAGGCTGCTGACAAGCTCGTGAAGGATGTTTACTGTCTTGCTGACTTGAGCTCCTTGTTGCATACTGGATCAAGAAGAAGGAATGAAAAAAGAGAATATTCAGGGCCTAGGAAGCAGAATACCTTGTTCAACCAACAGTGAGTCAGGTTAGAGATAATATTACCTGAGCACATTAGATGGAGTGAGTAATGTTTCTTCTTAAGTCCAATAGTGAGTGGTAACCTACTGAGAGTGTATCCAGTGGGACTGAGCCTAATTACTGTGCTCTAAATATGAAGCAAGATTATGCTTCATATGCAGACTAAGTTAGTCACATATACTGAAATAGTAAATTCCCTTTAAAAGGCAGTCAGAATGATTCTTTTCAAAGACAGAAAACAAGATTTTTTAAGCAGCACAGAAATCCCATAAAGCTAACAGGAGTACTATCTTAATGATTCTGAATTTACTACAATGGAAAAAATAAAATAGGCAAGAGGATGCCATGACTTCCCTTCCTTCTGTTATTACTCTCAGTCACTGGTAGAAACTTGGCACACCATTTCTGAAGCAACTGCAACAAACTCAGTTTTTCTTTTTTATTTTTTTGTGTGTCTGTGAAGCAGCATAAAAAGGCTTTTACCTCGGTGTTGCTCAAAGTTTTGGTTATGATTCAAGCATCTCAAAATATTGAAAATAATTGCAACATTATGTGCTGCCAGTATTTGCAGTACAAAACTCTGTGTCTTTCTCACACTTTATTTAAAAAAGAACATTTTGCACCTCAATAGCTAGTTGTGGTTTTGGATCATAAAGCACTAAGGGTTTTGATCTGTTCTGTTTCCCACCCCTTCCGTCTCATTTTTCTCATGGCTTAGAACAAAATATTAATGTGACTCATCTGTCATAAGTAATTTTCATATTCTCTACCTTCTATTTTGGTGTGTGATTAGACAAATGCTGTAGTTATGTAAAATTATTTGTGGTTTTTTTAAATGGAAGATATGAATCACAGGTACTTTAATCAAAAAAGAGAACACTGACAGGAGAAAAGTGAATTATAAATGAAAGCAACTTATATATATTATAATTAATAAATACTTTAAAACATGCTATTTCCATTTACTATTTCTTAGTATTAAATATTACAGCTGTCATCTCTGGAACACTGTAAAAGGAAATAATGAATGGGAAAAAAACCTGAGTTTATGGACTGTCTTATCCAAAGCAAGTCCCAGCTTTGATACCAAAACATTTACAAGGACACTAATTGTACTTGGAAAGCTGGAATTCAAAATTGCAAATGTCAGTTCCAGGATGTTAATGTTTTCTGGTACAGTTTAGGAAATCCTATGTAGTGTGCTACTTTCAAAAAATGCAATTATTTGTATATACTCCTGTAACTTTTCTCCAGATCAACCTTCTGTCTCACAGTAGTACTTTCTCACCAAAAAAAATGTTAAAATTCCCTAGAAAACAGAACAATCAATCAGTACAGAAGTGATTTTGCTACAGAGGCATTTCCAACAGTTGACCAGATTCTTCTTTTCTCCCTCAAATAGCAGACTGAAATATTTTACTAAGTGGATCCAGTTCAGTGCAAGCCTCATTCCACGAAAGTCATTTGCATTTGAATATTGAATCAGCAGGACTTAAATACCTGCTTAAAATAGAAGTTATATTTCTGTAACAAATTAACTAGGGGTCATGCTGTTTCTGTGCTGAGAGAGAATACAGTGATTTTGTGATTTTCTGCCTTTCTGCTTTTATCTTTCCACACTTGAATTGCAAACAGAAAATGTTGCTCTCCACACCAAGTTAATGCCTGCAGGTAGCAGAGTGGAAAGGAGAGAAGACTGCAAGCCTCCTCACTATATTTGAAGATTTAGTACACAGAAAATAAGTTGTCTCCTCTCCTTTCAGATATGATTTTGCACAAAGTAATTATTAAAAGCAGAGCAATTAAATGAAACTATTAATCAGGAAATTCAATGCTTAAGGAATGATTTCTCTTTTAGGAATGATTTCTCTCATTCTTGTCTCTCTCGTATTCCCTCCCTCCCTTCCTTCTCCAAGAAGCTTTCTTGGGAGTTATTTTCTCCATAGCAAAAAAAGACTCTTCTTGCTTCTAGTTGCTCAACATCATGGCTTGTACTTGGGATTTCTCCAGATAGTCCTAATATATATATATCAGGATCTGCATGTGACTGAATAACACAGGGAGGACAGTGATTGTATCAGTAGGAAATCTTTCAAGGGATTTTTTTTTCAAGTTAAAAGAAATTATCGCACCATTACAGGTTTTAAGTTCTGAAAGTAGTGAAGTGGAAGAATGCATATGAAGTAATTGGTCTCAGGACACGAAGAGCTGGAGAACAATAATAATACTAGATGAATGTTAAAGAACACATCTCAAAGTGGACAGGAGTTCCCCTAAGAAAAATCAGTGGGAGCCTGTTGAGTGATCTGCTGGAGCTGGAATTTATCTTTTTATTTGTTACACTGTGTAGCAAAACCAAACTCCCAGCTGAGAGCATCCTTGGAGCAGACAAGGCAGGCAGGGGTAGCAGTGGGGGTGGGATGGGGAGAGACGTGAGAGTGAAAGGTGGGGATTGAGTGGCCTCTATGTGGGGAAGTTTAAAGGAGACAGGGCACTTTTTCTGCTCATGAAGCTGCTTCTCCTCCTTGTGACCCCTTCTTTTCCTTCCTTTCTCTCCTCCTCAGGGGACAACCAGAGACCTTCCCTTTACTTCCATTGTTTCCAACATCACCATCTACACATTTCTCTGTTCTTTCTTGATGGTCAAGGAGAGGTCAGTCCTGGTTTGGAGGGACAGGAACTAGGCCAGGACCAGGGCAGAAAGGCAGAGAAATCCTGCTCCTGTCCTGATAAAAGGACAGATGTGACTGCTGCTGCTGTACTGGGGCCCTCTGGTACACACTGGCACTCCTTTACCCTCTCCCTAATCCCACAAAGGCAGTAACAGCAGCATGGATGGTACAAACAGGAGGCAGGAATGAGCTGTTTGGCTGAAATGCCTAATCCCTCTCTCCTCAGCCACAGGCAAAGTAGCTGTCATCCCCTTCAGTCTGGCAGGTTTCCATTTTGCTAAGTATACAAAGCTACTTCTGACTTGGTGACTTCCCCTCATTCACTCAAGAAGCTGAGCCAAAGCCCCAAACCTAGCTACCTGCAAGTTGCAGAGAAGTTTGTATCCCAAGCTGAACTGCAGAGCACAGAGGTGTCTCCAGAAGTTCTGATAGGGTGTGGATGTGTTCTGAATTACTGCCTCATCCTTTGAAGTAGAAGGCTTGTTTGGCAGGATAAACAAGGAGAACTTACTCTTCAGGAAAGCAGGAAGCAAATGGCAACAAAGTTCTGCATAACACATTGACAGTTTCTGCTCTTCAGGCTTTAGAGTCTTCTCAGAAAGGTGGCAAGTACACATTTCTTTCTGCAGCTCCAATGATTGGGATGAAATCAATTGCAAATAATCCACAGTACTCAGGCATTATCTCCTATTGGTTCCCCAGGTGATCATATATCTCCTAAACTGTACCACAAACTCCTCAGGTATCTGCTTTCAAGAGATAGATGGAGTCAGGAGAAAATCAACACAGATTATCTATCAGAACAAGGGTCGATTGGAGACCAGATTGGTATTGCCAGAAAACTTAGCCTGCTATCATTAAAGAGATTTTTTAAAATAAATTTTAAACCAGAGGCCAGAAAGCTTTGTCATGATTAATCTAATCCATAGTCTAAGATAAAGGGCCTGAAAAGCAGCCAGTTTCTGTCTGAAAGGAGTCTGGGCTTTGAGAGGAAGGTGCCTACCTGGCTGCTATGATGCTGCAGCTTTCAGAGCCCATGCTGCGACTAGGTGGGCAGCTGGAGTCACCTGAAGGGAGAAACAGATTCCAGACAGCAATCAGAAACTCAGGGGCTGGGTGGCAACAGTGTACCATGGAGGTACCGGGGCTGATGTTTGGAGATCTCCTTTCTGGCAGAAAACACTCCTCTGTCCAGAAATTTCAAGCTTCTTTTGTTAAAATGCATTGTTTTGAGAATAATTTAACTAGTTCTTTTGTCAGATTTGAGAGACCTTACAATAGTCCTACTGTGGCATTCAGATGAAACAGGGTGGTGGGCACATTTCAAACAGATTTGAATAAATCTAAGGTAAAACAGTCAAGCAGGTTTCCCTTGGGAAATCAGTACTCCTCCCTTTCCAAATGCTTCCTGCCCCTAAGGCTTGCATGGTCTATTGGTGGCCAGGCCACCCAGGGCAGAGCTGCCTGGGGCCCACTGGGTGCTGGGCTACAGGGCACTGCTGCAGCGCAGCCTTGCAGAAGTCAGCAGCCGCTGCTCTTGAATTTGCATTTTGCCCTGGCTGATAAAATGCTAAAAGTAAATGGAGAGATACCTTTGGGTGTGTTTGGCTCCTTAGAGTTACTCTTACTCCTGGGAAACCAGTGGCTCTGGAGAGCAAAAACACAAGCAAGGAAGATCTTAGGCCAAATACCCCAATTTTCAACCACAAAGCAAATCAGCACATGAAGAGCGAGCACCCTGCTTATCCATGAGCTGGGTTGCAGCAGCCCATGGCTCCCTGTGGGATGGATGCTGAGCACCAAGTGCAGTGTATGGTGAGCAGCTGAGGGTAGGGGCTATGCAGAGAGGTGCAGGACCCTCCCCAGCTCTGATCCAGCACAGCACTCCAGCATGTGCTCACTCCAGCTGGAGCACACTCATCCAGAATTCTCCATCCACAACTGAACCCAAATCACAGAGGCTCTTCCCAGTCATGTCAGTGGGATTTGTGTCAGGTGAAGCACATAGCACTTGGTAGCAGCTATGTGAGAATGATAAGAATGTAAATAGAAAAGCAGATTTTATTTTATATAGGACACAACATTGTCTATGGCTCCCCTTTTTAGTATCCTCACATTATGAGTGCAGTAATGCTTGGGACTTCAGTAGTTTCCAAGCACAGTGCCTCTTGGGAACTAATGATTTTCTTTATGTGTTGCATGAAGGGGTTTGTATGTACATTTTCATGGGCGTGACACACACGGAGAAATATAAGATTAGGTAAAAGTTTTTCATCTTCTATTTCAGACTGATAATTTTATACCTTGTAATCTGAAAAAGTTATGCAGTGTCTCTGTAGAAGGGTGGGAACAAGGCTCAAGGCACTTTTGAAATCCAAACCCATATTTTGATTTACAGCATAATTATTACAGTATTGCCAACAAAAACACCAAACACTAGGATTTTTGGTCCATATTCAAACTGCTACATCAGTTTTCACAAGCACTGAATAACTAAAAAGGCTACTCAAAGTGAATGAGTTGCCAGGTTTTAATACTTCTGAACAGCAGACCTTGAATAAGAAGCTAGAATAGGGAATTAAAAGACTAGGTTAAGCCACTACGTTTGAAAATTTTGACTAATGGTTCTTAACGTTTCTGGGGGGGGGAGAGAAAGGGGGTATTATGCTCATACATTTCTTAAAAGCTTTCTTTTTCCCCTAGGACCAACCTAAAATCAACAAAGTAACAACGGGCCTAACACAATCAGGAAATCTGTGTCTGTACGAGTGAAAAGCAACCAACCTGTCCGTTTTCTGCCCTGTCCCAAAACTTCAATGTAAGTATATTCAGCTTTGCAATCCTAACTGAGTTCTATGTAATGCCAAAAACAAAGTACAAAGGCTTAAAACTGAAGCTGTCTTAAAGCCATCACCTACACAGGATTTGGTAAGTTATTCAAGTGTTTGTTATACACCAAAGCTTTTGAATTTTGAGTGGAAAATTATACGGTACATAAATTTTGGTGATCATCCTCAGCAGCACTTCTTATTGTAGATAAAGAAATCTACCATTTCAGTCATTCTCCATTGTTTGATAGGAGAGAACATGTATGGCGTTTGGCATATTTGTGTTTCTGTAAAGAAGCTTGGTTTAAATATACTTTTATGGTCGGAAAAGAGTAAGGAGGGTTTCATTATAAAGAAATGTCAAAAAGCATTTTGGACTGGAGTGAACCGTGCCGTTGATGTGCTTTTGATCCCCAAAATGCATATGTACATGCTAAAATAAACAGCAGTAACATTCATTGAGAAATCCATACTTAATACAATGTTTAGTTTAGCTCAATAATGGGAAGAATATGTTAAACATCATTCTGAGCCTTAATGGAAAACTTTCTGACAACGAGACATTAGCTCATACTGTCCACAGTCATCTTATGCCTATGAGTATTGTTTGTTATCAAGTGTGACTTTTGGAAGAAAAAACGCATTATTGCTTAACAAGTTGCATTGCAGTAGTGTCCTGCACTCTGTTTGGGTTTCTAGAAAGCTTATTAATTAAAAGAATCCACATGGCAAGAATTAATCATGTAGATCCCTCAGACTTTCTGGACATCTTTTAAGGAGGATGAGCGCCACATTGAGTAGCGTTTCTCGCTTGCGGAGAAGTCATACGCGATTTGTCTGAGATGAAGAACCAGCACAGTCACACAAAGGTGACTCCACCATGTGGCTCTAGAGCACCAGCCTTGGCAAAGTCCCCGCTCTGGGAACCCACTGGGGAGCTCTGAACTATGAACCCAGTGGGGTGGACTGGTGCAGCGACAGGATTTTAGGATCTCTGGCCACTCCATGGCTGGAGCTGTCCCTGGTAACTGTTTTCACCCAGCATCAGCTGCTGTGACCTACCCTACATCAGGTGCTAGAAAAGTCTAACAAGAAAAAAAGACGGAACAAAAAGAGAAAAAAAATGCTCAAGATATGCTCAAGACTAGCCCACAGAGAATAAAACACTTCTCAGTTAGTGTTTACATTCTCCCAGAGCATCCATAAAGTTTTAGAGCCCATCCACTTAAGAAAAGATCCATCCAAGCATGGCAGTGGACTTTGAGAATTCAGCTGTGAAGTTTCTGTAGCAGTTGATGAAAAGACTGTATAACAACACTGCTCTGTTCATTAGTAATTTCTTCAAACCTTGCAATAAATATCTTCTGGTGTTACATAATATAGATCACTTTTTTAAAAAGTATTGAGTTGTCAGTGGTTTAGAGTCCTTTATTTCAACAGGTGAAACAGTAATATAAGCTATTAGGTATAGCTGCTAGACAGAAAAAAGCAACAGTTAAGCTAACCATTACAAATTAGCACCCACTACTTTTCATGAGTGGCAAAGTTGCTTTGAGAAAAACACTGTCCTCAACAATTCACAGATATCAAGGAACAGAGAATTAAGGAGAAAACAAACTTAAAAAGAGGTTGAAAGTTCTGGAAAATATTGTTATTTCCTTTTTTTCTTTTAATCTGTTCCAGTGAATGGAGAAGAATTTCAGCAAAACATTCAGATCTGGATAGAAATATACCTCAAATGAAAAGGAAACAAAGCCCTCTATCTGTAGCAAGAATCCAGAAAATTTTCAGACTTGAGCATCAACTGGCAGATAGGCCTGAAAGGCATTTGGGTCAAATAGAAGTCCTGAGCTGCTACCAAAATCAACAGTCTAATTGTCTCAGCTGAAACTGGGGCTTAACTGTTGGGTTTCCTGTAACTAAATCTTGCCACAAACAGCTCTGTGAAGTTTTTCCTCCAATAATAAAATAAAATACAGCAAAATTAAGATAAATACAAGAGACAATGAAGATGAGTATGTAGTGCCCAACATAGGGAGGGGAGCAGACGTTAGAGAAAACTCATGAAGATATCAAAATAGTTCTTGTCAGTTCTAAACGGTTGATATGACAGTTCTTTAAAAATAAACAATCAAACATCTGAAAGTAATTGCTAGACTAAGGGATTTATTTTATTTAAGCAATAAGGTATTTTAAAAATGCACTTAGAATGTCTAGCTTGTTTCAAATTGCTTTGGTTTTCTACACAGTGTCATGGTAGTCACTACCCACCCAAAAGTGGTATTTTAATAATATTTTTAAATTGAAAAACAACAATTGAAATGAAGAAAGCAAAACTATTCAGAAAGGTTACCAGAATGCACAGCTTGACTTCAGATACTTTCTAATCTGATCAGGAAGCAGAATGAAAAAAAAACCTGTGTTGAATTCAGAGGCACTGAGTCAGGTGATAAAAGTTATACAATTTTGTGTGGATTTACTGAGGTTGTATCTCAAAATCCAAAGCAAACCTAAGCGACTGAAAGTAACGTTTCAGTTTATATAGTCTGATATTTTTTCTGTCTATCCTTTTTCCTGTTGAACTGCCTTTTATGCCTCTCAGTGTTTAAACTTCTTGAACATAGGCATCTCCTCTGTCCACAGTTTCCTCCTCATTTTCTCTTGCTTTATGTGCCTCCATTCAAACTCTGCTTATCTGATAGTAAGGATTAGTTTACTGGTCTGCCTTTTCCCTGTCTGACTTGAGGAGCTGGAAATACTGGATGACTTTTAGTGGAACCTAAACCTCAAATTACTCAAGTATTTATGGAAATGTTACCTTACATTTCCAGGACCATTTATTTTAAATAGGAGTCAGTTGCTGGACTCCTTCACTCACTCATGAAAACCTAGCTTCAGACTCCTCACAGCAGCTTTGGATGGGAGGAAATTAAAGGAGAATTACAAAAGAAAAATCTTTTCCAAACATAGCAGTGTTATTCAATAGCTTAGAAATTTACTTTTCCTGTTGGTGAATGTGGTTTCTTTAACTAATCCAAGCATTACTCTGAATAAACCCAATGGTTGCTTTTGTCTGTGTTTTGAAGAAGAGGGGCTTGTTTAGGGCTTTAGTAGCGATAATTGACACAAACAGCTCCAGTACAGAAGAACACATAAAAAGAACAGGATGAACTTGCCTCCACAAATCATTAGAATTGGGGATGTTGTATGGATACCTCCCGCTTGCTGTTAGCAACCATGATGACAAGTTTATGATCCCAGGCTGTGCAGAGCAGAGATCCAAGGAACCTGCTGCTCACTAAATTCTCTGCTTCCGAGCCCCCCTACTCCCCAGACCAACTCACATGAAAAGAACTTGAAGCCAGTAGGCAGCAGATTTTTATACTGATAACAGGAAGTTTGTGGAAGACTGGAACAGTGTGCCTCCCTGATTTGGGAAACAGTTACACCAAACAATAAATGTTCTTACGGGTTTTGCATTATGCGTAAATCCTCCTGTTTATATGGTAAAGCATATGGTTTATTAACAGCTAGCTCATTAACAGAAACATACAGAGCATACAGCTGCCATCATCACTTTGCGAATGTTTTCCACACATTTTCCATAGCTTTCACATTCAGGAAAAAGTAACACTAAGTGAAAAGTCTTCTTTCAAAAGCCTCATTAACATATTGTACCAGTGAAATGATTCCTTCTGAACTCAGTTTCTTTTGGAAACACCAATGTATTTTCTGTGCAGAAGTTTCTCAGGAAATGTCACATTTTAAGACAGTTTTCTAGACCCTAAAGAGTTCAGACACAACTCGGTTAATGCCTTTGCCTTGTAAAGCTCAAGGAATGCTACCACAGTGTGAAATGAAATTTGAAATACAGTCAGAATAATTGACCATCTAATACTAAGAGTTCAGCTAAAACAGTTGTTATATAATTCAACCTCATATTTAGTTTCAAAGGAGTTTCATGTAGCTGTCTGGTTTATTTAAATAATTAAGGCTGTTCTGTTTTAATTGGCAAAGTTGTGCAAATAGCAACAAATATTACAGTTCACAGGAGTCTTCCATAGGAACAAGAATGTTTGAGGTTTAAAGGCACCTTTGGAAGTCACCTTGTCCAATCCCCTGCTCAGGCAGGGATACCTAGACTGGTTGCCCAAGACCATGTCCAGAAAATTTTTGAATTATTTCCCATGATGAGACTCCACAACCTCCCTGGCAACCAACGCCAGTGTTCAGTCACCCTCACTTTTCTACTCCCTCTATTCACTCTCACAATTTCTGTTTTATACATCTGAAATCTCCCCTGCACTTGTTCTCTGCAAGAGTCTAGCTCCTCATTTACAAGGGTGGATGAATGTTGAAGCACAAGGCTTAAATCAGGGATATTTCATTTAAGAAGGCAATGCAGTTCTTTACTGAATCTATTTTTGGATCATTTAGTCGGTAGTAACCTGTGTATTCCTGTGTTAATGGAAGATGGTGTAAATGGAGTCAGCTGTGCAGCAGCAAGGATTCAGGACACAGCTTGGGAATGTGAGCTATGCCAGCTGATGGCAAAGCTAATACTTTCTATAGAATATTTCCTTTGGGTGCAAACAGCATATTTCATGCTACTTTGCTTGCATTACAGCTATTTTTAAGCAATCCACAGAATGGAGACTAAGTATTTTGAATGTGCAAAAGGTCTGGTATGTGCTCAGGTCCCCCCTCCTGTGCAGTGTTTGTTAAGCTGTCCCTTGATAAATGACAAACTGAAAAGGCAAAGAAAAGGCAACAGCATGGAGCCTCTGCTGACAGTGTAAATAGAAATTTGAGTTTAGCGGACAAAGTTCACAGTTTGCAGTGAAAGGTCATAAGGATTTCAAGCATTTTTGGTATTTTGTCTCTGCTGTCTGCTCAATATCAAGCAAATAAAAAACCCCTGATAGACAGCTTCCAATTCTGTATACTTGGCATCCCTGCTCACCCTGAAGGAACACGGGAAGCTCTGTCTTTGGCATTCTGCAATTACTTTAGGACACGCCATCCTAACAAAGCTTTAACACTTACTCAGTCCCAACTTTTGATGTGATGTTTGGTAAGCTAAAAGGCTTACCCAGCTCAGCTAAGCCCAGTGTCCTGCAGTTTTTCTGCTAAAAATTTAGCATGATGAGGAAGAGTTATATAATATGTTAACTCTCAACAGGATATGTTTGTTTTTTTCCCAACCATTGTAGAGTCCCAGTAAAATACATCAAATACTTCTATGAGAAATCTCCTACAACTAGCAGTTGAACCTAATGAAACTTGAAGGAGTCTGACTTTTTATTATTATATTATATTTTTTACCTGCAGTGAGTTCATTCCCTCTTCTGGATATTATTAACATCTCCTTTAGGAAAGGTTTAGCTCTGGCCTGTGAAACACTGACAATGACATTTTTGTTTGACAAACTCAATTAAATATATACTAAGTGGAAATTGTTTTCTTGGAGGTATGTAACCTCAGAAATCTAAAGAGTTATATTACCTACGTACCTCAGATGTGACTGCAACCACTGCTTTTTGTGAAATCACTACTTGCTGTATTCAGGACTGTGCTGTGCAAATGAAAAAAAAATCTGTATTAATCTTGTCTTTGGGTGTATCTCTCCTGGACTCAGAATATTCAGAGATATCTTAGGAGTGTGATTGGGATTAAATAGTAAAAATAGGACAATGGGTGAGGCGGGTGTTGGCTGAATTTTTTGCAAAGTGTATCCTTTTAATCTTCCAAGTAAGCTTTTTCTTTGTGTTCCTGACTTCACAACCTCTGGCATATCTCAGCATGATCATACATGAGGAGATTGTTGTGCACACTGTGAGTGCCAAGCACTCAAGCCCATGTTGTGTCTGCAGGTGCTGAACATGCCTGGTGGGGTTTTCCCTGTTCCTCCCACAGGCATGCCTGACAATGTCATAAGGGATCTATTTCCAGTCTCAGATGCTCACATACTTTGCACCTTGTCCTTAAGGGTCAGGCAAAATATCCATTCCAGTTGCTGTGCAACTTGTTCCTTCATATCTTTCTTGATACACATATTTTTGTACCTTGAGATACGAATTTCTTTACTGCACCTAAAACCTGATGTCCTTCATACCTGGCTTAGAAGTGTACTTACTCACACGGGTAACAGTGGTTGTGGAGAGCTAAAGATTTATGGTCTCACCAGACAGTCCTCCTTTGACTTCCCTCTCCTTTTAATTTCATCTCCCCCCTCACTTTTTATCTAGATATGGACAATGTTTCTCTGAGATTCAGTAGTGCTGAATGGAGCAGAGAAGATGCCTGATGTTACCTCCTCCTACCATGGCCAGATGTAGAATACAAACACCATTTCACATTGTGATTGAACTCAGCCAGGACTGGATATGGTCCCTAAATGGGAGTTACAATGCATAGGAACTGCAGACACACTCAAACTTTGTTCCCTTTTTTCCCTAAATATAGAATGGTTAAGATCAAAGGGCTGATGCTTACCATTTTCTGCTTACCAGCAGAAAAATCTCCAGGTTTTGCTGTGCTCAGAGCAAAGCACATTCCAACATGATACACTTCCATGATAGCTGGAAAACAAAGCCTTTTGATAAATGAGAGAGAGTTTAAAAAGTTAAACACAGTCTAAAAGACAGGAAGCCAGAAACTACTAAAAGGAAGGGTATTTGTTAATGCTTAGTTTATAAAATATTTGCCCTGGCCAACACAAGGAGTATACTGCTTGTAATGAGCTCTCTGTAGGTGATCCAAGTACCTGGAAGAAAGGCAGACTCTATTCATTCAAAGGCACAGGAACACACTGGGTCTTAAAGTACGATTTTACCTTTACCAGAAAAAAAAAAATCTTTGATTTATCACAACACTGAAGGCGGTGTAACACAGCCGTGCACCAGCTAACACGGCCCACAGCACCTATATAAAGGAGAGTTATGTGAGCATGTTCTTATTATTTTGCTTTTTTCTTCGAAACGCAAGAGTGTTAGAGCTGTGTCTGTGCTGAGCGGATGGCTCACGCCACCTGCAGGGCAGCTTCAGTACCGAGACGTGTCTGCTCCCGAGGACAGCCCGTGAAAACCCAATGCAGTTTCCATCCTGATCAAAAATTGCTCCGACAGACATTTGAACTGGCTGTAGCACCTGTCAGTAGTTAAATACATATACATCGATAAGAAACATTTGATCTTCAGATCTACACCATTTGACATTCAGTGTGCTTGATTTTATAAATATAATTTATAAATATTTTTGAAAACCCATTTTTTATCATGGTTACAAATAAGTTTACAAAGACATCTAATTCTCCTTTTTTATTGCCACAGATTAGTTACGGTGACTGTATCTGGAGTTAGAAAAATTATACAAGATGGGTTTTAAATGCCAAACCCATTCTGTCTACTAAAGACTGCAGTAGGGAATCTAATAAAACCCCAAAGCTTACAAAGCTGCAGTTGCTTGTAAGAGCTGACCATCCCTGAACTGCCCTATGCAGTGTTTGCATTAAGCCAAGATGAATCCCAGAGTGCAGCTTTGGTGCTAAAGAGAAAAAATTCTTGGATTATAGCTGTAGTACCCTTTCCTTAGGAGTAACACTATTCCCTTTACAGAACTGTGCAAGTACCAGCCTTCCCACTGCTTTCAGAGGCTCTTTTCCATCACCCATTTCAGCTCTCTTTTTGCTCATTAGCACTACGTAGTCCTTAAGTCATAACAGGTCACCTCCAAAAGCAGGTCACAGCCTGAGCCGCTGAGCTTGAAGGTGGGGCCACTGATGGTGGTAGGAGTCCTTCCCCCAGCCCCCTAGAGCAAAGGGTTAATCCTCTGGGACAGCAGCCCCAGGCTGGCTTGCTTTGCCACCCTGGGAGAGGGTGGAGGTGGAGGAACCAGAAACTGAACAGGGGAAGACACAAGGACTGCAGCATCCCTTCCCCTCCCAGCTGGAGCACTGGCAGCAGCCAGTGGCAGGAGGCCAGTGCATGCCCAAGACATGGCCTCCCCATGCAGTTTATCCAAATCATTCCCTGCTTTGTCTTGTCTTCCTTCAGCAAACTGGGCTGTTTACAGCATGACAAGGACTTACATGATTAAAACAAAGAACTATTCCCGATCGTATTACACTCTTTTCTCTTTTTAATGTACTAATCTGCAGCAAGTCAATGTAAGTTTTGGTCAGTGCTTCTTTACCCTCTTCACCTCCTATTCCCCAAGACTTCTGCAGTCTCAGTGTATGCCATATTGGAAAGTTGGCAGTAAGGAGGGCTCCCCTCCTGTTTGTCAGGAGATAAATTAGCTACAAACATGAAGCACTGGTTCTGTTCAGCCACGTTAGCCCAATTTTACACACGGACAATGCCATTGATGCAGTGGAGGATTCTTTTAAATTACACTACTCAGAGATGAGCATCAGGGCCTAAACTTTACTCCTCTCTCACAAAGTGTAGAGCTGTTGTAAAGGTTCCTTCCAGCAAGACTTGTCATCTTCTTGAGAAATGTCTTTTCAGGAAACAACTATTTTGCATCTCACAGCCTTGAAGAGAACCTGAAGAAATGTGTCTGCTCATCAAGACTGATTTGTGGTTTCTGTGTGGCTTTTTTTGAAGTCAGAGGTTCAGTGACACCTGTAAACAGTCAACTGCAGGGACTGGAAACTGTAGGAAACAATGCAGTGCATAAAAGAGCTTACTGCCACTTACTGCCACACTTACAGTAAATTCATTTGGAAAAAGTGCAAGCCAGTATTTGCTTAGTTTTCTTGGGGCAGCATGTTCTCATAGGAAATGGTAACAGTATTTCACAATTATCATTTTCTAACACGCTCCCCTCCAGCATTGTAGGAAAAAAGAATATCTGATGAAAATAGTAAACATTGAGCATGTGCCTGTTTCACCATTCTGAATCAGAGCACCATTCCCACATTCAGAGATAACAACTGTGGGAGGCTGTGTTCTATCTGCAGTAAAAAGCATTGGCTTTTCTGCACGCTAACCCTTCAGCTCATTTACAATGTGCATCCTTTGGCAGCACACAGCTGAAGAAATTCATTAAAAATGCATTTTAAAATGTGGTATCATTCAGATTGGGTTTTTCTTGAGAAGCATCTATGTTAAAATTACAATTGCACCATTGCATTTCTTTGCAAGACAATTCAGTTTAGGATTATTACTTTTAGTCAGTGAGGCATCATCACCAAGAGTGAACAAGGCTGAACTATGAGTAAGTTTAAAGCATCTTAGTAATGAGTTTAATATATTTGGAAGCCCTGGATCCTAACATGCTTTTTTTGCACTAATTTTCTGTGCTTGGACAAAGATCAAACAAAGCTGTGTAGCCAGCAGACAAATATGCATGATCACTTTGTTGAAATTATAAAAAAAAGGCTAACATTTAACTTGTCCATGTCATGTGGCAAAATAATGATGTAATTAAATGGGTTTAAGTACCAAAAACATATGTATCCATTTACATTTAAACTTTTTTTTCCTTCCCATTTACAAAATAATGCTTTTGTCAGAGAATAAAATTCAATGAGCTTCACATGTAACTGGTGGAATTCTGCAACTCGATTATTTCTTCATCACAATGGGAAGAGAAGCTTCAGCACACAAATAATGTAGCAGATTTATAGACCTGATTGCAGCACTGACACTTGGCCTGCAGAGCTCCCAAGCAGGCCAACGAGGAGTAGCCTTTTCCACAGGTAGGAAGTGGGTTTGCTGGTGGCATCAGCTAACCCATGGTGAAGGATATGAGTAGAACATTTACAGCCCTACTTCCAGCTAAACTAAGAAAGCTTTGAAGTATGGTATGTTGATTTCATGAGTGTTTAAAGAAGACTTCTGCAGGCAGTGGGATTCACATGCATGTGTTCTTGGGAGTTTGCTGTAAAATAGTCAAGTCTGAACGTAAGTAGGTATTTTTAATGTGATAGGTTTACATTACAGGTTCTTTCCTCATTCTCCTACTGCCTGTAGGTCTGTACATCAACAGAGACATCCAAAGTCTGCTTTCATTTAATTAAATGGGATCTTTGTCGCCAGTTGGAAAAAAAAAAATCAAGATACATTAAATAATGTCTGTTCTCATGACATTTCCAGCCCCATTTCCAGGAAGACTTTGGGATAGTTTTGAATAGATGAAAAGAATGATAAGAAAAACATTTCCTTAAAAGAAAATAATTAAAGGAAAGCAACACTCCCACTTATCTTCCAACTCTTCCATCTTTGGAAAATTTCCTTTTAGCTCAGAGGGGCTAGGCTCTTGAAGCTGTTCATCTGGGACATCCCATTAAATGTCATAACTAGCAAGATAAAATTGCAGTAAAATGGACTCAGTAACAATCACTGTTGTCCAATTCAAACCAGATACATTTAACCACTCTGATAATTTCTACAGCAGAATACCAATATCAATAAATCAAGCACATGCAAAAGTTGGGACTCAGTAATATTGGTTTTTCTGCTTATAAATGGCAGTTACCTCCTCTGCAGTCAAAATGCTTCTATAACTGAGAACAGAATCTGGGCCAGTAGTGGATACCTGTTTACTTAGCTGCACAATAGCTGGCCAGGGTTTGGGTATTTTTAAGTTAATATAAACCAGAGTGATTCTAATTTTACTGCCTGAAAATAGTAATTTCATAGATCTAAACTGACATTTGTTCCTTGCCAAAATACTTTGCACTGGCACTTACTGTTGGAAAGACCAGGTTTTTTTATACTGCCAAGAACTGAGTAAAAGTCAGCCAAATTATTCAGTTCTTAATTGAGCAAAATTCTCATTGTAGTTTTGCTTGATTAGGAAAAACAGGCTACAGTCTACTGCATGGACAACTGTCTGGGTATGTATAAGCTGAGATGAATTTAAAAATATTTAACAACTAGCAAATTTTATGCAGGTTACAGTTCTCCTTGAAATTAATGGGATTAGCTACATATGTCAAACTGCCTGTCTGCACAAGTGATCAGTTCTCCGACTCCTAAATTTCACAAGTTTCTAATGTTGCTAATTGTTACATGGAAATAAATGATTGAAATACTTGAGAAAAATCTATTTCAGATCATGTAGTGGCCTGAATTACTGAACTCTAGGAAATACACTTCTTACTTTACAAAATAGATATTCACCAATATAATCAATGCACAGGAACTGATGGGTCACAACTTTCTCCAAGTTACAGTCTCTACTGCATTGTAGTTTTCCATCATGCCTGTTCAGATTTTTGCATTTTATCTGTGTCACAGATGCTCCCAAGGAGAATTACTAGACCTTCATAGGCAGGAGGTTTCATAAAGTATGAAACTTCAGCAATCATTTTTTGCCTGAGGCAGACAAGGGAAAACTAGCCAGGAAATTCTTCAACAATATTGCGTTAATAATTTTACATTTCCAAATGAAAAATAAGTAGGTTTGTCTTCTCTTCCATAACAGTTATCACTGGGCTATGAATGCCACAGCAGTGTTGTATGGTCACAAAACACTGAAGACTGCAAGTGCAGGAAAACACAAATCTCCCCCCTTCCTCTGGATAATTTGTCATGGCTTAGTCTTAACACAAGTTCATTTCAAGTGTCAGATTTAATCAAGATGAGGACTTCATTCCAAGCCAAAGACATGATGGCATGTAATCTTTGTTAGCCAAAAATAGTTAATAATTTTCAATAGACCACTGTTAAGAGACTGATTTGGGGAATAAATATTAAGCACAAGAAGGGATAAAATAAGATATAGCTATTAGTCATAGAGAGAAGAAAGAGAAGTAAAAAGGAATTCAGGAAGAGAAGCAGGAGTAGAATTTAGCAGCAGTTCTCAAAGGTGATTTATGAGATTTGTACACATATTAGGAGATAATCCAGTCTAGAACCTGAACAGGCAAAAAGCCCAAAACTGACAAAAAACTAAATATACCAAGTTGAGGGTTTTTTTTCAGTTTCTTAGTGATTTTGATTACTGGTACTACTGCCTTTTAGGTTGAAAAGAAGAGGAGGGTGATAATTTATTTCTCTAGATACTATTCGAAACTAATCCATTTAAAAGCAATGACATTGTCATGTGGCAGAAGTTTGTACATTCTGCCCTTTATATCTTAAAAGAAGAGATGAAAACTCTTTGTAAATTTGCCTTACTTCCCCTCTCTGCGTGTTACTTTCAAAAAGCTGTAATGAGAACAGTATCTAATGAAAGAGCAAACATGGATGCCATATACTCCCAGAGATTATAATCTTCTAGATTTTTGTCTAGTACAATCACTGCTGATTTATTATTAAAGCTGAAATTGGTGACGATGGAAGAAATTGGATTACCTCTCAGTTCCAAGCAGAGAGCTGTTAAATCTCTGGTATCTCGGTTAATTTCTTCAGACAGTCCCCTCCATTCCAGACCCAGCTCTCCTCCAGGCATTGCTTCCTTTGCCTGCCATGGAGCAGCTGTGCTCTGGGGTGCCCTCAGTGTGAAATAGTTATGTCACCACAAGCTACTCATATAGATGCAGAAATACCAGCAAAGCTTGGGGGTTTGATTTCTTTATTTGAATTCTTACTGATTGTTTTCTGTTATGTGTGCATATGCTCAGGTGTGCATGCTTGGGCTGGCCCAGCACTGGCCCAGCACCTTGCTCAGGGCTGATGGTTTGGCTGCTTCTCAGCTACGAGTACCTTGTCATTTAGTGGTGCTTCAGCAGCAAAATGCTCCTGCTCTAAACACAGCCCAAACTGCACCCTGCATCCAGTGCTGGCACTTGTCCAAGTGCCTCACAAAGCTGCAGACACACCTTTGGAAACACTAGCCCCTGGGTGACTTTACTGATACAGTACAGAGTACAGTCCTCTACGGGGCTCGTTCCTGCAGGATCTAATCAGCCTTACTATTTAATTTATTGAGACATTTGTGACAATTTTCAGGCAATACTGCTCAAACCTAAGAAAAAACCTTCTCACTCTGATGATGTGGTCTATAATGATATACTCCAGAATATCTCTTTCATTAGCATAGTTAAACCTTCCACAGAGCAGATCAGAAGTATTTCTGTCAAGAACACATGATTTCTGCTAACATTTGAAAATCTGAGCATATTTCTTGACTAAAGGCAAAATGAACTTGGAATTAATGTAGGTGCCCCATCTCAGAGTCAAACAAAACACACAAATTAAAATAATTTTAAGCATTGCTGATAGCCATCCTGCTGTAGGAAACGTAACTCCATTTTGCTTGCTGGAGAAATACCAGTCTAGTGGATTTATTTTTGAATTTGGTTGAGCCATGGCCTGTAGGTAGCCCTAAACCTTTGGTTCTGATGTTCAGCAATGAGAATCTGGTGGACAAAGTTTGCAGGGAAGGATATGACATAATTGAACTGCATTGCTTTTTCTAATGCCAGATTTTGTGGAATTAGTCATTGTTGTTCTAACTGCATCATCCTGGGAATATCTAGCACATGCCTTAACTACGCCTTTGCACAGACACAAGAATAATTTTTACAAATGCTTATCTGCTTTTAAAAAGTTTAGATTTTGAAACAAAAAAAGGAGGATGGGGCAGGGAACAAAAGCCTTAGCTGACTGACAGTACAGGATATAGAACCTTTCAGATCCTAATCCATGAGGGGATGTTTGCATCTGGCTCCATAATGGAGTCCACATGCCTGAATTAGATGCCGGTACTCCATACATGTGTGTAAATGGAGTTAAGTGCCTCAGAGGGGGATTCACAAAAGCCACTGTTTGGGGAGTTGCCTAAGCCAGCCAAACAGGGAAGGCTGAATATTGCAGTTCATCCTAAATCCTAGCTCTCTCCTGCATTTAGTGCCTTCTGGTGAATGAAGTACACAGGCACAAGCCCCTCCACTCTCTCCTCATAGCTCACAATCCTCTTTTGAAAGCAGGTGCCAAATTTTTCTTTCAAACTCCAAGCAACCATCAGCAGCTCAAGCACAGTCTTACTTGGGCTGAAGAACACGGGTCTAATTCTTACCTTAGCAAAAGTTGCTTCTGAGGTTTGCATTCCCTCCCTCCTGGGCATGCCTGAGCCAGCAGGCTACAGGCATCAGCTCCCAAGAGGTGCGTAAGAGCTGGCACAGGTCACAGCAGACCCAAGAAGCCATAGGGATGAGGGAAAGCAATGAGAGACTTTGTCTGAAAACCTGGGAAGTGTCCACAGGTAAAGGGAGCCTCAAGTCCACACCCAGCACTAAGGCTGGGTGCACTGGGACCAAGGTGCCTTTGAGGAGGATTTCAGTGGTCTAACAGCTCAGGCATCAGCTTATCAGGCCCTGATCAGGGGCTTGGATTTCAGTTATGGGTTGAAGTGCTTTAATTTCCCCACCAATCCTATACTCTCCTGTGCTTCCAGCCCCAGCTCTACCTCGTAGTGCTGCAGGAAGCTGAAGAGAGGCTGGTGTCTACCTTTGATCCAGATGAGCAGCTGGGCAGCTGCACGTTTGTCAGCCCATCCCTTCACCCTGGCTGCAGCATGGATGAAATGCAAGTGCCGGCTCCCACTGCAGATATTTTATAACTATAACCCCAGAGCTGAGCACTGACCAGCTTTCCAGCCTGTGCATTGGCTAGTCTCAGTCATCATGGGTCCAAATGGCTGCACTGGACATTTCAGATTGTTTTCCTTGAGTAGTGTTGAGAGACTTAAGTGAGTGACTGATAGTATTTGCTCCTCAGGGCTTGGCTTTGCTTTCCTTTGGCCTCAGTTGGGTTGTTCCAAGGTGACAGATGTGGTAATTTCAAGTCCTTTAAACCATAGCCCATTGGATTGCATATAGGAAATTAATTCCACCTCATGACATTTTTGGAGTTCAAATGACTGTATATTTTCATGGATCCAAGATAAGTGTGTGCGAGTGGAATGGGGAGGGTCTTTCGAGTGTGTGTGCGCTTCAGTTATTTTTTTTTCTTTGCTGTGCTTTTGAGAGGCGTGGCAAACTCTTGCTGTAAGTATACACTGAATCAAACCTACAGGGAGTATTTCACAACTCAGGTTGAAAATTTTTTTGGTTGTGTCCTGCTACCCTTATTTCTGGACTTGCAGAGTGGGAAGTAGGTGGTACCTGTGTAGGCAACAAATAACAAATAACAATGACTTCAAGCTTTGTCTCTCTGCCCCTCCACTGATGTGTGCTTTTGTGCTGAAGCAGACTTGCTTCACAAGAGGAAAAGACAGAAGGTCTTTAGAAACAGATCTGTTCCTGCATGACTCAGGGATGTGTGTGTGCAGTTCAGCCATGATGGTAGTGTAGAGGAGTTTTCGGTGATTTTCAGTGGTGTTTTTTATGCAAGTGCCAGATGCTGAAGAGACCTACATTGGTAGGTCTATGCCTACCATCTAGCAACTTCCACCTCCGTGTCTGCCCATGGGTGTGACCCAGAGCACAAAGGGTCTTTCATGAAAATTACAAGCTCGGTTTTGAAACCATTTTAACCAATGAGTGTTTAGTTGTAGTTATTGTCATTTTAGTCTTTATCAAGAAAAGTAGCATAAAAGTAAAATAATTTATCCATTTAGGAAATATGTTTGTGAGCTAACACCTGCTTGAATTTTCTGGAGTGTCAGGTCATGATTAGCACATCCTAACAAATATTATGATAGCTGCAATATTTGATAATAAAATAGGAAAATAAGTACTGCTGAATAATTTTAAAGCATGCTCCTGTTTTCTCTCTGGGTGGAGTAGTCTGGTATGTTTAACCTTCTAAGGCAAGACTATTTCTTCCCCTGTTTGAGCAAAGGTAGGAAAAGTATGCAAAGGGCAGGAATTTTTTTAACGGCAAATAACCTTCCAAAAAAAATTGTCTGAGAGGAAGTTTTTTCAAGAAAAATGTTTTACAGACGTTTGTTACTGTTTTCATATCTCCCTTGGACTGGGACTTTGGGTTTCTGGGAAGTGGCAGAGTTAGAGCATAGCAAATAAAAATAAGGGAGAGAGAGGCTGCTCTTTCTCTCGAAAGGCTCATCAAAACACAGTGAACGGAAATATTGTAAAATGGTAACAATTCATCTCCAAAATCAAGCCTCCAAAGCCTCTTGCTTTTATTTAAAAAAAAAAAAAAAAGTCATGAAACAGCATGAGGGCAAGAGCCAAGAAAACACATTTTGTACGCCGTCAAAGTGAGAAAAGGAACAGAAATGCTGTGCTGTGCCAGTTTCAGACAGAGGCAATCAAGCAAATTTTCTGGCAAGAAGGCAATGCATAATGCCACAGGATTGCAACAGGAGTCACAGAGAACAATAAATTATTTCAAATTAAGATCAGACCAAGTACTTCAAGAGTCCCCCACAGATTTCTTGCTTTGTAGTGCAAGAACTCACTGGATTGTTAAAGTAACCACTGCTCAGATTGCAAAGGCTGGAGTATGATCACTACAAAGGGGTAGAGGAAATAAAATTTCTTTATAACCAAAAGACTGCAACCAAAAAACCTGTGCATCCAGAATTAGGCTCTCTTTCTTAACAAGATTTCATGATCTTGATTCCTTCATAGGGGTTAATGGCTCCCTGTAGTGGATCACTGTAAAGCATTTAAATTTAATCAGTATGCATACAGTGCTCCAGAGAGCTAGAAAGTTCTACACCTCAGAGAAGGTCCTGCTTCATCCTGATAGTAAAAAGGCTAAAACTTACCCCTTTCCAAAGAGCCATCCCTCCTGCCTGCCTCAGGCACCCTAGAGCTGCCAGGAGCCCTCACCTCCCAAAATGTCCCACAGCAGAGCACCGGCCAGACCAGGCAATAGTGGAGACAGACATCTGCCTTTTCCAAAGCCGTGGCTGTGTTCTGTCCCCCCACGACAGGGCAGCCTTTGCATCCCAACAATGAAGACATGGTGACAGTGGCCATGGCATGGCAGGACGTCACACCACGGCAGGGTGTTGTGAGAGGCTCACAGGCCATGCAGGGCAGGTCAGACCTCAAGTGGCACCAGCAACTGAAACAGTACTTTCTACAGCCTCGGGATCAAGAGAAGCCCAAGAGCAGCTTCTGGCCACTTTCCCCTTGTGTCCTTAGGTTTGGCACCAAGTGTACCTCAGGCTGAGAAGTCCAGCCTACGTGAATACTACAACTGCAGACAGCTGTACTGCTTTACATAACACTTAAACTAATAAGAAGACAGATTATCTTCCCTGCAACACTAGCAACAATCAGTCTCTATCAGGAACATTTCTATAATCAGGATTTTTCTTTCCATTGCCATCTTTTGGGAAGTGTTTAAGAAAAAGACATACTCCAGCACCTCTTTGTGTCTCGCAGATGTCAATGAAGGGAATTTCTGCATACACATCTAAGTTTTCCTAAAGGTGTTGAGATCTACTAATTCATAGAATGCTCCTTCTCTAAGCAGTCCTCCGAGACACAAGACATAAAATCTTAAGATTTTATTAGAATAAAATATATAGACAGATTTATATATTAGAATAAAATATATATAGACAGATTTAAGACTCAGCGCACCTTCACAAAACTGACAAAATCTTCTTCTGCTTTTAGTACAGTAATTCAGTTAATCAAATGAGGAACTAAGAGTTCTCTAATGAGTAAAACTGGTAGATATCCTTCAGAATAGCATTCTGGCACTTGTGCATGTTTGGCCAAAAATTCAGGATATACCTGAGTTTGTTAATTGTCACAGAAAGACATATTCTTCTTCCCTCACTTCTGTCTACTCCCATACATCTGATGAGATGGAGCATTCCACTGACTAACAAGTTTAACAGTGAACTGTGCAGATTATTCACTTGCCATTTAGAGCCAATTGCTAGCCTGTGGCTTGTTCACAAAGCTGTAGCTGGCTAACCCAAGAGGTAGTGAAATGGAAACTTTTTACACTTCTACCAGTGAGTATAATTCATAGCAGCACTGCTAGAGGCACCACTTTGGATTAAAACAGTAAAATGCTGCGAAACAATTTGCAAACTATTGTACCATAATAACGCACAAACAATTGTATCATGAAAATCTGGGAGACTTCTACTGCAGGGAGCCAGCACAACCTATCCCAGGGCAGAGCAAGGCCAAGAATGATGAGTGACAGCTGAGAAGGAAGGTTTCCAAAGCAAGCCTGCAGTTCCCTGTTCACACTGCTGTGGAACCAGCAATCACCATGGTTCATTATCAGCACCTCAAGGTTCAGCCTACTGATCACACACTTCAGTCTGAAGTGTGTCACCAGTTGTTTGTCTTTGCGTTATTTTGGGGTTAGTGGACTGGCAGTAGATGTGAAGCAGTCTCACCAAAACAAAACCCAAATAACAACACCCCTAGGAAACGGTTGGTTGACTCTACAAGCACTTCCACGAAAACCAGCCTCCTTTCCAGTGTGTTGTGCACGGCAAACCCATGATAAGGCAAATCTGATAAGGCAAATTCCCTGGACCGTGTCAGTGGCTGTGGCCTGCGGGAAGCTCCTTCTGCAGCCCTCGGTAGCACCAGCCCTGCGGAGAAGGAGCCCCCAGTGCAGTTCCCACGTTGAACAAACAGCTGTGCTCGGACACATCGGCGGCCAGCCGAGGCTCCGTGCCAGCAGCGCGATTCCGCGCCGATAAGCAGGGAGGCAGCTCTGCACTTTGATCGCTTCGTGTGTTCCACGTTATTGGGTCCGGCTTTGTGCGCCGATTGCTGCCGATCGCTGAACGGGGATCTAGTGCCAGTCTTTTAAGTGTCTCCATCAAATCTGCCTGCCACCAAGACTGCAGGCAAATTGCCCAGAAAAGAGCATTAGGCAGAGGATTCGAGCGCATGCCGTATGGCAGAGAACAGGAGAACGTATTCAAAGGCAGGTATTTGCTAAATCCTACCTATAATTAATTCTAATCCCATAATTAAAGTCGCATGCTTTACTGCAAACATTCCCCCACGTTGGACCTTCCTCCCCAGCCTGAGGTCAGGCACCAATTCGTGCAAACGAGTACATGCCACCAGGCAAGGGAGCTGCGTCCCCGGGGACTGTGGTCATCTGGCCATGGTGCCCAACTTACTGATCCTTGTCACGGCTCTCTGCCATCTGACTCCAAGTAGCTTTCAGGCATTTTCCAGCAGACAGCATCTGGGCCAGATCCTCAAAAACATGCAAGAGATGAACCCGCCTGGAAATCAATTACCAGCGCCAAGCATCTTAATATCATCATAAATTGTGAGCTTCGTGTTTGTGCTGAGCCAGCAGAGGCCTGTGCATGGCAGCTGGGGCTGTGGTGATGCCAATCTCATCATGCCCAGATTTGCAGAGAGATGAGGAGATGCCTACCTGAGCCCACATAGGTAGGCTCACAGCACACTGGGCATGAGGAGAAGACTAGAGGCAACGGAGTTATGTCTGCGTGGGCTAAAATCTCCTTATTGTAGCTGCTTCCACTGCCAGGGTTAATTTTCACACATAAACACACACAAATACCTGCACACAAGCAACAGATACAGGCCCGCATGCAGCTATACTCTGTTTGGAAGTAAGAAACTGGGGAAGCCCAAGGGGTGCCATTTTCATACAGAAAGCTGGGTGATCATCCAGAGTGAGCACACACATGAATGTGTTTGCAGACGAACTGGAGCAGAGGCAAGTGCTTTGTTTTTGGAAATGCATTTACAAATGGATATACAGAGACCTCCCCAGGCATTGCGAGAAAAGATCGAAGAATTACCACTGAAGTCAAAGATAGCTTATGGATGACCACTGTTTTTTAAGATGAAGCCATTTATTTAGATGTTATCACACTTCTCTAAAAAAGAAGCTCTAGGCACCATTTCGAATTTAAAAAAACCTAGAAACAAGCATCTGCCACGTGTTGAATATTCCCCATTAGCAGCAGGTTTATGCATGCATGCATTTTAAAATGTTTATTATGACAATACTTGTTATGACTGCCTTAGATTTAGTAAATACCACATGATAATCAGACACAGTTGTTAGACCTTGAGCAAAATATGATTTAATTTATTTTTAACATACTGAACAATAGCTATTTCTTGGTAATCTAAACGGAACACAGACACTTGAGACTACTTTGCTTCCTTGGAGGGGACAGTGAAAAGGAGGGAGGGGAAAAAAAATAAACCTGATCTCTGTGGGAGAGTTTCTCAAGAAGCAAAAAGGCAGGATTACATTTACCATAAATCCTACTTTCCTCCCTACTGAATGCACAGGCCCTTATAGACACTTTAGCAAGGTAAATTCCTCACCTACTCAAGAAACAGGTATTGCCTTCAGTGAAGCTTTAGGCACTGTTACAAGCAAAATGGTGCAGGACCCCAAACGTGCTGGGGCATAGATCAACCATCTCATACCAATAGCATGGCTGGGTCCTCGCACAGGGGCTGTGCTCCCCTTTACTGTCCTCCTGCTCTTCACTGCTGAAAATACGATTAAATCAGTGCAGCTAATGTTAATTTGGGTTACAAAACAGGTTAGCTTTCAGACGAAATCCATCTCAACGTATGAGATGGATTGTTTGTTTGCCTTCACTCCGTGCTTTTATGTGGAATATGATTGAATTTGCAAAAAAAGAAATCCCCTACACTGGTGTTTAATTAGTTTGCTGGCAAACTTGAAAATATCTGTCCAAATGACATAAAGACTCGTTTGGCACAGAAAGACAGAAGTGTGGCAATGTGTGCATTAAATGGCTCTTGAGCACGTACAAAATTATTTGGCATGCAGAAGGTTTTGTTTTTTCCTGTCCCTGAAAACACAAGTTTCCACTAAAATTCAGTCTTTGTACAGTACAGGGTATCCTCAGGTCTCTTCAGAAAGACTCAGTGACAGGTTAGTCCTCAAAGGAGCTAATGATCCAGAGATGAATTTTAACTGTGATGAAGTTTTGAAATAGTGTCTTTCAAAACTGTGGACAATAATGTGCTGGGAAATTCACTGCTCAAGTCACTTACACTTTGCAGCACCAGTGCTGAAAACAACAACCAACATTTGCTTGATTCTCACATCTGAAAACACCCCACCCTTGAAGTCACCACAACTATTCACTGGATAGGAATAGCTTAGTTCACTAGAGGAACTAAAGCCTCGATACCTGCTCTTCTCATTTTGTGCTGAGAATTCTTCCAAAAAAGGTAGCTGGCTAACAGAATTAGTTTACAAATGCCAACACCCCCACCCCCAATTTATAAGCCCAGTGCTTAATCCAATGCTTTTCATGTGGTGGAGACCTTAAGAAAAACATCTATGTGGTGGGGGTGTGCACACGTTTGCGAGCACAACCCAGTGGTTTAAGGGATCTGTATTGTAGAAAGCAGGGACAGGATAGGTACTTGTGCCCAAAGTAGCACTAAAAATAAAAACAGAGGGGAAAAAAAAGTGCTATCACTTTGTGAGGACTTCAGTTCTCTCTTACAAGCCCTTCTGTGATGTCCCTTGAGCTGCCATGTACTTCTGTGTACAAACTGGGGCCAGCCAGTGGAAACCCTCCAGAGAGCAGCTGTGCACCTCACCTACCAGCTCTCTGCAATGCAGTGGGGCTGCTCCTTATGCACCTCAACACCCTGTTTGCCATTTCCATTGCATTATACTGCTCTTGCATGTCTCTGTATGACAGACACTTTAGTGAGGTGTATAATGCTCCTGTGGGATTGGATCTCCTGTCCCCAACAGCAGAGCCATCCCTGGGTACAACATTGTAGATACTTGGAAATAGGATCTGTTATCAAGGTTACCCTAGAAGTCAGCCTAATCACTTCTGATCTCAAGACAAAAACACCCTGGAGAATTTAGCTTTATATCATCAACTTTTTAAATAGCACTCTTCTAGGAACAGAATCTCCAGAGTTGCTAGGATTTTTATTTTGCAGCAGTCATTTTCCATGTGGAAACCAGAGCACTAGCAAGGCCATCCCCCCAGTGCAGTGGGGAACTGGTCCCTGCAGCTTCAGGCAGTCCCTGTGGAAGAGATCGCAGGGAAAAGACTTCAGGTCACTGAGATCTACTCATGCCTGTTTGGGAAATACAGCAATTCAAAAGTAAGGGCTGGTAAGTTAAGCCCATGGGGGTAGTCCCTGGGTGAGTATCTCAGAAGTTCTGAGACAACCCAGCATTGGTTGCAGAGTGATGACTTTCCTGTAAGAACCAATAAATCAAGGTCTAGTTTCCACTCTTTGCAAGACCACCTATGATTTCAAGTCCCAAGTGGATGGGCATCACTCCTTCCATACATTCTTTACATAATTAGGCTAAAAAAGCCATTATTTCTTCACCCCAATTTAAGAATTATGACTGCTGGTACATTTTGTCTCCTGTTTCTGCTGACAAACTCAAATAGCCAGAGGAAGGTCCTTTATAGTTTTCTCGGGAGAACAGCTCTACCAAAGAGATTATTGAGAAATGTTCTCACTCAAGCTTTGCCTGTAAAAATGTGTTTTTTCAGGGATTCTCTCTCACCCACAGAGCCAACCAGATGCCTTCACACACAAGCAACTGAACACTGTAGTTTAGGATAATGTTCCTTCACCCTCAAGTGTCTTTTCCCACCCTAGGTAAAGCAAAATGTTTGTTGTGGCTTAATCTGAATGACTGGTGCAAAATGACATGTCACATGGTAGAAAGGCTCAGTGGCTCCTCCATCTTCCTTCCAACATCCAAAGTTACAGTAAAACTTTGCTTTCTCCAAGCCCTTGGCTTCTCTAAAGGTGCACTCATGCACTTATTAACCTGCCACAAATACACAGACACATTCCTATTGCTTTCTGACAAAAACCCTGGAAAATCCCAATCCAAAGCCAAATTATTGCTCCACCAACAGACACCTTGGAAAGCTTGTCAAATTGCATTACATGAATGGGTTTGGAGGTGATCCCTTAATTGCTGGGATTTGGGTGAAGGGGGTGGGAAGTCTTACACTTTGGCTGCATCTTCAACACAGGTTTTTTTCTTCCTCACTCTGTTTTTCTTGAGTTCTGTCACCACTGGGAAAACATCTCCTTCTGCTGTTCAGAAGCTCTGGAGGACCTGTCCAACATTTAGGATCTATAGGCTTCTTTTGAAAACCAAGAGCAAAATTTTCAGTAGCTTTTAGGCATTTAAAGATGCTGGGGATTTCCTAGTGAGGTCTTCAAACTAGAGCTGTGCACCCAGGCATTCAGAAACAAACTGCAAGGCAGAAAAAACACACCTTCAACTTCTCTCAGTATGTAAATAACTTTTTAGAGAAGCTGAGTAGGATGAGAGGCAGTGAGCAGAAACTCTGATGGACTATCCCTGGCATCTCTCATGCTTCTGGGCAGGCTTTCCCTGTAGTGATGGTATCTGACAGCAATAATCCAGCAGCAGCACACATGACTCTACCACATTGCTCATCAAGACTAATTTTGTCTGATCCCTCCTTCCTTTGGGAGCAGGGGGAGACGAGCTGGACTGACGGT
Organism: Promerops cafer; assembly: GCA_013398275.1. Classification (NCBI taxonomy): domain Eukaryota; kingdom Metazoa; phylum Chordata; class Aves; order Passeriformes; family Nectariniidae; genus Promerops; species Promerops cafer. The sequence goes on from VZSE01009680.1 coordinate 658,725, forward strand.
ACCAAACACAGGCTGCATCTCCAGTACCTGCGGCAGATCCCGAGCCCCAGACAGCTCACGAGGCCACGGGGGAGGCTCTGACCTCCTCCCACAAAGCTGTCAGCCAAGTCCCATCTAGCCCAAGGTTGTTCAGTAAATAAACCCCCACCTTCCACCTCAGCTACTCACAGGCACCAGCCCCGGCCAAAATCAATAGATGAGAAGCAATCTGTCATTTCCAGGCCACACTGGTTGGGTTATGGATGAGTCAAAAAACACTACAGGAAACACAGATGTGGTGAGATCACCTCCTTCTCTGGAGCCTTCCTATCTCTACAAGTCTTGCCTGATCTCCCTCAAAATTTCCATGTGCATACACAAAACCATCTCGTGTACCTCGTGGTCGTGCCTGTTCCAGTGCAGGTGCGTTGCATGACGCTTGGCAGGGCCAGGCCAGCCTGGCATGAGCAGCAGGAGGCTGAGTTCACCCTGAGCTGCAGGCAGGCTGGTGTCTCCTGGGAGTGTTTTCAATTATTTCAAATACCTCCCACTCGCACACAAAGTCCATGTTTTGTAATAAAAACAAGGAGAAAATCTCATCCAAAGGAATTTTACCTATTTCCCCCTCTACTTATTCCACTGAAATTATCTTTTTTAAAAAACACCCCCCCAAAACTGGCCACCAGAACAACAAAGTAGCCAAGACGCTAATTTAATAACTTCATTCTTCAAAATCCACCTTGCCCTTCATACTAATAGGTTTCAAAAACAGTCCTGTATCATTCAGTATAATTTTTTTAAAGGTTTCACTGCATTTCTCGCGTCATACAGATAATGTTTTTCTTTGAGAGCGATGCAGAAAATACTGCAAATTTTCCAGTAACTGGGATTTTCCCTACAAACTTGGGCAGGCATTACCCTATTCAGCTACAGAGAGGCAAAGGTGTTGTAAGTTACTCCTTCTGTGCAGAAAGGAGCAGGAAGGCCAAGAAACCAAGAAGGGGGAGATATCCCTGCCTCCCCCTTTCCCCCCCATCTCAAAAAAACCAAAAATGTTGCTTAGGGTCCATGTGCCCAGATGAAGCTGCAGTGGGTTAGTTCAGTCACCACACCCCAGCAAAGCCACAATAACTGATCATGCACAGGCTGTCCTCCCACTCCAAAGCTCACCATTGAGCTTTAAGCAGAAATACCACGTCCCAAGGCCCTAATCCTTTAGCTCACAGCAGCACAGCCAGCTGTGGGCTAAAAGCCACATTAAACTCACTGGAGGAGAAGCATTTGCTGAAATGCTTTGCTGAACAAGGATGAGTGACTGTGCTTGGGCTTTAGCTACACTTGAAAACTCCTGTACATCTTGGCTGTGATTTTCTTTGCCACATGGCAGCTGGTTACGTCCAAGAATTTCTGGGAGGGAAAGTGACTGTAGAAACTCAGCTGTGCAACGTATGCTCCATCTAGTGTTTATTCATAGTATTTTGTTTTCTTAAAATGTTTGGTTTGCTGTTACACGTATTTCCATCTTTTCTGTAGTTCATAGGTCCATATATATGATCATTGCTGAAAATAACCTTCTGCTTGTTGTTTGAACTACACCATTTTGATCTAGCCTCCACTTACACCTTCAGCAATGATTATACACCAATTTCCATTTAGAATTTAAATCTCATAGAGCAAAATAAAGGGGAAATGTTTTAAAAGAGCAGCAAGCATTTCCCCAGGTGCTTTGGTAACGCGAAGTGAATGGAAAACTTCAAGCAAGAGCAAAACATAAAACCTGGAGGACACACAGGGGAAAGCTTCTACCCATAAAAGATACTTCCCAGACATGGGGGCACAGTGCTGAGCCCCTTTGCCACAGACTGTGGTACTTTTTTGTCCTCTATGTCAAGCCAGCCTGCTGGGGAAGGACAGGAAAACAAGCAGGTGGCACAAAGCCCTTGCTGCCTCTTCAGGCTGCCCTCATCACACCAGAGCACAGCACTGCTGGGAACAAGTCCTGACAAGCAGTTTGGCAAAGCTCTGGAGCACGAATGACCTGGAAATGCATAGGGAATGCACAAATGACCTGGAAATGCACTCAGGTTGGGTGCAAGGCGTCTTTGCACGGTAGGAAAAAAGGGACAGTTGCAACAGGCATCAGGCTTGGCAATTGCCATGTGTATTTGAAAAGGGCAGGATTTGCATGCCAGATTTGGTTGTGGGGCAAAATACTCCAACACACAGTGTCTCTTCTCACCACATGCTGTCCCCTAATTTGCATTATTTGAGGGAGTTCCCGGTTCCTAATTTGCTGCTCAGCTGATGGTAATGCCCTTAACTGCAAAAAGAAAAGCCAACAGCAGGTGGGACAAGAAGTCCCAAGCTAACATTTTGATAAAGAAGTAAAAGAGAGCAAGCCCAACCCCATTCTGTTGTGTTAGCAGGACTAGTGAGGTGCTGGGATGGGCTGCCTTACAATGGCAATGTAGGATCTGCATTGGGGGAGACCTTTAGAAAATAGTTGAACATTCCCAGAGACAGGCTTGGGTTGGCTGATCCTACCTGGAGCAGTGGTGGCCTGAGCAGGCCCACTTCTTCTGGGAGGAGGCCAAGAGAATCCCAGCCCAGCTAAGAGGAGAGCTGGCAAGGAGCTGTGATAGAAACAGACAGTCCTTGAACACTGCAGCCACAGGGCACAATCCCAGGCTCAGAAACAGAGCTTTCATTGCTCTGGAAAGCAGAAGGGGCTCTGACAATATGGCTCCCTCGGGCAGGACACATGTAGGAGATTCCCACATCCCCTGCCTGCTCTTCCCCTGTGCCAGAGCTCGCAGCAGAGCTCCCCAAAGCTGTGCTGTGGCACTGACACAGGTGAGAAGGCAGCAAAATGGGAGCAGGTCCGTGTGTAGAGTAACCACAGAAGGCTCCTCTGGGGTGGCATAAAACTAAATACATAAAAGGGCATTTGCTGTAATAGTGCTGCTTGAGTAGAGCCTCCAGTAAACCAGATACCAGATCCTGCTGCAGGATATCCTCCAGGGCAGCACACAAATCAGGGCTACTTTGCAGAGATTTAGGTCCAGTTTGCTGCAGAAAATGAGAACAGTTTGCCCTAAAGGGGAATGCACAACACACAAAAAAAAATCTTCTTCCAACTGTGTGTTTTGTGGTGCTTTCACAGGTGATGGTCATGCTGCTCTTCCCTGTGCAGCTGCTGGCAGTGGCTGCCACTGTTTACCTAGAGCTGGTGAGGTCTGCTCAAGGTGGTGCCTACTATGGGATCAAGCAGCTGCCACCTCAGGTGCCCCAGTACCAACCCCTCGGACAACAAGTACCTCACATGCCGCTGGGCAAAGAAGGCATCCCGATGCAGCACCTGGGCAAGGAGGTGCCCCACATGCCCTACGGGAAGGAGTACCCCCATCTGCCCCAGTACAGGAAGGAGGTCCCGCAGATGCCCATGCTCGGCAAGGATATGGCTCCCAAGAAAGAGAAAGGTAGGTCAGCATGTCCCTCTCCACTCCTGCACGGTCCCATCTGCTGTGCCAGAGCACTGTTTGCATGGGGAAATTGAACACTGGACTAGGCTGCTGCTGCAGGCTGGCACAGCAGCACCCTTCTGCCCAAAGGACTGGTCAGGCTCATACCTGGCCGCAGGCGGACAAAACGGGTTCATGGGAGCTGTGGGGCAGCTCAGGGTCACCAGCACAAGACCACAGTCATCCTCTGGGCTGCAGCACAGCCTCTGAGCAGCCCTAGCTGCGATGAGCCTCCAGCACACAGGTTTGCTCAGGTGCTGTTCAACTCCAGGAAAAACCTTGTCATCCCACCTGTTTGCAGGAGACCCTCTGATGGGGTTTCAAATGATGGCCCGGAGTCCTGTCTGGATCTGCTCCCACTCTCACTGCAACAACCAGACATATGAACTAAGAGCCCCAAGATTTGAATTTATGGGAACATCACTGTTTTGTCTGAATTTATCCAAACCCTGTGATTTTGAGGTTGGCAGATAAAAACATACAATTACTCTTCAGACTCTGGAGTCCTTTTCCTGTAGGTTATTTATGGGTGTAACAGAGGCACTGAAAGTACAGAGGATTAATGCACAAGTCTGCACATATAAGCACTGTCCCTATTCAGTAAAGGAAGTTTGGAGAGTATTAAGATATTTAAGAAAACAAGAAAAAAAAGTCCAAAATACAAAGGGTGGCCAGAAACACCCAGTGTCATAAAATCCTTGTGAGGACCACCAGTGTCTGTGCAACTGCAGACAAGCTGGGTAACTTTGTCTTACTGAGGCTCCAGCTAACCACAGCCTCCATTGACTTCAGAGGGAAATGGAAGATTTCAGGGTCTATTTTTAGGGTGTCTGAACAAGCACCATTGGCTGTAGTAAAATCAACCTATCTCATGAGCGAAGATTTTTGATGTGCATAAAACAGAACATATGCAGAGAGGGAAGGTTTCTGCCTCCCAAAGAACAGTTAATTCTCTTATCCTGAAACCTCATCTCCTGTCCTCCCCCAAATCTCTCACTTCTTTACACATTTTAGAGCTGAAAAGAGCTTAACCCAGACTTAACACAAAAAGCAGCAGCTTGAAAAGCAACCAACCCCAGCAGCAACCTCCCCACCCTGACCTGCAATGATAAGTGGTCACATACACAAAAATGTGGGTTTGGACAATACAAACATTTTGCAAAGTGTTTAGAAGGGCCATAACTAGACATGGCTATGCCAAAAGAGCAATACTGACTAGGGCTGCAGGTTTCCAGTTACACTCTAATGGGAACCAAAGCCTTGGGGAAAATCCAGACATACCCTATGTATAAACTTCTTACCAGTACAATCTTTTTAAATTGATCTTGCTTATTTAAGCCCCTCCAGAAAAAGCACTTTTGTGCCAGGATTCCTCCCACAGCACGAGAGCACTGAGTTTCCTGCAAAAACCTCTTAAAGGTAGATTGATCTACAGCAACATGGGACAAAATGCAGATTTTGCTGTTTAAGATTGTATACGTGGAAAACACCACCAAAGCACAAATGGCTTTTACATATGATGCACAGTAATTACTTTGTGGGAACAGAAGCATGCATGGAAGTTTGGAGTATGAAAAACATCCTCTTCATTCCCAATACCAACCTGTAACTCGCTAGCTGTCTCTGTCTACCACAAAACCACGAGGCATCATAAAAAGCATATTCAATTCAAAACTGCCTCTCTTTTGAAGGATGTGACTGCAATGGCCTTTTATCTCTCTCTCTCCCCTTTCTTTTTCTTTTCTTCCCGACCCAGAAATTCCCATGCGCAGTCTGAGGGGTGAGCAAGGCCCCCCTGGTGAGCCTGGACCAAGAGGGCCACCAGGGCCACCAGGATTACCAGGTCACGGTGTACCGGGAGCCAAAGGAAAACCAGGCCCACAAGGATACCCAGGAATTGGAAAACCGGGTTTGCCAGGGATGCCAGGAAAACCAGGGGTCATGGGGCCCCCAGGGCCAAGAGGGGAGATGGGGCCGAAGGGGGAGATTGGGCCCATGGGGATTCCCGGACCGCAAGGACCACCAGGGCCTCACGGGCTTCCCGGCATAGGGAAAGCAGGTGCTCCGGGGCTGCAGGGGCAACCAGGGCCAAAGGGTGAGCCTGGCATGAAGGGGCCACCGGGAATCCCTGGGATCCCAGGGCCAAAAGGGGAGAAGGGGGTCGGGATCCCAGGTTTGCCAGGTCTGAAGGGTCCACCTGGGCTGCCTGGTCCCCCCGGCCCCGTGGGGCTGCCGGGGGTCGGCAAACCGGGCATGGTTGGCTTCCCTGGCCCACAGGGACCCATGGGCAAACCCGGACCCCCAGGAGAGTTAGGGCTGCAGGGGCCTCCAGGGGCCCCCGGGATCCAAGGCCCTCCTGGCCCGCCTGGCATTGGCAAACCAGGCCAGGACGGCATGCCTGGCCAGCCCGGCTTCCCGGGTGGCAAAGGGGAGCAGGGATTGCCAGGCCTGCCGGGGCCCCCCGGCCTCCCTGGGGTTGGGAAGCCGGGCTTCCCCGGGCCCAAAGGGGAGCGAGGTGTGGGTGGTCTGCCTGGCCCCCTGGGGCCAAAGGGGGAGAGGGGGCACGCGGGGCCACCTGGCATGGGAGGGCCACCAGGGGAGCCGGGCCAGCCAGGACTGCCGGGCATCATGGGCCCCCCGGGGGCTGCCGGTTTCCCAGGACCTAAAGGGGAGGGGGGTGCCGTAGGGCCACCAGGACCAGTCGGCCCCAAGGGAGAACCCGGCCTGCAGGGTTTTCCAGGAAAGCCGGGTTTTCCTGGGGAAGTGGGTGGCCCTGGGCTGCGGGGGCTGCCGGGCCCCACAGGACCCAAGGGGGAAGCCGGACTCAAAGGCTTACCGGGGCTGCCGGGTGTCCCAGGGCTTGTGGGGCCAAAGGGTGAGCCCGGGCTCCCCGGTGCCCAGGGGCTTCAGGGCCCCTCAGGCATCCCGGGCATCGCGGGACCCAGTGGTCCCATCGGCCCCCCCGGGCTGCCAGGGGCGAAGGGCGAGCCAGGCGTGCCCGGCCCCCCGGGCTTCCCTGGGGTAGGCAAACCTGGAGCTGCGGGGCTGCAGGGACCCCCGGGAAAGCCTGGGGCGCTCGGTCCTCCTGGCCAGCCGGGGCTCCAGGGGCCACCGGGGCCCCCCGGGCCCCCAGGTCCCCCAGTCATCATCCCGCCCACTCCACCAGCCGTGGGACAGTACCTGCCTGAGGTGGGGCCGGGGATAGACGGCGTGAAGCCCCCCTACGGCTACAAGGGCAAGAAAGGCAAGGCTGGCGGCGTCGTCTACGAGATGCCCGCGTTCACGGCAGAGCTCCTCACGCCCTTCCCCCGCGTCGGAGTGCCCGTGAAGTTCGACAAGCTCCTGTACAATGGCCGGCAGAACTACAACCCCCAGACGGGGATCTTCACCTGCGAGATCCCCGGCGTCTACTACTTCGCCTACCACGTCCACTGTAAAGGCGCCAACGTGTGGGTGGCGCTGTACAAGAACAACGAGCCGCTCATGTACACCTACGACGAGTACAAGAAGGGCTTCCTGGATCAGGCTTCGGGCAGTGCCGTGGTGCAGCTGATGCACGGAGACAAGGTTTACGTTCAGATGCCATCCGAGCAGGCGGCAGGACTCTATGCCGGGCAGTATGTTCATTCGTCTTTTTCAGGGTATTTATTGTATCCCATGTAAAACAAAACAGACACACACACACACAACACACACACAAAATCAAAACCTTTCTCCTCTGCTTCAAACTTTTATACAACAAAAGATGCATTTTATGACCGTTTTGGACCATCTTGTACAAAAACAAAAAAAATAAATACAAAGTTTAACATTATGCACAGCTAGTTATAAAAAAAAAAAGGTGTGGTGAACATATCTAAAGGTATCAGGTTCTTAAACAGTTGTCTTGCACCCAAGGGGGACATATTAGCTGTACATTATATATTTCTGCAATGCCATGCTTACTTAATTTCATTCACAGTAATTCAGTACTAAAGTTCAAATCAGTGTGTCACTCACTCCTGTTGCATTGATCATAGTTATGAGATGAAAAACAGTGACTTAAACCAGAGTAGGTCAGTCTCTAATTATATTAAAAAATTTGAGTGGCTAATTTTTCTGGGTGGGGGTTTTCTTGGGTTTTTGACAGCAGGTCTGCCTGACAAGCAAAGGTTCTCTCAGCTGGAGACTCGTATTTCCCTTCCCCTATAATAAAATAATCCTGCAGGTGTGGGTTTTTCCCTGAACGATTTATTTATGACGGAAGAGGAATCCTGATGGCATGACCATTCCCCCTGAGCCTTCTCCAGCACTCATTGGACCTAAAATGTCACCACTGACTCCAGCAGGCACTGGTTTCACCTCTGAATGCCACAGCACTTGAGAAGTCTCCATTGTCTATTCACACAGCTCAAGTAGATGAGGTAAATCTCCCCCATTTACTTGTGTCACGTCACTGAGACACTATGGCCAACACACGGCAATACTTCAGGGTGGCATAAATTTGCTTAGAGTCCTGTGCATGTACCAAGAACCCATTTGGCTTGTCAGAAGAGACACCTATTCTGCCACTCAGCAAAAGCTCAATCAGTTTGCTCTTCAATGACTAGGCAAAGCAGAAGTAGCTCTGTTTGCTTAACTGATTTGTTGCTTGAGATCAACCAGTAACTTTACCGGCAATACTGATCACGCAAATTTATCCGAGAACTCGGTTCCATCTAAAAGCTCATTTCCAATCCTTATTTATATGTTACCAGTTGTCAAGGAGAACCTGCAGGCCTCAATACTTTTCTGTACTTGAGGACAGCGACTTCTGTGCACGAAGTCTCTGTCTGCTCATCAATGGTGCTAATCTCACCTCAACAAGTGTTCTGTTTCCAAAGGGCAGTGGACCTTGCTGTGGTTCCCTGTACAGTGCTGCACATCACACACTGCTGCGCTAGTTCAAAGAGTTAAAGTGCTCATCACTTCTTCCATGTCTTTAGCTACTGCTACTGCTTTTGATTCAAAAATGAACTAGATGTTTTCATGCAGAACTAAGATTGGATTTAACTGGCATTACCATTATTTAAATGCAGAGTTTAATGCAGTCTAACATTGACTAAGGACTCCAGTGATATAATGTGGTGCTTTATCTCAGAAATTTTATGGAACGGTGGCAGGAATGGATGGACAGTTTACCAGACACTGGTGACTTCAGTATGTTTCCAGAATATATGAGATATGTCAAAAGCAAATAATTTTGTATTTAAAATTTTTGTACTGATTTGAAAAAAATATCTTATTAAATATCTTTAAAAATAAAACCAAAAACCAATTCTGTCTTCATTCAGAACTATGAGAAGGAATATTCACCCTGCTGGATTCATTTATCAGACCACAATGGCTCTCTGAAACCCCTGACAGTTTGATATAGGGGGGAAAAAAATTAAGAGATACACCCTTTTCTCTAGTTCCCATCTCCTGGCAAAATATGTTCTAAGCCAGAGAGGGAACACATCCCATTTGGTGGGAGGACACAGCAGGGTCTGGAGGGTACATCTGTCCCATGGGGACAGATACTGCTCAGCATGAGCCAGCATGGGTGTGCAGCTGAAGAAGGCAGAGGGGCAGCCAAGCAATCAGCCACAGAGGCTGCTGCTAAGGGCTTGTGTTGCCTGAAGAGGCAGGATGCTGGCTCTGCTGATGTGGCTTCCCCACCTCACCTCAAAGACAAGCATTTCCTCCAAGCTGGTGACCTCCTGAACTGTCCATACTGAAAAGAATGCACTGAATTATCTACTGTGCCAGAGAATTGTTATCCAAATCTCCCTTGGACTCCCTGAAGCCATCAGCATCTCATTTTTACTGCACAAAGAGAAAACAAATAATGAGCTAAGGACTGCACTCAGCATCTCTCTATCTAAAGCCATTTTCACTTTCTGAAATTTTTAATTGCACACCATCATCTTTGTTCTGCATCTCTGATTTTATCATTCCCCAGACAGTCCACAGTAAGACAAGCAAGATTCAAAACACAATGAAAAATTCAAATCACAAGGATGCTGCTCTTGATCTTATTCACAAAAAACACGTCTGAGCTCTGGTTGTACTCAGCCTGGAATTAGATCTCCAGCCACAGTACAACTCAGCCCACCTAGGTTCAAAAACTTTCAGCTGTTTGCTCTACAAAGCACTAAAGTTTGTTCCAAAACTTGATACGACATTTGACAACACCATTTACTTTACACACCAGTAACAGTGGCCCTGGGCATACCCACACATCCAGACTCACACACAGAGCACCAGCCTTGCAAAAATAAGTCTAAGGGCACCGTCTTTAACAGTTTATTCACGAGAAAATAATCTCCTTCCATATGCAGCATTCAAAATTTCACTTGTAACAACTCTAAGAATTCTTCAAAATACAGGTGGCACTTTAAAGGCATATAAAACTTAAGACAAATGGCAAATAAAATAAGTATTTCCCAATACCAAAAACATATGTTGAGCTTTGTATGTTCTTAAAAACCAGAGTCCACTTAAAAGTGAAGGTATTTATACTCTTCCCCCAGAGCATTGCTAAAAAGGAAAGTATGGCATTGGAAACAAGAAGTACCACATGGTAATTCAACACCAAAGTTGTGATTCTGTATTATCATCATCTATATAGTCACTATATAGTCATTTAGTAACATCTTTTAGGCACTCTCAGATTCATATTTAGTGCAATAGTTTGTGACTTCCCTTAATTATTACAGCAGAGGAAAAAATAGTTTCCCAAAAAAGAAACCTCCTGGAAGTCTGAGCCAAACAGAGCTTTCAGCCAACTGTGTCATCCTCCCTGTTCTGTGCATAGTTTGGTATCTTAGAGCTGTGTCTTTCTGACAGCGCAGCACTTTGAGAGGGGTGACAGATAAAATGCAGAAGCACCTTTGCTGTAAGGTGATGCTGTCTAGAAATTCAGCATGCTGCCAGAGACCAGGAACAGAGTAAAAAGGGAGGAGAACATCCAGCTTCAGATAGAAAAATGATAGGAGACACTGGGGACCTACACAGTTACACCATTATCAGACACAGAAATAAAGCTGGCAGCACCCTGGGATTCAAAACTGGGAGCTTCATTCCTGATAAGATAAAAAAAAAAAAAACAGGATAGCTTTTAAAGGGAAGTTTCAGTGCAGAGATTTCATTTTCAGGAAAGGCAAAAAGGGAAAAAGAAAGTCTTAATAGCAGCTCAGGCTCAGAAACTATCTAAGTATTTGGTGCTAGCATTATTGTTTTATTCTAAAAGCCCCAAGTCAAGTCTTTGGTACTGCAAAGCACCTGTGAAAATGTGTGCCCAGACAGAAGAGACACTAATCTGTGAGCACTGCTGAGAAACACACTACACATGAGTGTTCCTGCCTGAATGAAGTTCAAAGCAAGACCTGTCCTTGAGGCAGAGTAGCAGGAATGATGTGTGTGAAGCAGGTGGTAGAACAGGGCTGGTGTACACAGGATCCTACAAAACATCTTGTGGGGAGAAAAATTCACTACTTGGCTCACTGCTTATTTCAGGGGAGAAAAGCTGCTGGCCTGCAAGCTGGGCTTTCCAAAGACAAAAAGAAAAAAACCCACAAAACCAAAAAAAAAAAAAAAACACCCCGAACAAACCACCAAAAAAAATCCCCCAAACAACCCCCACCCTCCCAAAAAAAACCAAACCCCAAAAAACCCCACCATAAATACCCCATGGTTTATCAGCAGCATCAGCTCTTGGCTTGATCCTGAGGAGCAGGTTTCATTCAAAATGTTACCCAGTCACCCTGAGACAGTAACTGTGGTGTACTCAACACCCCTGTCAGGAACACAGATCTGGGAGAAAAATATCCCTGGAAATACTGCTTAATTTGAAAAATAAGTCAGTCATACCATAGGAAGGCTTATTAGGATATAAAAAGAAACAGATGATATGGATAAATGCTTGTAGAGAACATATTAAATTCATTGAGAACACCAAACATTATTTTAAAAAAATAGTATTTTAGGGAGATCAAAAAGCTAATGTGGCAAAAGTAAAAAAGACTAAAGGAATTTTTTTAAGTACAAAGAGTTTGGGAGACACCATTCGTTTGCCATGAAGCTGCTTTTTTTTTCAATTTTTTTTTTGTTCTGCTACAGCTAGAATCCTAATCCCATCCTCCCACAAAAAGCAGAAAACCTGCTAGAAAAATTGGAGAAGGAATCAGTTTAGATTTGTGGGAAGAGTTATCCCTGGAGATGAAATAAAGCAGAGAAAACAACCAGATCTTCAAAAGCAGAGCTCCCTACCCACTTCCTGGAACTGGAGACAGGGGTGGAGAAGCACAGGGATGCAGCCTGCACCATCACAAGAACTCTCCTCAGAGTGTCTGGAACAAATTCAACAGCTCTCCTGGAAAAAAATCCTCCTGGACAGCATCCTGCAAGATGTTACAAGGATGCAGCTGGACCGTGGCAGCAGCCATTGAGAGAACCAGGGGCCCCAGCTCTGGAAGCAATTGTGGACTTTGAGGTTGAAGGGGCAGCCCCCCACTTCTGCCAGCCTTGGCTCTCAACGCAGCACAAGATCTACCAGGGGCTCCTCCACAACAAGAGCTTGGAGAACACTGCTACGTCTGCAAAAAGCCCTGCCACAGCAGCTTTTGCAGATGGAACTACTATTGTCAGGAGTTTAAATCACTGTAGGTCTGGGGCTGCAGAATCACATACAAACCTTTTTAATTAATGGAAATAACCAGGAGAAATACATGCTGGTAGAGACAAAGACAATACTGTCACTGTTTTCTTAAGTGAAACACCACCTGTTTGTGTTTAGATTTTCAAGCAAAGACCTCTTCAAAGTCTCAGGAAAAAAAATAAAGGAAATACAAAAAATTAAGAGCCCTTCTGCCAGCTGGTGAAGAAATTCTGATTTCCTCCATTTCCACTACCAGAGTCACCTGTACCAATGCCCCAGGACCTCCCACAGGCTCCCCTCTCCTCCACACCCCCACCCTGCACAGAGCTGGAGTGCAGCTGCACCCAAGCGACATGCAGCAGACAAGATACCATGGAACACCCTGTCCCTTGCTGGGACACACCTGCATCCTTCCCCACCCCCGTGCCACAGATTTTTCTGACATCTCAAGTTATTTCAGGTATGTCCAGCTTGCTTGAAACACACCAAAGCTCAGGAATCACTGGGTGAAAACACAAGCTTCCTCCCTTTTAACTGTGGCACCTCTCCAGACCATACTGCCCTCCCTAATTCCCAAATGGCAATTCCTCTACATAGCTGCAGAAAAACAAATTGTGTTCAGTACTCTTGAAATCCTCAGCTTCTGAAAATAACAAATACCATGGTTTATGTTCATATTGTGAATGTTTGCATTACTCCTAAATGTACTCTCTATATAATTTTATTTAAAAGCAACAACAGTATTCCTACCACCTTCAAAGACCTTTTTAAGTGGACTTATTTGTGCTTTCTTCAGGTGTGTGATTGATAAAGACAACCACAAAATCTTCCAGAAATTCTGCCATAATTAAAATAAAAACTTTGTATCCATGTCCTGTGAGAGAGCTGGAACAGCATATTGTTGTTCTTTGACAGTTGTCAAGCATCTTCCCAGGGACATTTAGTTTATTCATAGGCTTGTCAGAGACAAACCAATACAGGAAACATAAACATCCCATCAAATGTTTCAACTAAAATCTTGAGCAAGTTCCCACTGCTAAATGATTTAGTTCAGCCACACACTTCAAACTTAAATACCAAGACAGAAGAGGTAAACAGATGCCAAATCATAATTCAGCTGAGGTACATCCTGGATATTCCCTACCACACTCTACTGCCAAAAATGGGAGTATTCCTTGCTTGTATTGATGCATTACAGCATCTGAGGAAGGAGATAGTCCTCGTTTTGAAAAATCCACCTGTTTTTGAGGAGCAAACAAAAAAATACACGAGATCCTGTCCTGGAGAACTAGGACTCCAACAAACATTGACTCTAAACTCAGGCATGAACATCTCTGTCCAAGCTTGTGTTTCTGTTGTGATCTGGGGGCTGACACGCAGGTAGTTCGGACAGCTCTTCGGTCTTCATATTCCCTCTTTTTTAAGTCAAGTCAGCAACTGTAAAATTTACAGGATGCACAGCAGAGGGAGTATGATTTTTCCATAAAATGGGTACAACACAAGCATTGTCAACACCAACATCTCCACAAATCGGACGAAGGGTCTTCACCTTCGGCAAAGGCAGAGACGTTCAGAGGTGATGGTCAGTGCAGATGCTGTGGCTGCTTGGCTGAACGTGGACATCCTCTCCTCAGGAGCACAGCAGAACAAAACCTGCACAGTCTGTATGTTCCCCCTTCTCCAAAACACACAGTAATGATTTAGATGCATAGTTTTAAAGCCATTTTCATACAACAAGACAGACAGTCATGACTTTACATCCACCTACTGACTGAACACTGGTCATCTCAGTCTCTTGACAGTGGAACTCTTTTGGAGGACAACATCAGGAAAAAAGTATTCCACAGAATTAATAATTTGGAGAGTTCTCACTGATAAGTAAGTGATGTGCATCACATTTTTATGTATCCCTGATACTTTCAGTTGAAAGTTTCATGGTTTTCTCACTATTAAATAGCTTCACAGAAATTCAGTTAACTCTGCAATAGTCCATTATCCTCAGGCTTAGAAGCTTTTGCCTTGATGAGGTTTCTGGGCTCCTTTAAACAGTTATGTTGCACTTAAAAAATAAAAATGTCATACAAAAAATAAAAAATTTTCAAATCTTGAAAATAGTGATTGTTCTTTGTATCTTCCATTCAGCTTTCATGTCAAATTGACCACAAAGTTCTTGTCTATAAGCTTCTTCAAAAATTTCTGCTCGGCGGTGATGTTGTGGTACTCATTCTAAAGAGATGTGAGGAAATAATAAAGTTAATTATAAAATCAAATTATAACCAGCAGCATCACTTGGCTGTTCCTTTCTATTACCTGTGATACTTGGAAGATGCTAATGACAGAAAAGGTCTGGGAAAAAGTCGTCTTGGCAAAGGCTTAGCACAGTTTCCCAAGAAAACAGGATGCTCAAAACTAGATTAGGTATTTCCACAAGGACACAACCAAAAAGGATGATCCTTTGGTGATAAGAACGGGTGAGATTTGGTCTCACAGAAATCCTTCCATTATTAACTCTCCCAACTCCTTGCCCTGCTTATTCAGAACAACAGCTGTGCAAGAACATTTACAGCACAAGCAGTCAGAAAACAAGTAATCCTCAAAGCTCAATGCAGGTTCTTGAAAAGCACATCAGGCACTTGTGGTTCAGATGCATCCTGCCAATTAGGTTCAGCAAGCAAAACCAGCCCATCTTCTGTGCTGTATCCAGGTCCTGGATACACAGGAGACCATTAAGGTTAGTGGTGGGCAGCACAAGGAAAGTAAATTTACTTAAGACACTGAGTCCTGTAAATTAAAATGAATATAATACAAACACTGCATAAAAGATTATATAGATGTAGTATAGTATTTGCAATTTATTGCCACTAGAGAACCAAAAGGAACATTTTTGTTTAACAGTTTGTTTTTAAAAGTTTCAAGACTTTAAGGAAACTTATGATGTCTGTTCAACTAAGGATCAACCTTACTCAAACTTAGCATATGTTGCAAAAAAGCACCTGCAAAGAGGAGCCTCCAAAGGAAGGCAAGTTCAGAGTCAGAGGAAAATTATCTCAGAATAGCAGGCATCTAGGAGTTCTGAGAGAAACATGAAAGGCTCCTATGGGCATTGTCTCTACCCCTCCTCTTCAGCAAATGGAAGAGGAGGAAAACAGTACCCATATGCTCTGGGCAAATGGAAGAGAAAACTTCACACTGCAGTGAAAGACTGAGACAGGGTTGCTTGAAATACAGAGATGAAGGCAACTGAATACAAGAGCAGAGACGTAAAAGAAAACAGAGGCATGGCCTTAGCAAAGCAGCAGGGAGGAGAAGGCATTCCTGATGTTTTCAAGCCTCCTGCTGCTCCCTCTCCTGCTGAGTTGTGGCTTCTGCCTCCTGAAAGCAGTTCCTTCTCTTCCTACCCTCCTCCAAGAGCTGCTTTTCTTTTCTACTTTCAGTTTTCAAAATTCAGTTTCTTTCCTATGCCAAGACCTATACAAGTTCATAGGTCCTAACTCCTTCCATTACCCTTTGCTCTTCTTTCTGTCTTTTAAGGAGTTTGACAGCTATGACATGTAGTACAAGTAAGGTGCCAAGGAAAAAGAGAACACGGACAGAAACAACACCGCTCATGTGCTGACAGTGCTAACAAAGACATCTCTAGGACAAGAGCTGTGCGGCCTAAGGAAAACAGCAAGGGAGAACAACACACGAATGGACATCTCATGCAGACATTGCAGAATACGGTACAGCACAAGGGACACAAAGATCAGTATCTACACTTTTCAGAAACAACAGCAGACAGGAAGAGATTCAAGCAATGTTAACCCACAAGCAGCTGAACCAGGAGAAGGTGGGCAGCCCTTCTGACCTGCAGTCCACACTTCTATCTACATTGAATTGCCTTCCCCAGTTACCAGCTCTATTTCTCTCAGCACAAACAAGTGTTAGTTACCTGCATCATCTGAGACATGGTTTCATTGCCATAGTAGTGCAAAGAACTATTTCTGTCGGTGAAGTCGTACTTGAAGCCTGCCAGGTGGACTTCATGGCATATGTGAAATGCCAGTGTAATGGCAATTAGCCCCGTTGTTGGATGCTTGGGTTTCTACAACAAAACACAAAGAGAACACACACATAAACACCTGGCAGCCTAATGGGAACAGCCAACTTAGAAAGAGACAAGGGAAATCAGGCAGCCTGGGTCTTCTACAGATGTTTGGTTTCACAGGTTGATCTCCTCCTGTCTCTAAAGGAATAAGGTACTGCCCCCACAGGTTTCCCATGACCGGGATGTCGGTCATGTCAACCTTCCCTGGGATTCCTTGGTTTCTAGTGAGGGCTGAGCACACAGTGTAGCCTTGCCCTCCACAGAGGCATCAGGAAGGTCTCCCAACTGCTCTACTCAGCTACTTTTATAAAACCAGACAGGCTTCACTACACTGGAAAACAATTTACAACCTCCTCAAAATTGATTGAATTATGAGATGTGTTCAGAAGTTTCTAGATGATGGAGACCCAGATGAACAGAACATGATATGCCCAAATTTTTATAGCAACAAACTAAAAAAGCCGGAAGGCTACCGCTACACAAATTTGACTGAATTTGCATTTCTTCAAAGCAGGGAAATTCCAGAAGAGCTTAGCTTTACACCTTCCCTTGCTATCTTCTCATTACAAGAAACAAAATTGTAATTTTTCCCTACAGTAAGTTCAGAAGTAAATGCAATGTAAAATGAAGAACATGTCATAAACAGGTTTAATTGTGTAAAATTAAGAGCACCTAACCAAAAGGTCACATTTCTCACAAAAGCACAGAAGAACTCCATGCAACCATCTGCCCTATCTTGTGTTCAGATACATGACTTCTTTAGTAGCAGCAGAGCCTAATATAATCTGGGGAAGTAAATGAGACAAGTTTCTTTAGAGAGAGATGAACTCATTCATTCGACTAAGATGACGCTAAGGTGAAAAAGTGTCCCCAGAAATGGACAAAACTTTCAGGCACCAATACCCTTCTTAGCTAAAGTAAGATTTCTCTCAGAGACCAAATGAGCTATTATATGGTCTCAGTAGCTGCAGTCAAACCTCAAACTGAGCACAAAATCATGGGCCTTTTATGCAACTCTGACCCAAGGCTCAGTTTGTCTCTGGAAAAGAAGCAGACAAACCAGTACTAGACAACTCTGTGCATACAAAAGGCAGATGCACTCAATGTGTTTCTTTGTGACAACGTATCATATGACAACACAAAAAATCCCCAGGAAGAAGTTACTATTCTCAGCTCTTTTAAGCCTAGCTGATGTCACAGAAAGGAACTATTGCCTTTTACGGAAAAATTTTTGGTACCTTTATGCAATTCTTGGAATATTCCAGAAATAGTATCTGCTTAAAACGTGCACTATGCCCAGGGCTCCTGCCAGTTAGCAAAATAACTTTCTGCCCTAGGGGTCCAACATCATAAACTTAATGGTGACTCTGTTGCAACATCCATACCAAACAGGACCCCAAAACTATGGCAGGAATGCTACATGTCAGGATTAGTGCTATTTGGAAATACCAGGAATATCACAGGTTGTAATGTGCTCTGTTCACCTTCAGCTATCATAAAATTCACCTCAAAAGAATATCATTTAAAAGCAACTACTTTTAAAATGTACGATCATGCAATATCCAGATATCCTTGGCCTGTAATTAAGTATTTTTAGCCTACTTAATGGGAATAGGCACAGCCCTGGAATGACTCCACTACACTTTGAGTTTAGTGGTGCAGGGGAAACACATCTGATTTTATTCCTGGCTCTACTAACAATCAGAAATACTTGCTGGCTGTGCACAAATGGGCTCACTGGGAACGTGAGACTGGTTTAATGGAAAAGGCAGGGACAGCAGGGAAAGCAACAGGGGTTGTTGGCATCTCCCGCAGGCAGAGGGGGCTGAAGCACAGGACAGCGAAGGCAGCACCAGCCCTGCCCAGGGATGAGCAATGCTGCAGAGGGCCCAGTGTGAGACCTTCCTGCCCATAGGAGCCCCTGGTGTGACCTGCAGCTTAACCAAGCTGTGCCAGGGCCACTGCAGATGAGCAGGCTCCCAGCCACGGCCCACCTCTGAGATGGGAGGAAAAGGGAGAAGAGCATGCTTGAGATTGATCATTGCTGCGCAGGGATGAGGGACTGCAAAACCCCTGGCATGCAGTAAGTAGGATATACATGGAGGTAGCAGAAGGGGACTCTAGGCATGGTGGCACTAACCCAGCTCTGTGCAGGGCATCCCAGGACAGGAGAGTAGCAAAGGGTGACCAAGGGACCTGTGCCTCCGTACCAGCTGACACCATGCACATTTCTCTGACTCACTGACAGAACTGCTTTTAACATCCACTCCCACTGAGAGGGGAGCCCCAGAAGAGTCAGGAGGGATTTCTGGACCCATGGAGGCTATGCATCATCTGTGACCATTTAGGAGATTAGTCAGGCATCCAATTACTATGCTGCTTTCTTGCCAGCCTTGGCTGAAAAGCTGAAATGCCAGAGGCCCAAGCAAGCACATACCAAAATGGCTATTCTGGTTTGAGAGTTAGTAAGGGAGAAAAAAGCCACTATAAGGCTCAGGAAACAAAGAAATTTTAGAAAGAGGTACAGAACCTACCCCCCCCACCACCCCCTCAAATATTAGGAATAAACCAGAAAAAAAATTGTGGCAGATACTCCACAGTGACAGCCTGTCAGACACTTCTACACGTGTCAGTTGGGTGGTGCTGGTGAAGTGGGGATGTGACCCAAGGGAACTGCCTCTGTGCAAAACAGCACATGGTTGATCCTGACTGCCCAAGGGAGGTCTCCAGCTTGAAGCTTTACCTTTCATCAAAAACATTTTTCTATCAAGAGCTGACAATTAAAATGTATTTTTATGTCTAAATTGCTGGTTAGCTCATTACAATGCTTGGCATCAAATCAGTAAGCACAACCATGCTGCCAGACATTCATCATTAGCACAGGGCTGGAATATTCTCTATGTTCCCTAGTCCCTCCCCAACCCCAAGAGTGTGAAATTGCAGCAGAGTTAGAATTACCAGTTTGCTGGGGTTTGGAGGGGAGGGCTTGTTTGGTGTGGGGTTATTTTCGGTGTTTTGGTTTATGGTGGAGGTTTCATTGTTTGTTTGGGGTTTTTTGTCTGTTTGTTGTTTTGTGCGCCTTGGGTTTTTTTTAAAGAGAAACATCCAACATTCAGTAGTTCAAGACTCCCTGTTATTTCTAGAAGCTCTTTGGATCTGTCATGCTGCATTACCTGCCTGTCTTCCCCAGTTTTGTTAAAGGCATTTTTTCTGTCTAGAAAGCAGCCTCATTTCATACCAATTACAGAACCCATAAAAAGGTACTTTTGGCACACAAGGCTAGCCACTCTCTCTCTGGGTTCAATTTTCCCATCTATTTTAACCATCTAAATGGCAAACTAATGCAAACCCAAAAGGTTTTCTACATTACATTCTACTGTAATAAAGATATAATTGCCTCTAAATACACATTTGGTTGCACAAAACTAGAAAGGACAAAAGGATAAAGCGTACCTCTTTCTTAGGAAACCTTGTTGGGAAATGAAGCCACTCATAAGCAGTTTTCCTAGTGATGCTGGGATCAAGAATCCTGATTTGACTCGATTTGTAGATCATATTCAGAGCCGGTTTCTTCCAAAAGCCCTTTGCGCTCTGCGACAGGCAAGTAAATACACATTTTTAACAACTGAGAACAGTTGAATTTAGTTTTGTAGCAAATTTAACCAGCGTCAACTCCAAGAGCATGAGGTTAAAGAAGAACAAGAGGAGTGCTGAATCTCCCTAAGTTCAAAAACACCTGCTCCTGCAACAGGATAACCCATTGCTGCAGCAGCGGCCAGCTGGCTGGAAAACAGCTTTGCAGAAAGGTCCCAGATGAACAACATGTACCAACAATATGCCCTGGAGGCCATAAATGCTCACTGTGTGCTGGTCACGTTAGTAAGAGCACAGACGACAGACAGACAGACAGAAGTTGTTATCATTCTCAAGTACTTTGCCCTGTGCTCTTTCTGCAGTCCCACAAATGCTGTGTTGGGCTCCCCTCTGTGCAGGAGAGGGTCAAACAGCAGAAGGTCACTACAACAGCCAAGGGGCCAGAGCTCAGAGCAAACAAAAAGGGACTGAGCAGGCTGGGTTTGTTCAGCCCATCTTCAACTATCTGGAAGGGGTTAACAAAGATAAGATCACACTCTTCTCAGAGGCACGCAGTGAAAGGACAAGGAGAAACCGTCCTACGAGTGTGCTGAAGCACTGAAATGGAGTTTGTAGAAATATCCTTGGAAATACTCAAAATTTACTCTGACAATGCCCTGAGAGCCCAGTATGGCTTTGAACCTGGCCCTTAATGAAAAAGGTTCAAAAGGATTTTGGACTTAAGACCTCCTGAGAGAGGCCACTTGTAACATTACTCTGCAATTCCTACAAGTGCGCAGGGTAAAATAATCTGGGAAATGTCTGCAGCATGCATGTTAAAATATCAAACAATACTAGGGAGAGGATAAAAATACATTTCCCAGAGGTAAACTGCTTTGTGGTGAGGAACTGATCAAATATGTGCATTAGAAAGAAGACAAGGCATTTATGGAAGAGGGATATTAAATAAACTGACTACGAGGAGATCCAGAGCTCCTCTCAGCTGGGAGGACTACGGTTAAAAGCAAACGTGTATTTCACAGAAGAGATGTGTGGCAAGATGAGCTAAGGCACATGAATAATTGAACTCACTATTTTCTGACCACCAAGTATCTCCCAAAGCCACTTCAAGTCCCGTGGTTTGAAGACGATCAGAACAACAGTGGTATTAGGGTCGTAGTGGATGGGATCTGAGAAGATGGACTCCGGGTAAGAAAGGCGAAAAGTCGTCCTCCTCCCAACATCCTCTTCGTACCCTATCACAGGGCCATTATTCATTCTGCAGAGGACAGAGGCACAGAGACATCAGTGACTGCCCCACTCGTGTTCCTATGGTGCAGTGGCTGCCACATGTGTTATTAGTCTGCAAGACAGACACTGTGTCCAGGTACAGGAAAGTTTAGCAGCACAGCACTTACGTATCACGTTACGCAGCAGAGGAGCAATTATCAGGTGCACTCACCCTCTAAACTCAGAGGGATCAAGCACGCACGGGAACTTGGCCAAGGTGGTTTAGAATACAATCACACAATTGCTTATCGTGTGTCACTTGAGCAGAAAGCAAGCCTTCTGATTTGGCTCCAACACAGACACTAGAGAAGGGCAGAGAGTACCTGGCCTTGGACAATTACCCATTGTTCCGTGTACACAAAATGAAAAGAAGATAGCATTTACCTTATTATGACATCATATGAGTCAATTTTCTCCCCTAATGTCTTATTTCGAAGCACTCCTCCATTTCCGACCACGACACACCGTCGACAGGGAACGCTGTGGAACAAAGAAGTTTTAATACTCATGACTTCCCTGGCTTCGTATTATTAATGATACTTCTGCATGCTATCTGGCTTATTTTCTAAATGAGGTCCTGTATCTTTTACAGTCCTTGGCCCCTACAAAGCAGATTCAATCCTGTATCATGTATTATGGCTGCTTTAAAAAAAAAAACAAACAAAAAGGCACTATTTCAGGGACTGACCAAGTCAGTAATTGGCTTCTCTCTTGTGAAACTGTTTTTATACATCTCCTTTTTCTAGTGGTCTGCTGTTTAAGATCATCTAACCAGCTGGTGATATGGGTGCCATTTGATAAATTATCTGCCATAGTCCTTCAAAATTGTCCCAGTCTGGAAAAACTAACTCAGTATTAAGGTGCTTCTGCAACATTATACAACACCACATCTCCAACACAAGCTGAAGCAGCAGAATTTATGTTCACAATTCACCTTACAGGCCAATGAACTGTACATGTGAAAAATCTTGGCCCAATGACACGTAACAGCTTTTCAAATGAATATGGTGTAGATTTTTCTCCCTCTACTTAAAACATGCTGTCTGAACATGTTTAAACAAGTGGTGTGTGTGCTGTCATGATGTAACAAGATGGATTCCTTGATTAAAGGCTGCATTCTCGTATGACCAGATTCCAATTAGACAGCATTACTAGGCATATAAAATACTATGTGCTAAAAAATAAGATTTTATACTACATCTGAATAATTTTGAATTTACAATACATTGAAAGATAAAAAAACACACAAAATAGGTATTATGGAGATATTAAACTTACAAAAGTAAATTCTAAGGGTAAGATTTTCAAAGTTATCACAGGTTTTTTCAGTGCATATTTAGCTTTTTACCATCTTGTTTCAATGCTAGTAAAATGTGTTAAAAAAAAGGGGGAGAGCTCACAAACAATCTTGTGGTTTTTTGACTCAATAAATTTTTCCTTTTTAGGGAAGGTTTAAATCAAACATTTAAGACTGTAAACTCTTTTCAGAATAAGCACATCATTTTTTGTTTTAAAAAGGCCTCTTTGTTTAGAGCAAAAGCCATTCAATTTGGCTGCAGCAGGAACAATGAGAAAATATGAGTCGCCTCACAACAACACCCCACTCCTTTGATTCTTTCTTCACGTAAGAAAAAGGCTCTATGCCACTTCTTGCTCGAGGTTCAGGACACCGAAACCGTGTCCCAAAAAACACTAACTTACACTGAATTCCCAGCATGGCACTTCATGCAGACTAATTAACTTCTTTCTCTTCAAATAGTCCAACCTGTTTTTTCAGCTGAGAGTTATTATTCAACATCAAGGAAAACAGCCAGTTCTGGTCAAGACTGAGCAACATCTCAACGAACAAAGCAGTTCCCTGAATATCCTACAGAATTAACAACATCTGCAGAGATAGTTGCCTTTAAATATATACATGCATATGCATACACACACACACAAAGATATAGATAGATAGATATAAATATAAAACCAGTGCTCTAAATGCAGCTTTCAGGGTTGGGTGACATGAAAAAAGCTGGCATACCTTTCTCTACTGTTTCCTGAACAGCTTAGTAGAAGGCAAGCATTCATAAAAAGACTTCCAGCTAATACCATAACTCATGTGACCTGGGATCTTGAAAATCAAAGGAGTGAAAACCTGTTATACCATCCTGTCCGCAGTACACTCATTCCCTCTACACCCCTAAACCCCTTCCCTCTCTACTCCTTTTGCCCATTCATTTTCCATTTAATTTTTCTATCTAGTTTTAAAGTATCTTATGAAAGCAGGCTGATGAACATATGCCTCTTACAATTTACAGCAGGAGTAAGAAAGCAGAAGTTGCCCTTTCCCTGAATTACACTTTGTTGCTTACAGCTATAGCTTAGAGCTCAAAGTAAATAAGAAAAAAAGGAAAACTGGATGAAAAAATGTGATCAGTTAGTGATGAAGGTGGAGTGAGGGAGAGGGGCCAAAAGGACAAGATTAGCATATAGTTGTACCATGTGTCCTGGCATTTACTTTGAGGAGGCGCTGCTTTTTCTGTTCCTTGTAGATAAACTTAAAGTAATTCCTTTTTACATCCCTTTCAACTTTTGGAAGAGGTGATTTAAGATACTTGTTCAGGAAGTTAATCTCTAGCAATTGAAATAATGCCTTTCACTCTGGTATACAATTAAGAGGTCTTTGCTTTCTCCTCTCTGTAGTCATGATGCAGCAGGACACATACAGAGCAAGGAGGGCAAAATAAAATGTGACTTCAGAGCTGAGGTTTGCTCAGCTACAGAAGTTGTGTAGCTGTTCTCAAATCCAATTCAAGCTCTTTTTTCTTACTGATGAATGCAGACTGGATTTTGTTTATGACTAAGAGTTGACTAGTACACTTGGACAGAAAACAGAGGGAAATTTGAAGTTCGATTAAGGTTTTGAATTACAGTGCCCTTCATAACATGCATACTCAAAAACAAAGTTATCAGCTGCCATCAAATACCCAATAAAGAGTCTAACATTAGTATCTGAACTTTTGAAATGGGTAAAGTCAACAACCAGATCAAATATGCCTGAAGAAGCGTACGTGAGTACAGGCAAATTAAAACAACCAGCTTTTAATCTCTCAGGTTCAGGGAGTCAAAGTGGGCTGGCTTAAAAAAGAAGTCTGGGACAAATGTGCTGTTTCTGAATTGCCTCCTTGCCTTACACTTCCTCCCAGTATTCAAATCTCTTCAGTTATGATCCTAAGTCTTAAGTCCAGAGCAGTACTGAGTTCACTAACAATAATAAGCAGAGAGGGAAACTGTTTATGTAGAAAACCAGAGCAGAGTATCATAGTAAACTAACACATAAGAGATAAAAAATATGTAGCAAGGCTGAACTGCATTTAAAGGTTCTTCAGTTAAATAAACTGACCTGTACTTTCAGCACATCAGAGCTCAACACACCAATTCTCAGCAGACTGTGACTTCCAGATACTTTACCCACCTCACTTCTTAAAATTTCCTTTTCATAATGTTTTCAAATTGAACAACCCTAAACACCCACCCATTCTCCAAGTCAATATACTGATAAGAAGAGAAATTAGTTTAGATATCCTTTAACAACACTGGGTGTGCTACAGGTAAAATATAATAGATTGTAATGTCTGGACATTCAGCTTAAAATCAGTAGCACAGTATTTGTAACAGTGAAAAATATTAAGACCTTGGCTGTAACAATAGCTGTAGGAAAGGTCTGAGTGACAAAGGGATTGCCTTTATATGTCAGAGACCTACTAAGACTATAAATGGATCCCAGTGCAAACACCATGGTAACTGATCTCCAATGTCTGCAGGCAGTAGTCACTCAAACCATTGCCCTATTCAGGTGGTTGCACAAGAGCCTCAATCTCAAGGCCAGGCCTCGGCTTATGTGTTTTGTTTATATGGTGAAATGCTAAAATAAACATTTTCCTAGTCTATAGAAGAAAAATATTGCTAAATGGAAATATAGCCTCTAAAGGTCAAAAGGTTTGCATCCTCCACATTCCACTGAAATACTGTTTCAGTGGAAAAAAAAAAAGATCTCAGACTCTGCTCCTTTAACACACACCCCCATAGTCACTTGAGGAATGCAAATTATTTCCTTCGAGGTTATTTGGTGAAAGAAGGATGCAGACATCACATTTTGTTGACTGAGGATTGGGTAAATGCATTTGTAGGAACTGTTGAGCTCAGAGTCCTTAGAGTACTCAGTGAGGAACTGAAGTCACAACTGAACTGAAGTCAGTGACACTGTTCCTTTCCAAACTCTTTGGGAGAGCTACGCCTTTACACAGTGGGAATTTGACCTAAGTTTGGAAAATGACACTGTTTGGGAAAAAAAAACAAACCTTTGTAGCTCACTCTGTACAGATTTACTTAAGTTGTACACAAATACAGCTAGATAAGCACCACAGACTTTGTGCTTACCTAGCCTAATATTTATCTGCCTTAAAAAAAAAGTTTATAGAGAAATCTGGTTTGTGTTCTGCCAAGAAGGCTGAATTGGACAACAGCATTACAGAGCTGCCTAATAATTCTATATTACTGGAGAACATTGTTAGGAGTAATTCCTAGAGAGTTTCACTTTTCAAAACCACCGTATCTCAGTGAAACATGTATAAGAAATCTTCCTGACTACAGTGATTCATGCCCTACGAATGTTGTACACAAAACCTGATGGACCTAGAAAGAATATATTGTATGAAGTCATTGTACACTTGATTTGTTTATATTGCTGCCTATTAAATAGTAATAGCTCTCATTTTGCTTCAGTACCACTGAAATATGTTACTTTTAATATAATGAAAGATAGTTCCCAGAACTACTAACCATACCTACGTCTCAGAGAATCTACGTTCAAAGGATGAGTACCAATTTCCTCACTTTTCATCTACAGGACAGGCATTTCCATTTAAAAGGTACAAGCATCTCTGCTTTACTGTACAAACAATTACGGTCCCAAACTTATGGTTTCAGGGAATTTCTAATACAACATTTGGCATTCTCCTTCAAACTCCAGACAAAAGAGCAGCTTCTGTCAGCCAATTCTGTATAAATTTACCCCATTATCACACTCCTGATAGAAAATACAGAGTTTTACTTTTTTCCTTCTTTTTCTTGAGGGTAAACTTGAACATCCTAGAAACAGACTAAACACAGAGAAAGGAAGAAGTACAATAGGGAATAAAAGAAAAACTGTATTAAAACAAATTCTTAGGTTTGAACATACTCCACCCAAGTTTAATTAAACTGTGATCCTAACATTTGGCTTCAAGCAGCAATCTTGTATGATCTGTGTAATTAAAAAACAAAAACAAGTACAGCCAACCTCAGCATTATTTGCATTCAACTCTGTTAAGAAGTCTGTATATTAACATCACATCTGGCAGGTTGTCAGCCCATCTGCTAGACTGCAAATCTAAGCAGTCATCCACATCACTTTGTAAACGCAGGACTTTACTCTACTTGCCAACCCTACCTGCAAAAAAATCCCAACAAAAGCCAAACTAAAAACCAGACACACAAACACAAAGGCCCTTCAAAACAAAACCTCCTGGCAGATGTGGCTTCCAACAAGAGATATGATCTAATTAAAGATTTAATCTAGTTTAATCTATCTAATCCATGGGAAGCAAGTTATCTAAGGCATGCTGCTCCCTTCTGTGCCACACTCTTGTTACTCCCAAAAGGACAGGCAGCCTTTCCTGTCTTCCTAGGTCTCCCTCATCCACAAGGAAAAGGAAGTTGAGCATATGTAAGAACAAGGGTGCACAGCAGCCAGCGGACGCAGAGGCACAGGGATATGCCCAAGATTTGTTCTGCTTAGAAGCAGACATTGGTTTGCACCTGCTTATCTCAAACATTCTCCATCTTACACTGAATTTGCAAGAGGAGGTCACATTCAATCTAAGTATGAAAAGATATTACAGGAAGATGGGACTGTGTTCAGCTAGCAAATTTTTAACATACTATATAAAAGGAAATCTCTAAGTTAAGGCTCCCTCACAGAATAATTTTTCTTGCATGCTGGTGCTACTGACACATAAAACCAAGCCTCCTTAAACCTTGCAATCAGCTACACACTGCTTGGACCCTGTAAGTCTGCTCCGTGTCTTGACTAGCTTGAGCAATTTCCGGATAACCCCAAAGACATTCCTTTTCAGCTAAGTACTAAATATTCAAAATGCAACTAACAGAAACAGTGGCAAATAAATCATCTCACCTGTCTTCTTCACTGGAAAGGCCACAGTTCTGCAGTCTTGAAAGGGCTAAACGAAAAAATTGCTCTAAAAAGCAAATATAAACAAGATTAATGAAAACACTCAGTATTTGCAAAATAAAAATAAGCATGCCACCCTGACCACAATGTTTTTAAACACAGTAGTGCACTGTCCATAAAAACATCAAAGTAAGAACACTTGGAACTTAATGCCACAGATCAACCAATGATGCCAAAGAAGTTCAGATTTATCACAGCTCCACTCTGAGTTTTTTCTGCCTCAAAATACAAAATGGCATGAGACTTTTATTTTTAAAAAAATCTTAGTTACAGTAAACAAGAACTGGAAGAATTTCCAAGATCCACACCCTAACTAACTTTGTTTTTTCCTCTACCCACCTTCAGCTGACTCAAGAGGTTCATACAGTCAGGGACAGTAACAGCAATACATATCTTTGGAGAAGACACCAACCCAACCCGTGGTAATGCTGGACAGAAGCACCTTCCCAGCCCACCCCTGGTAGGCAAGCTCCTGCTGGACACTTAATTTGCCTCAGAGGAGAAATCAACTCATTCCCAAATGTAGTTTTCCTCACTGTAACCCCAAAAGTGCAGGAAAATGCACCATCCCTGTTACCATTGATGGAGGGCAAATCAAAAGTCTAAAGCCCAGACTAGGAAGGTGCACTCTTAGTATTAGAAACTCTGAAATTTTAGACTCTAACAAATCCTTTCCAAAAGGGTGGCTAAGGCTCTTAGGGTGTCAGCCCTATTTACTCTGGCCTGACCAATGTGGGTGGTGGGAATGTGTCAGCAACCTTTCCACGGATCCAGCAGCCAGGCAGTGTCATCAATTCCCCCCTGTGGCCCCGGAGACACCTTCCCTGGCAGCAGCAGCCAGCTCAGTGTCATGGTTTAGCCCCAGATGGCACGTAAGTGCCACACAGCCACTCAGTCTCCACCACCTGATGGGTAGGAGAATCCGAAAAAGGTAAAATTTGTATGGAAAAGGAAAGAGAAAGGGAAGTAAAACCCAAGAAAAACAAGTGATGCAGAATACAAATGCTCAGCACCTACTGACTGATGCCAGTTCCCAGGCAGCAACCAGCCCCTCCTGGACAACTCCCTGCCACTGAGCATGTTATATGGCACAGAATAGCCATTTTCCAGATGGGGTCAGTTGTCCTGGCAATCCTCCCCTCAGCTTCTTGTGCACCACCTCACTGGCAGAGCACAGAAAGCTGAGAAGTCCTTGACTTAGAGGAATTCTTGCACTACCTAGCAACAATTAAAACATTCATGAGTTGTCAATATTATTCTCATGCTGAATCCCAAACACAGTGCTGTACCACCTACTAAGAAGAAAATTAACTCTATTCCAGTCAAAACCAGGACAGTAAAAGGACAATTTCACTGATGTAACCACCTAAACCTGAGGACTTCTGCCTCAGTAGGACTCTGGATTCCAACCAGTTTAAGTCTGCTGATTGAAGCCCATCACACTGACTCAGTATGTCCCCTAGCAAAGCACAGCTGAGTATCTTCAGCACTCCAGCCTACATACAAACAGAAGGAAGCTGAGTAAGTCCACTCTTCCTCACTCAGACCTTTTTGGAGCTTCTCTGCTAAGAGGGGCAACCCCAACCCTGTGTTTTACTTGTTAAAAACTGGAAGGTGTCAGGTCACAGGGACTGAACAAAACCATTAAGACACTGCTAGACACCCCAAAAGGATTGGCATCAGCGCACAGGAAAGATCATGGCCAGAGATTCAGGTGGCTGTACAAGCCATTTAGGTATTTCTGATTAAAAATAAGGTACATGGGAAATACAAACCTGCTCTCTTTATTCCATAAGGTAGTTCAAACTTATTGCTCCCTTGGAACTCTGCCACTCTGATAAAATCATTAGCACACAGGAACGGGTATATTTTGTCAACACTGATGAAGGAAGAAAGGAAGAAGTTTCAAAATCCACATGATGTACCTGCATAAGCCAGTAAGTCATGCAACTGCTTTGTAAAAAGCTCACTTTATCCTGCTATTACCATTTTTATGGTATTATCACCCATTTTTAAAAGAAAATCAATGAACACAGGGAAAGCAAACAGATTATGGAAAAGGGGAAGATCTTGTAACAGAAAATATAGGCAAAGAGTGAGATAAAAAGACTTGTCTATTTGCACAATTTGTACTCATTAAAATTGTGTGACTGAATACTTACACCACGAGACCACATATTTAAGAGAACACATAACCCAAGAAGACAGTGAATAACTTCAGGTTTTAAAAGCACGTAACAGAGGTAGCAAACAAAATTAATAGTTATTATTGTACATGGAAATTTAATAAATTGAGAACAGGGTTTGAAGCAAGGTGTTTTGACTTGAAAATACCATCTCCTGATTTGAGCTGCACTCCTATTCCAAACAAGTGGCACTATATGATTGTGTTGAAATCAGTAAGTTGTTTGGGCAACAGGGGTGTACCCATGCAGAAAAAAAGTATGGAGTTCTCATATCCACATTACATGCATCTTGGGTATTTTATATTCTGGACTAACCCTAGTAGGATCCCAGCCCTTGGCAGCTGCAGCACATGGGCTGTGCTCCTGTAGTGCATCTTCTGGCTTAAGCACATATCTGAAAGGATGCAGTGCATTCACACCAGGGCCACCCTGGGATGAGAAGCAGAGCTTGTGAGGATCACAAGGAGGTTTGCCTCAAAAGCACATTCTTCCTGCAAACTAGAACATGATGGCATTATGCCTTGTAAGTGTTGAGCTAAAAAGAATGGGTCACTTCTTTTGTCAAACAACAGGAACCACAGAAAAGGGTCTCTCATAGCAGGGAAAGGACTCTTACTGCCCTAGTGCCACGTCCACCCAAATGAGTGAACAGCAGACACAAACACTTCACGTGTTACCATGCCCTTGGCTTCACCTTTGAATTAACTAAGCACACACTCAGTGTACTGGTTGACTTTGTAATGATCCTGCAATGATCCTTTGTAATGATATTAGGTCTTAGATTAACATGTTAACACAGAAGTATACAGTCATTAGAAAACCTAATGTTCATCATAAAAAAGCCCCAGTCAGCACACGACTTGTTTGTCCATTAAGAATATTAATAGCTGTTAAGAAAACCTTCTCTTTCAGTTTCCCAGATCAACTATCTCACTCTTTAAGCTCTATGTATTCAGAAGATACTGGCAGAAAAAAAGGGGAAAAAAACCAAAAACAAAACACTACAGCCCACACACTGAGAAATGGACCATAGCTTAACTAAGCAAGACCAGCTAGCTTTGAGAATGATGCACTAAATACCCATATTCAATTTAGTAACGTGCTTTGCTGTTCAGAAGCAGCTGGTAACTTAGACATAATAAATAATTTATCTACTGTGAAAAGATTTTTAATTCTAGCTCTTCTACCTCTGGTTCCTTTCCAATAAATAATTCTGTGAGGTTAGAAATCCTTTCAACCTCCCCAGGCTATTACCAAAGTACGCAGAACAGATCTTCAGCT
Source organism: Promerops cafer (assembly GCA_013398275.1). Lineage (NCBI taxonomy): Eukaryota > Metazoa > Chordata > Aves > Passeriformes > Nectariniidae > Promerops > Promerops cafer. The sequence goes on from VZSE01009680.1 coordinate 689,578, forward strand.
CATGCAAACTGTCTATAAAGAAGTTACAGCAATGTGTGAGAATGTCCTAGCTGTGCACATACCTTCTTGCTGTGTATCTCTGAGTCCATTCCTGCCCCTTTGCTGAACACTAGAGCTACCCTGCTGCATCCAACACACAGACAACCTGGGCACAATACACGGGCAAGGGAATTAGGACCACCTCACCAGACCAGAAGCTAACTAAAACTCAAAAACTGCAAGTCTGCTTTGGGTGGCACAAAGTTTACATGCTTCTGTGTCCTTTAAAATCCACAACAGCACTAGAATTATAGCCACATTTTCTTATATACAAAATGTACCAGGGGAAAAAAAAAAAAGCCACAGTGTCTTTGTGCAGAGGTTTAAGACTCCTTCAGCGAGGACTTGGTCCGATCTTTCCAACCTTTCTCAGGGCACTACTCAACGTTTGCTCCAAAATGTGTGAATTGCCCAGTTCTACCTCAATCAGCACAACCTTTCCTTCCCCTCCTCAATTCCCACAGAAGACTCACCCCAGTAAAGAGTCAAATGCTGGTTTCAGGAGACAAGTGTCCAAGGCATTCCTCCTCTCTACAGCCGTAGGCGGCAGCCTGCAAGAAACCAATTCCAAATAAATAGCAGGACCAGGAATGGACAGCAGAAACAAGGTAAGGGAAGTTGGACAAATCAAATTAGTAAAAACTGATTACTGAGTTTAGATCACACCAAGGTATCATTACTCCCTCCCCCTGTGTGATAGAGATGAAACTTTCTCATTGCAGCACAATTACTTTTACTAGCAAAGGCTTTTATCTCACACTGCTGCTGGGGCTGTGACCTCCCTTGCTCAGCAAGTATCAAAGCAGGCATAATCAGAAGTGAGAACTGAGGCCCACCTCCAGAGAAGCAGGACTCCTAGGCTCAATCACCCCTGCAGCCATTCCAGACAGCATCCCCATCACTCCTCATGGAGGAGACAAAGTCTTGTTTGGAGAAGGAAATAGGGTACTTTAAGGAAAATGAGATTCTTTGGGGTTAAGTCATTCCACTCATAATAAGGTTAAGACACTTCTAAGTACGTTCTCGATTTGGAGATTTAGCCCAATTAATCACAAAAATGAAGCCCAGAAGGGAAAGTGGAATTTAGTGTGAGCAACGTGTGCCACTGGATTGCATTAAGGACAGAAAGATGAAACCACCACATTAGAACCACAAGCCAAAGAGACCATTAAGGTTAATTGATTTTGGTAACCTCAAGTTCTTACGTGAATACTGACGCTGAGAAAGCACCCTGTGAAATCTATCAGCTGGCCACCTTGTTGCTTTCCAGCTCAGCCTCACAGATGGCCTTTTGCAGGACAGCTTCAGAGAGAAGAGAGGTCTGCTTTCAAGTTTTAGCATAGGTGCTCATTAGTCCCACAAATCTAACTGCAGGAAGTCACAAGCACAAGAGCTGCCTATACACACACTTGAACACAACAAGTAAAACACACCTCTGGTTTAGTGAGTTTTAAGCCCTGAAGTTGCCCTCCAAGTTGTGCTAACTTTATTCAGGTATAACTCAGAATTGCAGAGATTTGAAAATTGTAAGCCAATGTCCTTCCAACAATTCACTGCTTGTTAGAGACAGTTACTGGAAGTGGCCATAAATATTAAACAAACACTGGAAACATAACATGGACAAATTCCTTTCTGACAGACACGTTAACACTGTGTTTGTAACAAGAACAGCCACTGGACGCAACTGTACAATTGAGCAGGGAGCCCATGGACAAAGGCTACAGATTTTAGCCTTAATCCCTCCCACCTATCCAAAACCAAAAAAAAACCAACAACCCCACCAGAAAAATACTCAGCTGCTGAACTTACTGATTGTAACTGACTGTAACTCCACTAGTCACATAGGAAGGAGAAGCCCTCACAGAGGAAGTCTGTCCATAAAAGCTAATCCTGCAAAAAGGGAAATGTCACAACACTGTGGTTTGCTGTAAACAGAAACCACAACAGAAAGCTATTTGTATCAATTGTACACCATAAACAAAATAAAGCATTAACCACTACTTTTTAAATTATCACTTATCTTCATAACACTCTGCTCAGTCCTGGTCACAGCTGTGAGAAGACCAGTGGAAACTCAACTTCTTCAGGTAAGTCCCCCAAATTTTAGGTCCCAAGCCACTTGTCCCGTGAGCCTGGAAACAGTGAAGCCTCACTGCCCGCAAGGGCTGGTGCTGGGCCTCAACAGATTTCTGCTTTCCAAAAGGTGCCCCCTGGACCTGCAGCTATTTCCATGTGTGGAGAAGGCCTCTCCCACATCACTTATCACACATTTAATGGAGCAAACTAACATTAAACTCGCATGGGGTGGAGGGAGATGTGGACACCTTATTTCTGCACTTCATGTAACTCCTCACCTGAACACCTATTTTCATGAACCTCAGAGGGGCTCCCTACCACTGAGGCCCTGACCTCTCCATACAACCAGGCTCAAATTAATTACTAGGTTTGAAAGTGACAGGAGAACGGGTGACAGGACAGAACAATCATATTGATTCCCTCAGAATACCAAAAGGCCTCAACAACAAAACACACACAGACAGAGTAGTAATCACTTATTATGATTTCTAGTAAACACTTATGGAGCAACACAAGAACTCACAGCCACATCTCTCATACAGCCATGAGGTGTCTGCACTCTAAATGAACAAAGCATCACCATACCAGTAGAAGTTATTTCTCCACAGATTTCCATGTAGGATACCATACATAACAGCAGCAGCCAGGATAAAAAACAGAAGAATTCGTTTCATGACTGATAAACCTGAAACGTAAGAAAAACATAATAAGAAACTGAAACACAAGATGAACTAATGCATGAACTTTCCCTAAAGCATCTGGAAACCTACAAAAGAGAAGCTGTTATTACAGACATTCTCTAACACCACAAGTCTGACAGGTGATCCCTCCACTTTGGTTTCTCACAGAAAGACCCAGTGCCAGGAGCTGAATGCTGCTTTGCACCTACCATGTGTGTGTACTCTGCATAGAAGCATGGGTTCACTCTAGGTTCCCTCTGAGGCCATGTGAGAGTAGAACTCTTCTGTCCACTGGCAGCCCAAAGAAACCAGGTGGCCTTTACAGGTACCTGTGCTTCTCCTGTTTCTTGTGCCACACACTATCAGTTTCCATAATTACACAGTTAAACAAACATTGGCACAGTGCAGGGGGCAGATAGGCTGATGCTGATGAAACAGAACAGGGTACAAGCTGCCACAAATTTCTACTGCTTTTTTTAGGATCACTGAATGTTCTTGAAGTCCAGTTTTGACATTTAAAGCTGCACTGAAACTATCTGCTTATGCCTGCGCAGTCTTCAGCTACTGACACAAGCCAAACTTCATCGTGCAAGCAACAGAAAAATGTTATTTTCACACATTGCAAAGTAAGGCAGGAAAGTTAGGACCCCATCTGTTGAACTTGTGAAATTATGGAGAAATATCAGAGAAAGTGTCCATTTTTCAAACAGAGTTTTCATCTCACACACAGTCATTGCACAGTCTAGTAAAAGAAAAACAGAGAACTATCAGAAACTCACGTATCTGGAAAGAGACTCACGGAAAATCAAGTCCTGTATTGCTCACATCTTACACAGTGAGCAGCTTTTTCAGTAGCTATGAATGAACTGTTGTTGCTTAAGCTTATGAAAGTCCAAAATAGCCATTCTAGCCACAAGTTACCATGGAAATTTACTTGACAGGTACAGCCTTCTACTATTCCACTTCTCCCATAACAGTGTCATGATTACTTTTCTTGAGTGCAACAAGCCACTACGTCCTTATTCTTCTACACTCATATCTTTCACCAGAATTTAACTGTAGAATTAGAGATGAAGTTTTATAACAGTACCTACCAGTAACAAAGCCATGCAATGAACCAGGTAGAATCTATCAACCTTAAGTATATCCTACAGGCTCTGTAGTATATCCTACAGTATATCCTCCTGCCCTGTTCTGGAGGACATACTTCACAGGCTACAGCTGTTGCAATTCCAACCTTTCAACTCTCTTTGGGAAGTAGCACTACCACTTTTCAGCTCCAATTCCCTTGACTCTACTTGAAGGGTCACTGCAAATTTGTCTTGACAGTCACTCAAGTTCTAGAGCAATCTCTAAGTTTTTGCAGTAATTCAGTAAGAGTTTTTCCCTAAAATTCCAAAAACAGATGAAAGCTCATCTACCAGGTTCAGTCAACTGTTGTTAACAGCAACTGGCTCATAATCTCGAGTGCCATGACAAGACACATAAAAGACAAGTGAGGGATCAGGCCCAGCAGCATGGGTTTATGAACAGCAGGTCTGGCTTGACCAACTTGATCTCCTTGCATGACAGGGTGCCCTGCACAGAGGATGAGGAAAAGGCTGTGTATGCTGTGTACCAAGTCCTTCGTAAAGCCTTTGACAGCAAATCCCACAGCACTCTCCTGGACAAACTGCCTGCTCATGGTTTGGATGGGTGTGCTCTCCACTGTGGAAAAAGCTGACTGGCTGAGCCCAAACACAGGCGGGCAACAGTTATATCCAACTGGCAGCCAGTCAGGTTCCCAGGGCTCAGTCCTGTTTAATATTTTTAAAGAAAAGATAAGGACAAGGGGATCAAGCGCACCCTGTCAGTTTGCAGGTAACACCAAGTTGAGTGGGAGTGTTGATCTTCTGGAGTGCAGGAAGGCTCTGCAGAAGTATCTGGACAGGCTGGATCAATGTGCCAAGGCCAGCTGGAGGAGGTTCAACAACACCAAGTCAAACTCCACTGTCTGGGTCACAACAACCTCAGGCAGCACTACAGGCTGGGGAAGGCTGGAAAGCTGTCTGGCAGAAAAGAACCTGGGAGTACTGGTCAGCACTGGCTGAACATGAGCCAGTGTGTGCCCACATGGCCAAGAAGGCCAGTGACATCCTAGCCTGGATCAGCAAGAGTGCAGCCAGCAAGATGAGGGAACAGATCACTCACTCCTCTGTTCTCAGGACTGGTGAGGCCGCACCTTGAACCCTGTGTTCAGTTTTGGACCCCTGACTGCAAGACAGAGACTGAGGTGCCAGAGCAAGTCCAGAGAAGGGCAAAACTGATGAAGTGTCTGGAGAAGCAGCAGCTCAGTGGGGACCTTATCACTCTCTACACCACCTGAAATGAATTTGTAGCAAGATGGGGGTCGGTCTCTTCTCTCAGGCAACAAGTGACAGGACAAGCAGAAACAGCCTCAAGATGCACCAGCAGACATTTAAATTAGGTATTAGGAAAAAAAATTCTGAAGGGGTTGTCAAACACTGAACAGTCTGCCCAGGGAAGTGGTTGAGTCACCATTTCTGAAGCTATTTAAAAGATGTCTAGATGTGACACTTGAGGACATACTTAAGTGGTGGATCTAGCAGTGCAGGGCTAATGGTTGGACTCCATGATCTTTTCCAACCTAAGTGATGCTATCATTTACTTGAGAAAGACCCTGCACACTCTAGTAGCTTTTTTCCTTTCACTATTAGTATTTTTACCCCCTCCTGCTTTGGAAAGGTTTGCCAAAACATCCCACCAAAGTGTTTATGCTCACTCCCTAATTCAATCAATGCAAACTTCAGTTAAACAGAACATAACAGACCAGCTCTTCAGATAAAGTTGCTAAATTAGCAACTGATTAAACTGCTGATTTTGCTGACTTCACTGTAAGAAAGAACCTTGCTGAACAGTCAGACCAAGCTACAAAACAGAGAAAAGACAAGGAAAAGCAACCCCTAAAGGATCTACTAAAAACAAAAATAGTCTTAACAGTATTTTTCACTGAGGGGAAAAGAAATTGTTCCACAAATTAAAGAATCAAGAAGTAAATTTAAAAATAAGCATTTACAAAGATATTCTATGTGGTGGGTCTTTCTCCCCATAGTTTGTTCCTGTTACCCCCTGATGATGGTTTCACCTTGGGTTCTCCCCTCCCTAGTCCTGCTGTCAGTCACTACCTGGACATGCCTGTTACTTTATTTACATAATGTCAATCTCCCCTGATTCCTACCCCTAGTTTGAGAGAATTCCATGTTCCTCGGTGTCCCGTTGGTACAAGTAACCCTTTCCACTCCCCATACCCTTCCTATAGGGTGCTAGATCAGGCGTCCCTCCTCACTCCCCTCCCCACTAAATTCCTATTGGTCAGAGGACTGTAACTCCCCCCAGGTTCAAAAGTAAGAGCGGGCTTCGCTCTGTCTCTCTTCTTGTTCATCCTCACTTGGGACACCAATAAACCCGAGAAACTGAACGAGAGGGAGCCTTCTCTAAGTTCTTGCCTCGAAACCTTGACACTATTCCATCCGCAGCCGTAGAGGAGCAGCTCTGAACTGCACTGCCTCCCCAGTCTGCAGGCAGACCCAGGAACAGCTCTTGGCACAAGCCGGTAGCAGAGCTAGCTGGGATTCCATACTGGCACAGTGTCAATATTCATACAGCTTGGGGGGAAAAAAAAAAAAATCATTAAAACACGAGAACAGAAATCAGCATCATTCTTCAAACAGGATCATAAGGGATCTGTAACAACTTCCAGTGCTTTATGTAGGACACTCAGCCTGGCACACAAGTGATAATGGGTCCACCCCAGCTCCAAACAACCAATCATTAAGAGCGTACCTAACTCAGCCCTTAGACACAAATGGTCTTTAATTACAGAAGTGTCTCCTCACCATCCCATCCCCCAGTGCCTGGCTTCCTTCCATGTTTGAAAGAAAGTTCTGTAGCCAAGAAAGTCTTCACTAGAGTAAGACTGTTTTCCTTAATCTGGTTTAGTCAACAGAACCACTGCCTTGTTTACAGAAAAAATTATTCTGGGAGTATTTTTAATGGTGACAGCATCCTCCAGGTCTTGCTTCCGATTTTAAAACAGCTGAGTGTTGTAGAAAGTTAATTGAAGGGAAACAAACTCCTACAATGCAAATATTGCACTAGAAAATTCCCATAGTCAGAGACGCAAGAAAATACGGAACTGAGAAGACACAGCTCAGATGGAAAACAGCAGTTCCATTCCAGTTTATTTACTTCAACACAAGAGCCAGCAGATTGATTTAAGCCAATCAACCCCAGTGACAGAGGCCATGGTTCCCTCCCTTAGGTCAATGTCAATCAGTTAAGCAAAATAAGGAAGACAAAGCTGGAACTCAACTATTCAATTTCCTCCTCTTTCTTAAAACCCTACAGTGAAAACCCTACACAATGAAAGGAACAAGGAACCCAGTATGACCATGCCTGATGATCATGGTGTCAGCTGGTCAATTTTCTGAAAGCAAGCAATGGGATATGTAAGTGCTGCAAAAAATGCACAGGCATTTTCTTAATAGTAATATAAGCTAACATCTGTGGGTCGACTTCCCACCTCTCCCAGAGGACAGAGTTACAATTACAGAATTAGATAAGACTGACTTGTGGTATTAACCTCAGAGATCAGCCTGCATCTCCTATTAACAGACAGATCTCCCCCAGCTCCCATCAACCCACCAGAAAAACTCATCTGGGTATATGATCTATTAACTATGTAAGACATGAGGCTAGTATTTTCTTCCCTTGGTGGAAGCAGGGAACCCCCATCCTTGTCAGAGGCACATCATTACACACAATTAGTCTTTAGTACAGTGTGGTATCTGCTACGAGCCACTATCTCACACCCTCTGTTTATCTTCCAACTTACACTTGCAGTTGATGCAGTCATGCCACAGAATAAAGCCTGCAGGAATCCACCCCATTGGACTGGGAAATCAAATGACCATACCACCATCACCTTCCTCTCATAACGCTCATAAGCCTTCTTTTCTGCCTTAAAAATTACTAGTGTTAATAGCACAATGCAGGAAGCTTTTCCATCTGTCCTACTTACTTTGTAAAGTACCTTTGACTACTACTGAAATTGAGGTAGTAAGTATTTAACTATAAAGAGGTTACTACTGAATTAAATACTAGGCAGCTTAAAACAATCTTTGCCCCATGAACTGCCACAAGACAATGTAAGTTCTCTGCTGCTGCCATTAAGTGACAGCTTGAAAATTTCAGCTCACTGGGACCTCAGATTCCTAGCCCTTGTAGTTGTGGGGGAGGAACTGAGCTTGAAAATATGCTTTGAGCAGACCTTGAAATTTAAAGGGACAGCAGAAAAAGCATATAAAAACCTAATAAAGGTTTAAAAAGAAACATCAGAATTTTTAAGATGTAGTCAGTATCTTGTGGGTTTGAGCTTGTGACCTGCAGCATTGCTTCCTTTTGGTCAGGATGTAGCACATGCCTGGTGAAACAACCATGTAGCAAAAAGATAATCAAGGAATGAGTTCTCACATCATCATCTTTCTCAAGTTAAGCTGTAAAACATGAGCACATTATGGCACAAGTGTATTTCTTCTGCCAAATCTAAACACTATTCATCATTCACTCTTCCAGTTCTTGCTCTAAGTATGTGCCTAATTACACTGCTCATTCATTTTCTCCCTCTTCAGGAAGGGAATAGTGCAGACAGACTACACAACAGCACTGCCGCACAGTCTAAAAGGTACTGAAGTGGCTGAGTCAGTCTAGTGCCTTCCCTCACTCCCAGGCATCTGAAATTCTCATAGTTTCCAATATTCTTTTTTGATTTTAGTTTAAGAAACAAAAAGTCCTCAGAAATATTGTTTAAGCAAGATGTATTGAGTTATCCTAGCAAAGCGGCTGAGAATTAAAACTAATTTTCTAACTCTCCCATAACACAGACTTGGTTTGAAGTTGCACTTTTGAAGTTGAACATTTAGCAGCATCAGAATTGGGAAAAGGTTCTTGTTAACTTGTCATGCCCCTCACCAAACCAAAAGCAGTTATTCCTGTTCCTGAAAACCTGTACAAACCATGACACTAAAAAAACCTAAGGTTTCACTGTGTCAAAATGTCACTAAGGACTGCCAGCATCACACCACACATACATGTAACTGCTACCAAAGTTATTCCCTGCACCGATAGAAAAGACACATTCTGCCCTAATCTCTTGCAACAACATGGGGATAAGCAGCAGAGGAACAATTTGCTGTCTATGGCAACTGATGCCTTCTTCCTCTCCAGGAGCACATCAAACTACCCATTTTACTTCCACAGTCTGCAGGTATCTGAAAAACAAAAAACAAACAAACAAACAAAAAAAACCCAAACAAACCAAAACAAAGAAAAAACCAAAAAAACAACAACAACAACAAAAAAAAAAAAGACTCTCTTTCTCCAAACTCAACTTCTCTCTGTTAAGGAAAGTTTCCAATGTTTGCCTTATCATTTCCTCTCTGTCCAAACATCGCAGGAAGATTGACAACAAATAGCAAGATAACCTTTTCTCCAAGTATCCAACAGGAAGCAGTAAATGTCCAGTAGATACGACGTCACAGCAGTAGAGATGTTTAATAGATTTAGTCAATCTTTGCTCTTTATCAGCTCCTACAGCCAGAAATGTAGCAGCTGTTGACGTTACTTTACTGTGGAGACAGACTAGAGCTGTGCCCATCTTTGACCTTTTGTGGTATTTCAGGACAGGCTGCAGTAGACTGGTTTTAGGGCCTAAGTGCTTGTCTCCCTCCCCTTCATCACCCTGCTAATGGTGAAACGTTCTGTACCACAAGAGACAGCAATACATTTATTACTTTGTGCACAATTCAGGATTCTTTTATTCCATTTTTGTCTTTCAATAACAGTGGTATTTTGTTCTTCAGAGCATAACTGGCTGTTGGGCCAAGGAACATGAAAAACCAACTTAGTTCTTTTCACTGATGATTGCTATTTCAGTTTGCTTTTGTCCAGAGTCTACCAGATCTCTGCACCACTTTCCTCTTGTGTGGCTGTGCAGACATATTTACAATCTCAGAAACTCTTCCCACACAAGAATATCCTTTGGCTAAAGGATACTGATAAACATTTTAAGTTCAGTTAAATCTATTGTACTTTCACCCCTCTAATACTAATTTAGCTAGACAGCCCATCTGGTGGAAGAGGAAGGTTAGCTGCCTTTCCAAATGCTACAGGAACAAGCAGAGTTCACCTCTGTGTTTTGGGCAGAACAGACAACACAGCACCTACAGCTCTCCAAACCTTATCTCCAGCCCCACATATTCTCACCTCATCAGATCAAACAAGATCAGAAAAACAGAACTTCATAGCCTTCAAAGAAAACATGTCATCAATACAGAAGGTTTGGCAAAAGCTGCAAAAGGCCTGCATGTCCTGACTTACAGTCTCATCACCATGCTCAGACTCCCTTGTTCTTACTGTATGAGACAAGCTGTCATCTGTTCAGTGGTCAACTCCTTTTTCCTTCTTCCCTCCTGCCTGAGGACCCAGGAGCTCTTACACATACCCCACAGTGGGGGCAAAATCAGAAAGAATTAAGAGGCTGCATGCATTCATCAGACTGTTTCTTGGAGAGCAAAAAGGCATGTGTACAAGCCTAGGTCAAGTTGCAAGTTTTTTAAAGCTTACTAAAACAGGTCCCAGTTTGGCTGCAAAAGAAAATGCTGTGATCCTGTTCTCTGAGGCACCACAATCAATTATGTGCATTGTTTCACAGAGATACAACTTCTGGGCCTATCGGTGCAAAACGTCACATCACTTCTAACCAACATGAAATACCAGCTCCACATATGAAAAACAGAAGCACAAAGCACCAGCCAGTGCATCCTGCCAGAAAATCCTGGTGAGCAAAATACAAGGGAGCACAGGCATTGGGCACCACTGAAATGGCCCTTGAATAGGAGCAGTATTCAGTGAACTGTCTGAGGCTGAGCTCTTTAGCCCTGCTGAGAGGCAGAATATGTCACCTCCAGCTTGGGGCTATCACAGGGTTGCTATGCCACCCTGGAGATCCGAGCCAGTATTTTGGCTGATTATCACAGTGCAGTGTGGATCCCTGGCACCAGCTCAAGGTGACAGCATGCTCCATGGCACGGTGCAGACACACAATTAAAACTGCAAGCAAACAAAAAAGAGGTTAACTCAATTGTTATTTTTCATCTGTTAAAGGTTGTTTTAAATTATTATTTCCCTCCAAGATAGAAAACTATATTCTTTAATGTTCCAAGATGGCTTAGCACTCATTCCAATAACAGATACACAGTTAAACACTGCTAACTCAAGCTTAAAAGTCAGCCCTGGATAGATCCGAATCCAACTTGTGGCTTTGAGCGGAAAGAATAATAACAACTGGATTCTCATCTTTTTAACTATCACAGATTTCCAGAAACCTTGCCTATAATTACAATCAAGAGTAAGATCAAGTCCACAGCCTCATCTTCTTGCCTATTTTTGTGCCTTGAGTTGAGAGAGGACAAGAAGCAGACAATTTATGCAAAGGCACACATAAATTGGCAACAGCCGTTTCCATATGCTTTCCCTGTCCTGACCCTCTACAGCCCTCTCACCAACACACTTCATTTCTTTTCCCGCCCTCTTCCTCCCATGTACTTGGAATACAGAAGAGCAGTTTCTGTCACAGCCAGCAGCCACAGAGATGCAGTGCACTACACAAACAATTATTTGGGGCTTGGTCAGAAGCTAACCTGTGCACGCAAAGTCAAATGCAAGTATGAGCTGAGCACAAATAGCTCTGCTTCCTCAACTCCCAAAGCTTTAACCAAACAAACAATCCAGCTCTAACTATATCTTTAAAAAAATATTAAATCCCCCCACACAAAGTCAGTAATACCACCTTAGCTGACAGACTTTTTCCTAGCCCTCTTATGTTCTCCCAGATTAACCTTTAAAGCTTTAGCCAGCCTAAGCTAGGTTGCTATTTATATATTACACATCATAGGTGTCTGTACCATAAATGAAAGAAGAAACAGAGTACTATAAATCCATGCAGCTCTTCTGCAAGCTGTGGTGACAACACTGCTCCTTCCCAGTCTGTTTCCCCTTTTCCTTCAGCTCTTTTTCCAGAAGGGACTGGAATATAAACAAGCCATGCAACATGTTCTGGGAGTCACAGTTCAGGTCATTTTCTTCTCATACTTTGACCTACACAACTGAAAGGTTTCAGTCAACTTGAGCTGCTCAAGGAATAGAACGTCAAGGAATAGAATGTCATGATTTTGAGTTGTTTTGCTTCTTCACCTCCTTTTAAAAAAGCCAGGACCACAGAAACACTACACAATGCTGGAAAAAATAGAAATTAATAGAAAGATATGCAACCCAGTAGTAAATCAGTTTCTCATTCACACCACTGTTCTTTGTCCACAAGCGCCTGCAGAGTCAGAGGATAGAGGTCAAACCAGCAATCCTTCTTAGGTTTCCCAGAGAGAAAAAAATGGAAAAAAGAATAGATGGCTGGAAAAAGGCAAATTAGTCAGGTTTCAAAACAGTTCAGCTACAAACCCTATCCGGCTCACCATTTTTTCTTCCAGGAACTATGATCAATCTAAACAAATAAAGGTCCAGCCACAAAATTTCATCAGTATTTATTATATGCACACATTCACTACAGCATTAAGTTCCCCTTAAAACAAGGCACACTTTGTCTTCTAACAATACCTATGATACCCAAAACATCCTGGCTTATTTAGAGTTAGTGATTTCAACTCAGCTCTCACTAAAATGGCTTGAATTATGGCTTGGCTAAATCTACCAGTCAGTTAGGGGGAAACAAAGAACAAATCTCAACACCAGGTTAAAATAAATCCCCCCCAAAAAATCCAAGAAAACGAAACACACAAAAAACCACAATACCAAAGCCCACTCACAAGCAAAATTAGGGCTCTCAAGGGCACGGGAAAAGACATGGGGGTTTTGTTGTTTTTTTTTTCCCCCCAACAGATAACAGAGGGCTGATGTACTAGCTTCGCTACCAGCACCTGAAGAATTAAATGCTCTCCATCTACACTGACAATAAATCCCAAGTAGATCAGACTATTTTCTCACTTCACTGTAACAGTATCAATCCTGATCCATACTGGTATCAGAATCTGTCCCTAAATAGAAACAGGTGCTTTTTTTATGACTAATTTTCACAGTAACATTTGTAAATCCCAGTCATGATAAATTTAAAATGCACTGGGACTGCCATCACCAGGTGGCACAGCTTTTTACTGTAATTTTTATTGTCCATATTTCACCACATTTTAAAAAGGAGCAGGTTACATCACGCAGGTTTGTGTGGATTAAGAAGCCCAGAAAATAGGTACGAACATGCACCTGGCCAGCATACAAAACTGAACAGTTATATTTTCATTTAAATAACATGCCAAACATGTCTGTAGTCAGAGTCCCAAACACAATGTATTTCTTCATTTTTGCTCCCTGTCTTGCCTCAACTGCCAAAGGAAAAAAAAATTTTAAAATCCCATACAACCATCACCCCCAAAAAAGCCCCAAACCAACAACCAAAAAAATCCCCTAAATCCCCAGCTGTTTGTGATGCAATTTACCCCACTAGCAAATTCTGCAAGTCAATCTGCTGCAAGGCATCCGCGCAGACCAGAGCTCTGGGATTCTCAGGAATGCAGCAAAACAAGTAAGTGAAAAGTGTAAAGCTAAATTAATTCAGGGAGGGAGGAAAATGGAGATAAGTGGTAGCACTTACCCCACACTACTACAGAATCTTGGAAGCTTCTCAGCAGGGTTCCTGCCAGCCCGGGAGAAATTTGCAGGACACCAGCAGTTTCAGCAACTTCTCTGATAATGTTAATGCCTTACGCTTCCCAGGCTCTCAATGAATGCACTGCCTTTGGATCATGAAAATCAGAACACAAAACTTCAGTAGTAACTACCATCAGAAAATTAACACCAAACTGACAGTGCCAATCTGGAAAAACCTGAGTATTATAAACATTAAGACTATTTTCACAGGCCTTCTTTACACACAGCTTTGTTTTCTTAGCACTGAAGCTCAAATACATTATTTACAGTAACAACAAAACTACCCGTAAGAAAAGCTCTAATGAGCCGCTTCATAACATGAGAATGCTCAGTGGACATAAAATGTTTTAGAACTCACAAAAAACCATAGTACAGTTAGCATCAGAGCCTGTATCTGATTCCCTAAAGGCTTTTAGTGCTTTGTTTTGTTTCTTAAATGCGAAAGGAAAAACTACCACATAGAATATCCAAACAGTGCATATGCTGAGGACTGAGAGCTACAACATACACAGCATGGTAGAAAAGTGTAGGCCTGTAGAACATTTAACACTGTGTAAAGTCTTGGCATCTTCTCTGAATGGGAAAGGTTACCAGTGAGTCTACATGCATAAAATGTAAAAAAGATAAACTGTTTGTAAGGTTGTGAGCTTCCCAAGTGGAACACAGATGAAGGTGTACCTGAGTTCAGCATTTAGAGTATCATTCATTGTGTTTCCTTAAACAAAACTGAAATCAAATTCATAACAAAGAACAAATGAGCAGGCTAAACAATGTAAACCCAGAACTAGAATTCTTCACAGGGCAACTGTTAGCTGCTGTAACAGAATTCAGCTCCTTACAGAAAAGTTTGCACATGTTCATTTATGTATTTCTGTGTATTCAGAGCAATGAAATGATACTACAGCAATCTGTACTGCAGTGCAAACTTTTAGCGGGTATCCATCTGACAGTGCAGCTCATAGCCCTAAATTATGCACTTCAGTTTTCTTACCTATGCAAGAGGAAAGCTAATTATATCTGATGGTAATCTTCAATTGCCATCTGTCTGGGAGGAAAGCTGCTACATTAGTCACTAAAGCATGCTGGGAAAGTTTATACGCTTTTCTCAGTGCTACACAGAGACACCCATTTACAGACTTTCAGACCTCAATCCTCACTGAAGGTTAAACACAACCCCCTTCCTCCCAAAAACTGACACATTTCTTCCTTTTGCCTTTTTTTTTAATTATTAATTGAAAAGGACAGTCATACCTAAGACTTAGAGAAGTCAAAGGTGCCTGTCACCCCACCTATGCATCCTCCCTGCCGGTCTCACAGCCCTCCTGCTGGGGGCGGCTAAAATTCATGGAAGCCCAGATGAGAGCCAGGAGGCACAAGGGCAGCCAGGCAGGAAACTGAGGGCAGGCTGAAGACACGCACCCAGGTTTCTGCTACAGCAGTGGCTTCACACAGTACCTTCTCCTGCATATCACAGCTTCCTCTGCCAGTTTGTTTTGCTCCTTTACAATCCAAGTCTGGTCTGTGGTAGGTGGAACAGAGTGTCTGGTTTTGCTGTTCAATTCTGTATCACCAGCCCTTAGATGCTACAGCAAATCAAAGAGGAGATTCTTCAGGACCACAGGATCTTTAAACAGATTAACTATCCTCCCCTACCTGATCTTTTCTGAGCATTGGATATGCTCAGGGATGCACGAGAGTATGTCCTCTGATGACAAGAGAGTAAGAGTCCGATAAGACAGGGCTCACATCCCTGTGAGATCACAGCAGGGCAATGGATTTTGTGGCACAGATCTGCTCTCCCATAACCAAATTGGCCCACGCTGCACCAGCGATGAAACACAAAGTCCAGTACTTCCTTCAGCATTAAACTTTAAGTTCTCTAGAGCAATATACACTGCACTTGCTGTGTTGCCTACTGACATCTTTTCTTGCTACCCTGACTGTGCCAAACGCAGCTCAGCCTCCTGCATCACCATGTCCTATCGGATTGCTAACCACTGCACAGACGATGCGTAACTCCATTAGAGCATGAAATACCATACAGTAAAAGGCTTTTTGTTCTGTTCTATCACATGTGTTCCCAGCATGAAATGAGATTTATGCAACCATACCCTGTTTGTGTGCATGCATGCCCTTTCTTTCCTTCCCTATAGAACTTCTGAACCCCTTTGGCTGATTGCAGTCAAATGCGAGAGATTAGGAACTTAATGTGTTTGAGACCTCTCCAAATTTTACAAAAATGAACATCTGGCTGGGCAGAACAAAGAAACCCTATAAATCCATTTTTCATTAAATATCAGAAAGTGCATGCAACAGAAAGACATCAAAAATATGGTTTCATTTTATCTTGTCACACAACTGTGTGGCAAAGGTATCAGAAGAGCATCTAGCTACTGAGAAAAAAAAGTGCTCAAATTTTGAAACGCCTTGCACAAACATGTAAGTGTCCAAATTTCCCAAAAGAACTGTATTAAGTTCAGCAACTTAGATACCCTTTTCAACCACTTAACAGGTAGTGTTAGCTGACTTCAGTCACCCAGCTTCAAAAAGTCATTTCAACACTAACCAGTATTTATTGTAAGTAACATTCTCTGTGAAAATTGAAGAATCAGACATTCTATTTCACTTTACATTTCTTTCTGCAAAGCTCTGAAGAACAATTTCTATCTAGTTTAGAAATCTTTAATACAAAACCTATCTTAACTGGAGGCTAAGCCATCTAAGAACCAATGTCCCAAGCTGAAAGCAAATTATAGTGTGCCATTAGCACAGAAGAATGAAAATAACTATTCCATTCAAATAGTTTCAGTGAAAATGAAGTAGCAGTATTTCCTTAACATGTATTGCAAGAAAAGGCAGTCACTCTTGAGGAACTGTACTAATGGTATGTACACTAACCAGGATTTTAGCACCTAGCTACTCAAAACCCAGTTTACACACCTGGCCTGTGCTCCACAGCACAAGGTGAGCAATGAAAGCACAAGAAACACTCTGCTATGTCAGACCGGATCTGTCTAGCCCAGTTCTGTCTCTGGCAGTGACAGCAGATGATTACTTAGGGACAGCATGTCACGGCCATTTTGTGTTGCAATGCCCTTGTCCACCCATAACTGCACATCTCAACTTTCTGAGAATGGAAAATTAAAACTGCCATGGGTGGTTATAAAACTGGGAGGGGGGTGAAGGACAGGCTTATAGAGCACTCCAGCTTCTCAAGAAGAGAGAATTGTCACCCTGCCTTACTAAATACTGCAAAACATTTGAGCAAGCAAAGCTAACCATAGTTTTAACAGTTTCTTGCAAGGGAAAACAACAACAACAAAAAAAAAATCAAATCCAGGCTTTTCCCAGACATAAAATAAGAAGGCAACTTGTCTACACAAGGGGCATGATCAAGACTAGCTACCACATGCCAGCAAGCCTTGTGCACATTCAGCAATCTGGACAAATCCTAACTTGTTCCCATGCTTCACCAAGTGAATTTAATATTATGGCTCCATTTAATCTTGTGCAAATGTTGAGTTCAAACAAACCTTACAAACTATCTCCCATCTACACCACTAACCTCCTCGTGGTCTCAGTCCCACACATCAACTTCATACTACCCAAAGCCCTGCAGAGATAGAGATGGTGTTTCTGGAGTGCTCAGATGTGACACTGGTGGATGATGAGACTGGCAGGTTCCGTAACTTCAAAGAACCAGGAAATACCTACTTTAACTGGCAAATGATGAGCAAGGTTTCATTCACCAACAGCTCCTGGGCAGCAAACCTATTCATGTCTCTTCACTGCAGTGAGAAAAACCCACAGGTTCTTCCCTTGCATTGTGCTTGGATAGCCCTGTTCCAAAACAGGTCAATTCCCCCACACACGTCATCATGTAGGCAAAAAACTGTCAGCACAACCCACCTTCACAAATTTCCTGGCCAGGAGGGAGCTATGTTAACCTATAATTGCATGAGGAAAAAAAAAGAAAAAAGATTATGGCAAAACCACAGCTTCAGCTTCCTTCTTACCCAGAGAAAGGGACTTCTCCCCTCATCCCGCATGTGATGCAATTTGTATCTTATACATACACACACACATTCCCCATTGACAATTAAATGGCCATCACATTTCCTCTGCCAAGGCTCTGGGTAAGCTCATGCCCCTCACACCATTCTCATTTCACTGCTGGCCTCAGGACTACACAAAGCAGGGAGAACAAGCAGTGTCTGGATACCACTGCAATGCAAGTGTCAGTCTGCAGATCCAGTCTAACAAAGAACTTTTCTGAGCTCTGCAGCAGATCCATATTTTAGTGTTTCTGTCCCACACTCACAACAAGGGCTAAAACTGTTCTTTTAAAAAGTGAGTTCAAGAGTCTGTGGAAATCTAAGACTGCTAGCCACACACCTCTCAAATTAAGTTTTCTACTGACTAGTGGCCCAAAAGCAAGCAATACTGCAGCTCAGGAAATGGAAACTTGCACGGTAAATCAACAGATTTACAGAGCTTCAGTGACTAAGACTGTCATTTCACTCCTGCCTGCTCTCAAAACCAGTTTCTAGACTGCTTCATTCTGGCCCTCCTAACAGGAGCAAAGATCAACTGGCTCTGTAGGTTTTCCAGCCTTCCCTTCCTACTCAGGGCAAGTGGAGGGTATTCCACTTTTTTACCTTGCTCTTTCTGGCTCTCCATTTACACTAGAATGTAAAACACAGGCCTGGCACACCATACTCCAGTTTTACTGCTGCTGTTAGGGTTGGGAGCAGAGGTAGCTAAACAGTTCCACGCAAACTTTGGGTATCATCCAGGGAAACTCACAATTTGCTCACTCTGTGACAGTGCTGTAAAGAGTCTTCCTCACAGGATACCAAGGCTTCATTTTTTCCTTCGAGACCAAAGAAAAACCAAGCTTGGAAGGCTGAAGAGCCAATCCACCTGAGCAAAATTAACTTTAAAAGGACATGGTATTTTAGAATGATAGGTACAGAACACAGCAAGTACTGCTACAGAGCATTTTACCACAATCTGTACCTGCATTTTTTCAACCCATTTTTCAAAAGCAAGTAACACTGCATGCAACCCACACATTCCCCCTTTTTGCTTCACAGCCCATGCTAGCTAATACTGCCCATCACTTTTCAACCTCTCTGTGCAAATACCACTACTGGTATCAGTGATTAATACACTAAACAGCAAAGTGAGAGCTGTTGAAAGGCAACTTACAAAGAAAACGACAGCATACACCATCCTGTTTTCCTCTAGATCTCAATATACATCAAATCAAGAAAAGCTGAGGTTTTAAGCTCTTCCAGAAGGAGGATAAAATAAAGATTTAAGCTTTAGGAAATTCACACAGCAAATGATACATATGACTAGCTTTATTTTAATTTTCCTTGAAGGCTGGGAATAGGTATGCAAGCAACCATAGGTAACATTGAAAAAGTAGAAGAAAGTGCATTAAAGGGGAAGTTCAAAGGATGGTTTATTCTGCTACAAAGCCTCTGGTATTCTGAGTAAATAGCAGAAACTAGAAACTCTGATAAAGGAAAAAAAATTCTGTACATTCAGTTACCCCATTAATTACTCTGTATTATTTTTCTATAGTATATCTATAAAGATAGAGAAATTGATGAATTAATTATTCAAATGAATGACAAATTACATGTAATAAGCTTGAAAAACAACTCCTCCTCAACACACAGTGCACACTTCAACTCATTTAGTCAAAACAGTGCAAACATCTGTAGGGAAAGTTCTCTGTAGAAAAAGGTATTCCAAGAAGTCTTGAGCCCGTTCCTAAAATGCATGTAATCAGGGAGCCAAGGCACAGTACCTCACATCATACATGAAGCAAAAACAACCTTTTACGCTTGTAAGTAAAATAACCTTAATGTCAACATACAAAGACAAACCAAGATCCTGTGCTACAACTCAAGCTATACCATGGAGGAAAAAAAAAAAAAANCCAAGAGCCTTTCCTCAAAAGCCCTTTTAAGTCAATGGTGTAGACAACCTCATGGAGACTCATGGTGGTCTTGTAAGTTTTATCTTCAAATGATCCATCTGATTACATCCTCGTCCAGGCCAGCGTACTTGAATCAACACCAAAGAGCATATGAAGCAACACCAAGAAGAAAATCACAAATCAGCCAAAGCAGGTTTATGTTAACTTTTCCAAACCTGTCTTGGGGAGACTGAAACCAAACTTTTACCAAGAGACACTAATCGTAGCATGCTCAGGAACCAAGAAAGAGAACAAGCCCAAGATAAAAGTGTTAACGACACAAGTAAGCTATCAAAACAGCTTGTATCCAAAAATGAACAGCTAAGGAAGAAAGCAATCATCGAAAATCTTCTAAAGCTGCCTCTGCTTGTAAGCTATCAAAGTCTTGAGGAGGTGGTGAAGGAGAAGCATCTCAAGCACTTTCCGCTGCGAAGGAGATCTGTCACCACATCATCCACTCTATTTCCCTCTTCAGTCAGCCAACTCCCCTGTATAATTGCTAAACCCATTATTTAGCAGCACCCACAGTACATATCAACATAACGACTTATCCAACACCTTGTTCTAGCCAAAACACTGCAATTCACAGATCTCCCCACCTGTTCATAACTTAGGACTCAGGTACTGGTCATCTTTCTGTCAGCTTCCAGGTTTTAGTGTCTCAACTGAACACACTGCAGCTGCTCCCATGGGCACATTCCTGACCGGCAACTGCTTCCAGAGAGAACTCTTCCTCCTACCTTAGAACAGGAAGGGAAAAGGACACTGGGCGACTCACGGGCCTCAGGGAATGATTCACACATCCCACAAGCAGGAGAAGTCTGATAAAGCCAATATGACCTTCAGGGAGACCTGAGACTTAGCTACCTTTAATTCTACTGCCTTAATAACAGCCATAAGCCTGAAGTGTAACTTAATGGACTGCTTCAGTTCAGCAGAGACAAATAAGCTAAAGGAACAGGTACTGCATCAGACTGGGAAAAAAAGGTAAGCAAATTTATTTAAGTGAAATCAAAACTGGAGCTACAGCTGGTGAAGTCTGACATGTGAAAGGAGAGTTATTTTTATTTCAGAAATATCACTTCTGAGACCTAGTCAGTCAAGCGTATTGCATGTTGATGGGTAGGAAACCCTGCTCCATGCACATTCCCTCTTCCTTCAACACCTCTCTGAATTTAGTTCTCTCAGTTTAGCAGTGACCAGTCTAGTACCATGGCATTCTCCACAACAAATATTTTATATACACCTTTTATCTGTAACATTTTCATGCTTTTTATCTACATCATTTTCACACAGTTCGGCGTAATTACCAGGTTAAAATAAGTAATCTTATCTCATCACAAAGTTTTTTTTTTTTCTTAATAGTTCTGCAATCATACTATGCGAGAATAGATCACTAAAACATGGGTGAAGAAATAGACAAAAACTGAAGAAAACTGCATAGAAACTTTCAGCTGGGTAACAACTCAACAGGCACAAATCTCAGACCAGCCACTCATGCCAAAAATTTTGATAAAGGACAGCAGGATTGATCTCACTGCTTGCTCTAAGTAAAACAGAAACACCGCCCCCACTGCCAAATAATAATACAAATAATTTAAAAAAAAAAAAAAAAAAAGGCAGCGGGTATAAATCTTCCAGGGTTTGTTTCTTTCCTAAAATGCAAATAATGGATTTGCATAGCTTAAGGCAGACTCTACCCACAAAGCCATTGTTCCTTCCCCGAGGCCTTCGGGATTTCCAAGGAGCAGTTCCCTTTCGATACCCTCGCTAAAAGCAATCCTTTATCCAAACCTGCCTGACCGGCAGCCATGGCAAAACGGAGGGATTACCCGACCCAAGCAATTCAGCAAAAGCCACGAAATCTCCCGTCTAATTTTACTTACGAGCCGCCGTCAGCTCCGCCGGGAGGCTCCCCGTGTGCGGGGCTGTCCTGCCCGCATGAGCCCACCGTCCCCCAGCCCTGCTCGGAGCATGCGGACCCGGGCAGCGCCTCAGCCCGGCCTCTCCCCCGCTCCCCGGCGCCGGCCGCCCGCCCGCCTGCGGCATCAGGCGCATCCAAGCGCCGCCGGGAAAGCGGGGGGCGGCGGTACTTCGGTTTCCGTCGGGTTCATCCTCACCGGGAACCGGCTAACGGCTACACCGCCGTGTTAAGATTTTTTTTCCCCGTGAAGTTCCCAGGAATCTCTGGGAAAGGTCTGGGACGTCTCATCTCAGCTCTCAAAACCGATTAAAATTGTGTTCTCGTCAAAGGAGGCTTGTAGAGGCAGGCTCCATCCCTCTGGAAATTCAGTTTAATTCCTTGAATGCTTTCACCGAGGAACACGCTAACGTATTGAAATAGCCAGCTCTGCCTTTGAATACGCGGTGATTTACATTGAATCACAATGTTGACAGCTACTGCCATCAGCATTCACCCGAAAGAAATTTTAAAATTGGAAGCATGCATACAAACTCTGCATGAGGCTAAAGCTAGAAACTTTGCCGTCTGAAATGACGCAAGAAAATCATGGCACGGTTAAGGTTGGAAAAGACCCCCGAGATCCGTCGCGTCCAACCGAGGAACGTCTCCCGACAACCGCCACATGTCCCGCGGCAGAGACGCCAGCAACCTCGGGAACAAGCACTTCCAGCGCACCCAGTCCCATAGGTTCAGGCACCGTCCACAAGATCCACTCAGCCTGTGCAAGGGTTTACAGAGCTATATTCGATAAAGAAGGGATGCTCACTTACCGGTTGTTAACACAGCAGCTTATTTTATCTTTAAATCGTCCCAGAGAAGAGGGCAAAACTCGTCGCTTCTGCTCAGGGCCGCCCAGGCTGTTACTACAGCCTCTGGCAGGTCCAGCCCGGTTCCCTCATGGTGGTGCTTACGACAGGATTCAAGAGGAGGGCTTGTTCAGCTGAGCCGCATCTGCAAGAGAAAACGTAGCCTCGAGAAAGCACGCTGTGTATTTAGACAGAAATGTTGTTTGGCTCGAGGCTGCTGAAATTCCTCCTCGATTTATAGCAGAGCCCACCAGGGGGAGGAGACACGCGAAGACAGATAAAGCAGTGCTACGTCTTCCCCCAAGTAGTGTCTGTTTTTTCTGACCGACTTCCCTGCGGAGCCGCAGACACTATTCTTCCTCCTTCTCCTCCCCCTCCTCAGGCCGGTGGCAGGAGCCCCTCCCCAGCCCCGACAGCCCGAGAGGGGGTGGGACATTCGCAAAGCGAGGGGCGGCGAACCACCCCCAGCCTCCAGGAATTACCATCTAATTAAGAAACTAATCGTCATCGTGTGTGTGTTGAGGGGGGGTTAGGATTCTGCAGGGGCAGGATTCTCCCTCCCCAAGTACCTTTCACCCTGCCATAAAACCCCAGGGAAAGCCGTCACGGGAAGATCTACCCCCTGAGGAGCTGCTGCCTGGAGCAAAATGAAGCCCCACCCAAGGCAGGCGGGAGTCGCTGGGCTCCTGGAAAATCTCTCCGTACCTCAGCACCCAACCGTTTGGGGCTGGACCTTGCTGTTTCAGAAGAAAGTTAATAAATAATTCTGCCTGTGATAAAGAGGATGAAAAAATGATTCTTTTTGGAATCCTGTGCTGCCCAGAGGAGTGTATCATGCTAGAAGAAATCTGAGGGGTTGTTAATAATTTAATTGTCCTCTCCTGTTTCTATCTTTATGATCCTGACTGCTTCCAATCTGAAAATTTCCTATATGATGCTTCAGTGACCTCACAGTATGTTTTTAACATTGTATCAGAACAAGATGCTTCCTTGATTAGAAAAGCAGCTCCTGTTTTTTGATGGCTGTCACTGGGAATGACCAGACGTAGATTCTGTTCTCAGCAGCCTATGTGTACATGTAATAAAAATAACAGAATGAAAGCTGGGAAATTTTGTCTATTCTTCAGGGACTATTCCAGTCTTCAGCCTGCCGAGATGACTTTCAATGTATTCTGGGCCGGGAACCAAAGTTCAGTCCTCTGTAATTTGTCTTTCCTTGAGCTGAAAATACCTTAGTACTTTTCCCCCTCTCCCAAGAGGTTCCTCAGATCTTCACCCTTCACATCCTGCCCTTTACAAAATCAAGCTTCTTCCAAGTATATAGCTAAATTATGTGCCTTCTAGAGTTACTTTCTTTAACTCTGCTATCTCTATTTCCCATCAGCTGTCAGCTCTTCCGTCCTTACCCTTCAATTCACCTAGGTATCATAGGCACACAGCCAATTAAAAAAAAAATCATTAAGGTTGCACAACAAAGGAGTCAGAATTAGGATATATTAGAAGATTTTGTGATTAATGTCAGTCCTCCTGCTCATATGTTTCAGGACATTCTTAAATTATGTAGTCCAGTATTATTTTGTTCTGGCCTTGCTTTATTTTGCAAGTCCTTGTCTTTGTTTAGGATACAGGATGGACTTTCAGGATGTGCCAGATTTTTGCAGAACAAGATGTTGGGACTATTCACCACAGAAGAGTGTAGGAAACCTTGAGGAAATGGATGCTATTCCTGCCTCTGTTCCAGACAGGATGTGTGTGCGGCAGCTGCATCTTTTGTGCATGAGCTTATTTCACACTGACTAAGGTGGGTATTGGTACCAGTCCAGCAAGGATCCCTGGGCAGGCTGAAGGACACAGGAGGAAGAACATGAATGTGCTGTGGGCAGGACTGAGCCACTGCTCAGAGGCCAGCTCAAGTTACTGGTGCACCTTTGAAGCGAGCTAGACACATGTAATGTTCATTCCTGTGGTGGTGCCATGTGGCAACTTAGAAGTCTTTTGATTTTACAGCTGACTGCAAGTTAAGTGTTTGTCAATTTTCTTGGAGTCTTGCACGAGGCATCTAACCCTAGGAAGAGCTGGGTGTTCACAACTGCAGCCCAAAGTCCATAGGAAATACAGTTCACTCACAGTTTTATTCCCCTCCATTAAAGGCAGTGTGTGTAAGAAATACAAAGAATTGCATCTAAGGTAGCTGAACACACCTTTATCCAAAGTAAACTGCACTGTACTGGTCAAGAAATGTAATAATCTAAATTGCAGTAATGTAATTTCACTTTGGTTTCTTCTGGCAATTGTAGCTGTCCTGTACCAGCAACAGAATGAAAGCTGGTGTTTGTTGTCATCTAAATATGTTGAGCTAAATTCAAGGATTCAAATGGCAATTTCAATAATTAATATAGTGCAAAAAAAGTTTAGTTCCTAGTTGTTTTCCAAATAATCTGTACAATCAAGTAAGTAACTAATCTGCAACCCAGTGAATTTTTGGGCACAAAGTACAAGGAAAATATAAGGAATCATTGGGATACAGTCTATTGCAAAATTATTTGACAACAATAAGCATCTTTCAAAATGCTTTTTAAATGTATGACTAAAAGGAAGTCAAATGAACGCTCCTGCAAACAAATACAATGCATGTGACCAAAAAGTCAACAGATTTGCTCTTTCAGTTGAAAATCAACACTCCTGAGACACAAACCTCTCCCCAAAACAAACATAAAACCCCATAAACCTTTAAGTGTAAAGCAATAACTAAAATAAATCTGAATAAAATGTAGTCATATTTTAGTTCCAGGAGAAACCATGTACATCTTGAGCCATTATTAAACTAAGAAAATCTTGTTGCCTCTCTTCCAGCTTGCAAAATAAGAGAAAAATAAAGAGGAAAATTACAGGAAATGGCAGGGAAAACTGTTGAACATGGGAAAATCAAAACTAGAGAGAAGAAGGAATAAAGAGAATGGAAAGTTGCAGCATCACAAAAGTGATTTCCCTATCAATCCATTAAGAAAGTTGACTAATCAAGCTGCGTGTAGGCAATGCACTATATCTATCATACACTTCTGGCCTTAGAACTAAAATGCAACAGAACTGTCACCCTTCATAATTACTTTGGGAGATGAATGCATTTATAGAAATACAGACTGTCACAACATCCTTGTGGGTCCCTTCCAACTCAGAATATTCTGTGATTCTGGGATCCCTTCCCCACTTATCTTCTAGCTTTACTGACTACCATCACAGTCTGATCCTAATCTTTATGTCACACCATGAGAACTGCCCTGAGTCCCACACATGCCCAAATCTCTGCTATTGAGCTCCAAAACCTGGCTCAGCACAACTCTGTTTTGTGCAGGTTCTCTCAGTTCCCTTGCCTAGGTGCTCAGGGCTGCCCTCAGGTGCTCTTCACTGTGCTTACAGTTCCAGCTGTAGTAAGCACCAGTCCTTTAATAGCTTTAGTCATCAATCTGTGGTTGCATGGTATTTCTTCTAGAGACTCTTTGCCAGGAAACAACTTGCCAAAGCCTGTCCCACGAGCTTTAAAAAATCTGGTTAGTGGTTGTAGCACATCTCATCAGAACCCACAGTGTTTGTCATGAGCTCACAGCGTGCAACCCCCACCTGGTTTGAGGTCACTTTTTCAAGACCTGGTCAACTAAAGAACTGCATTAGACTGTGACTGCTTTCTCAGTCCCCAGGGCCTGCCTTTTCTGGGAATTGCTGAGTGCTTTCTCCTGCCCCAGGCTGTGCAGTGCTCCTCTACTCAATCTGGGAGAGAAGGACACCAGCAAACAAAACAGGATGGCAGGAAATGTCACGGAGGTAACCCAGGTAGGCTGAGACAGCCTCCCTTTATTTTTACTCCAGTAAAATGCAATCTGGGGTGGTGAGCACATTAGGAAGTGTCATTTGCCAACCAAAGTGAAGCCTTTAATGCATGTGTTTATACATGAGCATCTACAAACCCATAAAGAAATACATTATCTAATAGGCAGTAGCCATTCTTGTGCTTCATTAGGCATATGCAGAGGAAGAAATAGGTCAAAGCACACCCACTTGAAGAGCATTGCAAACAAAACAGTGGAAAGGAAAAGGGAAAAGGGTTTGAAAAATTACAGAAAATGTGTCCAGAGCAGCTTGTGGTTTTCACCAGGTCAAGAGCAACATTAAACCTCAGGTTTCACCCCACCAATTGTTCTATTGTTTCCATTTAATTACAGTGTCATATGGAACTCAAGTTCTCCACTTGTCCCTTCATCCTCCCAATGGATGTCAGTATACTGAGTGACTCTCCCTCTATGTGTGTTCATGGGTAACCCAAACTGAAGATTCATGGTGCCAAAAGCAGCAAAGCAGGCAAGAGCTGCTGCTTCCCCCCTGGCAGGAGACAAACCTCTCAAGATCCAGTTCTGCTGCCATCTGCCTGGGACATGCCAGTCTCCTCTCTGTAGCTTGCAGGCATGCAGTGGACTGCTGTTCCCAGAGGATGTCAGCTGTGGCATCTGGCACAAGGGAAATCTGGGAAAAGGAGAGAGGTGGAGGGGTGCATGGGAGAGAAAACCAGCTGAGGGGGGTGGCAGGGTAGTGGGAGAGTCTTACTTGTAGTCTGCTGCTAGGTCACAGCCAAATGCAGTGCCAAATGCAGGGCGGCACTTAGGTCAGAGAGAACAAGTCCTTGATTCTGTGGATCTGGGTTCCTACCCACTTGGCCTGTGTGCTCAGATGACTGACATAAGCTGCTTCTGAAAGATGGAATCCTTGCCCTTTTATGATAGCTCTGTCAGTCCTACAGTACCATGCCAGGACCCACTCTCCTTGTATACTTTGCAAGGAGAGGCCTGCATGTAAGATGCCTTTGCGATTAAAGTACAGCTTAATGTCCGGTTTCTTTCTCTGTGCATTTTATGAAAAAGACTTCCCTGTTTTTCCCGCTAGCTCCCCATAGCACAGCCTCTGATTCTGGCCTTCAGACCCCCAAGTTTTTGTCCTGTATCCTCCTGGCTTTACCTGTACAGCCAAGTTATTATTACAAGTGCTCAGGCAGCTACTGCAGCTCTCAAATTCACAACCTTTCCACTTCAAACTTTTGGCCCACTTCTTTGGCCAGTATTAACTGGCCTGGATTTCTTTACTGGTTTGCTGCCAAAGATCTGGGAACAGGTGCACAGTTTTTCTGGCAGGTACTCTTCAAAGTCTTGAAAATATGATGTAGCAAGTCAGTACACAAAACAGGGCTATAAAAGCAATACAAATAGCTATGATTAGATTCCAGGGAGAAGAAGAGTGACAAGTTAGGTGAGCCTCTTTAAGTCAGAAATGTTATGACAAACTGCTAGAAGCCTTGTCATATGTGAACAGCACACTAATTTCAATGAGACACAGACACATGCTGAGAAGAAGAGTGCTTTGCATGTTTCTTACTTTTAAGACTTCAAGTTGCGCTCAAAGTCTTGGATGTAGGCAAAACATGGAAAATTTTTAAATGCATTTCTTTCCATGACTGACTTACCCGCTTACAACACCTGCCAGGTAATGCCCATGGCTAGTGAGCAAATGGTCACTTGCCACAGTTTGGAAGAATCAGTAGGAACCCACACAAAACTGGGCTGGTAGCGCAGGAGAAAGAATCCTCCCTTCATGGCGCTCCAAGTTGAACAGAGCAATCCTACAGCAGAAAAGGCTGGCTTAGTCTCTAACTCAGGAGAACAACAGGTCACGGATCAGACTTTTCTACTGTTCTGCTCCTGTTCCAAATGGAAGCTAGACCAGACCCATGTGGATGTGATCAATAGGCCAATATCCAAGTCATGTGCAATCTTAGTACAATACTCCTTCTATTTCAGTGTTTAGCTATTTCATCCATGCAAGTGGAAAACATCAACTGATCTTTGCAATTTATTAAAAGCCATCTGTCAGTTAACTCACCATCATTTAATTCATCATAAAATTCCCCATTGTATGGAAACAGGAAGCTCCACTTCCAGCAGCCCAAGCCACCTGCTCACAGCCTGTTTTTTGGAGAGTAGTTGTTTCTGATTTGGATGCATCATTGAAACCTGGCCTTTCTTGTTTGCAGCTAAAATATAATGGTGCAAGAAAAGGTCTGTTACTGAAATGTTATTATAGAAACACTACTGGGAATTGTGCCATGGCCAATTTTAACTTACCAGATACTATTTGGGAAACAAATGCTTCTAATAATAAACATGGCCACATGGCCCAGCTAGCCATGTGTGTGATAGCTGCCAGATTCCTTTTCAGTAGTCACTGAGACAAAAAGAGACAACCTCAAATTAGTAAGTAATGAAGACACTAAAAAAGAACGGGTCATAGAAAACTGCATTGGGCTGAGTACTCAGCAACTGTTTCCATTTCCATGGACAGAATAACAAACACAAGCAAAGGGCAAACTGTTGAATTAAGGGAACTCACTAGCAAATTCATCTTGAATGAAGAGCTGGAAGACTTGACTGTGGAGGGAGATTGGAATAGATCTGGATGAAAGATACAAAAACTATCCCAATGTACATATTCCCTGCAAGAAAAAAATCTTATTGGGAAACAGTTTAGACCTGAATAAATGGAGGAATAAAACACTTTAGAGAGGTTCTTAGAAGTCAGAAATAGTAAACAATCCTGGTCATCAGAGATAGCATTTGAGTAGAGACGAATAGGATTAAGGCCAGTTTTGTCGAAAGTCAAATGAGCTGGAACCTGCAAAAGATGATTGAAGTAAACAAGAAATAAATCAACGACTGACAGAAATGGAGAACATGCCTTAGATTGTATTTCCCTAGCAGAGGCAGGGAAGCAGTAATGCAAGTGTACAAAACTCTCTGTGGTGCTTCCCCCAGAATACAGTGTATGATTTGTGATCTCACACTCAAGAAAAAAGCAGGTCTGGAGAAGATGCAGAGGAGGGTTACACCAAGCATGGACAGTCTATCTTGTGAGAGCAGCTAAAAAATGCTGGCAGGAGAACAAAGGGATAAAAACTGACTGTGAATTTAACAAATTCCTTGCCATAGCAGAAACCTGCAGACTTGTTGGTACCCTTGCCAAGCTTTCTGCCCCTCTGTCTGTGGCACATTATCCTTCAGTTCTTCGGCCTTTTCCTACAACCCTCAAGTTCGTTGTAAAGCACTTGAAAAGACCCTTGGCACAACATAAATTGGTGGGATATGAAGGAAATGTTTTATGGACATTTTTGAACAACAAACTCACTGTGCAAAGATGCATGGCCATGCCTCGTAGGGTGGGGTTCATCCAATAAAACTGGCATAATCTGAAGCCAAATGCATTTCACCTTTCTCCTTCTTCCATTAAAAGGAGGGAAGGGCTAAGTCAGAATACTTACAAATACACACAAAAAAGAGCTTTTTGTAACCCAGCTGATAAAAAACTGCAAACTCACATCTGCTCTTACAGAAATATAACCAGAATTAAGCAGCTTTCAGTTATATTATTCCCTCCCTGGCACAGGAGATATTTGCATCATTACTTGTGCTTTTGAGCTGGTTGTTGAGCTTGGTATGACCATGTGGAAGTATCTTATCTCCAGCAGGTGCAAGTGAAGCCCAGATGTTATTGCAACAGAGGAAGTGAAAACCAGGCACTGCCCCTCTATTATTCACAGATAAAAGCAGAATCCTCCTCATTGCCTATTTTAAAAAGCACTTTTTTTTTCTTCTAAAGATTCTTTTTGGGTTTGTTTAGTTTTGTTTCTTTTCTTCTTTTCTATTTTAGGAATTGGGAAGCTCAGTTTTCTCTTAACTTTCTTTAACTTTCTTGCCCTGAAGGCATTTAGGAAGAATGAAAAGATAATTACAGAATTAAATTACCTGTGACAAACAGCTTCAGTTTGCCAGTTTATGCAGTTGTCCCATGAGCAAGACCAATTTGGGTAGCACAATATTTGGGATGGTCAGATGTCTCTATTTAAATCAACTCTAATGTACATATGTGATAATTATTTCAAAATAATTCCACCTAAATAAATAGCTTTGTTAAGAATTTCCCATTACCATGCTTGGTAGGAGCTGCCAGGAATTAGCTTGGTACCCCCACAGCAAACAAAGACAACCTTGGTGGAGTGTTGCCAGTAAGATTTGCTTAAATATATACTTAGAGCTGAATTGGTAAAACAGAGAATGCTTTATAAAGTGAACATCTACCTTTAGGTGACAGAAAGTTTGATCCAAAGTCAACAGTAGAGTCCACATCCCACAAGTAGGTATGTTCTTGTAACTGTCATCATGTTGAAGAGTCATAACCATAAACATGACAATTACCCCACTACTATTGTGCCACTATTGCTCGCAAGAAATCACAATCAGTGATTTACAATAGAGTGTTACAGAGACAAGGATAAGAGAAATTTGCGAGCAGAATCTGAACCTTTGGTGCTGCAAGTCAAAAGGTCCACTTTATTGGAGAGAAGGGTCCTGTGACCTTAGCAGAAGAGTCAAGTAGCACAGGATGCTAACAGTTGCAGAAGTTACATGCCTTTCATTTTTTGACAGAAGCAGAGGTGGTCTTTGCAGAAGTCATACCAAGGATTAAAGACTTATTTTCAGAAAGAAGAGGACTCATAAGATTTTAGCTTGTCCAGGCTGAGCTTTTTTGCCTTTACTCTTTCCTGTTTTCTACTCCAACAGGCTGTTCTTGTTCTTCTTGTTTATCCAGTGTTTATTCACTGCTTGTGAACAGTGCTTCAGCATGGTAGGTAACACAGCCTGCTTTCTGAACAGGTTTTCTTCCATCTAGAATGCCTGCAAAGTGGATGATTACTAAAATACACCAAATTAACTATCACTTGTAACTAGAACTTGCCTGATTATTTTAGATTATCTTAAGATTTATCAAAATGTCTTTTAGTGTTAAGAAGCTTCTGCAAAGTGAAGGCAAATGAATTGTCATGCGCCACTCTAAGTGGAAACTTTTTGCTTTTTACAAACAAAAAAGGTGATCTGTTTGGCCTCTTCAAAACACATGCTCAGTCATGTGTTGAACCAAGACAGCAAACTGCTCCCACATAAATGATGACATCCATCTTGAATTTTCAGGTTTTCAAGACCAGTAGGCAGAGGAAGAAGACAAGGCTATATGAAGGGAAAGGAAAAGGGTGACTTAAGAAATCCCCAAAATTGTTGAAAAGGTGTTGGTTTGTTTTTTCTGAAACTGCACAGTTTTGTTAATTTTTTCAACAAACATTACCTGCTTTTTGACAGCAGCTTCTATTTATGTCCAAAGTGTCTGGAAAAAGAGGGTTTGGGCCAACACTGCAGTTCAATTCAGACACGTCGTGATTCAGATCAGTCTTCAGTTGCTGCGATCAGTGTGTCCTGTGGACAACTGTCAGCTGACTCTGAAAGCATTTCAGAGCTTAGGAATAAGAAGATCAGGACAAGCTGTAGCTGAAAAACTAAGAAAGGGGATCAGTTTAGTTTTAAGCCGGTACAGATGTGATGTCACTGTGAGACACCAAGAGGCAGAAATTCCATGAGAAAATTCGTATTAGCTGCATCTGACTGCAGCCAGTCACGGCTGCCAGCGTTCCCTGGGATGTTCAGCTACTGTTGAACTGCTTGCTTCCCCTCATCTACTGCTGTAGTCGAGTGAACTTCTAATGAATACATTTTAAATCAAAGTCAAGGGGCACTTTTCCCTTGGGATCCTGCTTGAACTCCTGCTGATTTGCTCATTAAGATCCTCCTAAGTTCAACAGACAGACTTTGGGTAGTGCTTCCAGTGTCTTGGCCTGCAGTCAGCCTCTTCAGCAGATCTTGTTTTCTTTCAAAGTCAGGAATATTAGGAGCCCAACAAATCCTGGCAGCCCTCCAGGGAAGGAGTGTCCAGGATTTTCAAATTCCTTGCCCCCAGTAGTCAAAGAATCAAAGAATCTCAGATGCTCCTCTCCCTCTCCTGCCATCCCACTGCACGGGCTGAAAGGGAAGGAACAAACAAGCCCCAGCTTCTATGGTGAACCCAGAGGCTTTTCAAACTGGAAGACTCCATTTTCTTAATCTTCCCCAGTCCTAATTTGTTGAAATTAGCAAGACAGCATTTTTGAGATTGCTATTCTGTGGAGAGTTTAGCAATTATCTTGCAATGCAGTTTGGAATTAAAACAGAAATGTCGATTTTCAAAGTCATTGTGATGGGAGTTGACTGCTTCTCTTCCTGCCTCTGGTTTGGGAAGCATCAGAATTGTGTCTTTGGAATGATAGACAGGCAAATACAAGTCTGAAGAAGAGGTAATTAATAATCGTCTGCAGATATTGCAGTGGCAAGTTTGAAGAGGAAAAGCCTTTTATTAATTTAAAATTGGATTTAAAAAATATGCATTTCCAAAAACATTTTCCATGAGAATAGAAGATATTTAAAGGAATAAAAAACATTAGTAAAACTACAGTGAGAAAAATCACATGTGAAGATTTGCAAAACAATATCTAGTATGACCACTGGTACAGCTGGTTTCACCTTAATACTTTAGCACTTTTTTAGGGCTCAGTTTTATTGAGAATGTTGG
Source organism: Promerops cafer (assembly GCA_013398275.1). Classification (NCBI taxonomy): domain Eukaryota; kingdom Metazoa; phylum Chordata; class Aves; order Passeriformes; family Nectariniidae; genus Promerops; species Promerops cafer. The sequence continues at coordinate 722,494 of VZSE01009680.1, forward strand.
AGATTCAATCTTTGGCTGTTGAGCTGATTAGACTGAGCAAAACCAGCTTTTCCTAAACAGGAGGAAAAAAAATGTAGAACAACAACCAACCCGTACCTTTGACTGCAAAAGAATTTCTTAAACTCAAACACTGTAAGCTGGAATTCAATCAGATGATTACTCTATCAGCATCTTTAAGATAAAGTGTATCTACAGTCCTCAGAGGCAATAAAGAGACAGCCAAGCTGATTTAAATACTGAGCAAACAAACAAAATGCAGGCTTGACCACTGTGGTATTGGTCTAAAACAATTCTGCTCCCATGCATGTGTTTGAATTCTATACTATGAACTTTAAGAAACTTTTTTTGTCTTGCAAAGCAAAAAAATTAAGGATGAAAGATGTCTCATTTTGGAGTAAGCAAACACTTATTTGATCAGTATGTTTGATAGTTATGCCTGCAGAAAAGGAACAGACATTGCAATTACCAATGTAAAGAGAAATAAGCCATCATTGGACTTTTCTTCCCCACCCTAGTTTATAAAGCAATTCTTATTATTATTGGTTCTTACTTTCAGCTAAAAAAGCTGCTTTTTTTGACAAAATTGGTACAGGTTTCTTTGCAGGTTTCACCTATACAGGATGGTGAGACTCACACTCACCTGGGTTGATGAGTGTGCTTTATCAACTGTGGGGATAAAATGGCCATGATACAACAGTGTTAAAACAACAAAACAAAACAAACCCCAAACTTATTAATACATACAGTACAATTTTTCTGCTATTTATTTGTATGCCAGGAGATTCAGCTGCATCTAATGGTTTGTCTTCATACGTGTTTTGTTACAAAACACAGTATGGTCAATTGCCAATTACAAATCTGCCAAAAATGTATCATGTAAACAGCAAAAGATCCAAACCTAATTATCAGAAGTAATAGCACAGTTTTAGACTAATGAAGTATGTTTGATAAGTTTGTCTGTTTGTCCTGTTCTTCTGCTGCCTACAAGAAAATCTTGATTCTGTAAATTTGCTGGCTTGAAATTACTTGCAGTAATTACTCGTGATTAATTGCAGCATTTTTGTAAGAAAACTTACAGGTGAATTTGCAGCATCTTGATTCAAAATTCATTTTAGTTGGCTGATATGAATGTAATCATTAAAAAAAAATATTAACAACAAACCCCCGAAACACCAAGGGAAGCAAGCTCAGTATTTAGAGTTTTGCTCAAAAATGGACCTTGACTGCTTAGAATACTGAAACATTTGCAGAGAGAGTTCACTTGGGATAGTATGAGAAATGTTTTGTGGTGTGCAAGTAGGCATGGGTACTGCTGGAGTGGGGAGGTGCCAAGTACTAAGAGGGAGTTCACCAGTGAAACTTGGAAACAGCAAAGGACCTGACTCAGACTTTCAAGAGCTGCCAAACCTTTGTAGAAAAGCATTGCTAGGGTGACCTACCAAGCATTTGTCACACTCCCTAAAGTCCTGGGAAGGAAATCACTGAAATACCCTGTTAGTGTAATTAGCTACAAAACCAGTCCAAGTTTTCCGTGTTTGAGTAACTCAATGAGTGTGAAGTTGCACTAATGATCCCTACAAATGAAAACACCTTCAGAAAACAAGTGCGGTCTGGTCTGTGGCACTTGACCCAGCTGGCTGCTAATACCAACAGTGAGAGCCCATATACACCATCTCCAGAACACCAGCAACTTTTCCAGTGCTTCTCGTCAAGTGTCCCCACACACACCTCAAGAAAGGAGGAACTGCAACACTGAAAAGAAAAAATAAAAAAAGAAAGGCAGATAGTTTGTTTCTCTCTTGTAGCCTTGGTGCACTGGCTGGCCAGCACAGCTTCACAACCCAGGTATTTCTGTTTGAGCTTCAATCTCCCAGGAATGTCCACAGCAGGTGGCTGATCAACTCTACTGAATAGCCAAGGTTTAAAGGAACTAAGAGAGGCAAAAGTTAATAGTCCTGGGTATTAACATTCACCCATGCAGCGGAAGTTGTGAAGGTTTCTACCCAGAAAGTGGCCACCTTTAAGAAAGAGTTAAGGTATCTGGAAAAGCCTTAAGCTCTTCTTGATCTGTCTCATCTACTGGATCATACTTTAGCCCTCTGTAATAAAACCACAAGACACAATCATGGGACACAGTCAAACACACACTTAAGGAACCACACACATACACTCATTATTCCCTTTCCTCTCTTCATCATGGCCATTTTGGGTTTTAAATCAGATCTCTTGATTAAGGTACAGCTGGAATGACGCAAATTTCTTAGCAGTTGAAGAGAAAATGAACAGAGAAGTCTAATAAAGCTACTCTAGCTACTCCACAAATGAAAAACTACTCTCACTTTGCACCAATTTGTTTAAATTTGTGATTTCTGTATTTACTCATACATGAGCTGCAGTCTACCTCTTATCTTGGGCAACTATTTTCTGTGTGGATGCCTTTTCAGTATTCTTCTTGCTCTCTTTCATGTTGTCTTGCCAAGCTCCCTCCGTTCTGTTCTGCACTAAAGCATGCTCATTCCCATACTTTAGTTTTTCTCCTCAAGTATCTTATCCTCTTTTTTTCCCTCCGTGTGAAAAGAATAATATGGGCACAAAAGGCTTCTCTCATTCTTCAGTCTTCTTTTCACCACTCACATCCCTGATTTCTGTCCAACTGTTCGGCCACTTGGAAAGAGATTCCCCTGATCCCAGGAATTGCCCTCCAAAAAAGCCCATTGATACAAAAGAGAAAAATACCCTAAAGAATTCTGAAAATGCTTTTGTTGTATGGTATAGAATCTGTGAGCCTGATCTAAAACACTGAAAGCCTCCTGAAAGCCACTGAAACACTTGCTCTGATTTGGACTGAAAGTTAGGTTTTGCAAAGGGAAACAAAATAAGAAGGCTTCTATAGACCAGCTCTTCTGTGAGTCAGCAAGCAGAAACCTTGGATTGCTGCACCCCTGTGTAAACAGTTCTTGCTGGAAGGAGGATCGAGGGAGGTGGGGGTGGAAAAGGAAAAAAACTTATTTTGAGGTAGCTAACTGTTCCCAAAGCCAATGACTAAGAAGATTTGTCTTTGCACAATTGTCCTAATCCATTGTTGATTTTGCTGGGGTTCTTTCCATTTTGATCAATGTAACTTTCCTCAAGGCCTACATGGGAAAAGATTACTTCTTTATGCATTTATTTACCGTCAGAATCTCAACAATGATCTTCATGCTCTATAGAAGAGGACAGCTGGCCAAGCTTTGTGTCTACCCCCTTCAAACTCTACTCTGACTTGGCAGTACTGATTTAGCCAAAGTAGACTGACAATCTGAAATTAAATTAACCACAGATAATAGATTGAACTAGCTTCAACTGTTGATGTCTTAGGAAAAATAACCACAAACAGTATGTGCATTGATTAAAATAAATTGATTGAGTCAAACTAATGCAACTGTCTTGATCATCTTCCTCTTGGTTTCTCAATCCTGCATTATTTAAGAAGGGCCATGACATAGGCTTTTTCCTGGGAAAATGCAGATAAAACAATTGCCTCAGAAGACTTTTCTAATTAGAGTCCATGTGGTGATCACCTGAAAAAAGATCACAAGGTGGAATGAAAAGAGATATAAGGCATAAAAGCTGTTATGCGTAAAGCCTAACACTGCTTGGTAAAGCAGTGCTTTTGTGTCATTTCATTGATTGGGATTATGCACTTGCTGCACTATGTCAGCCAGAGTGCTGGTGAAAATATTTAATGATGTTTCCTTCCGACCTAGGCACCTTCCAGTCTGTCTGCATCAATAAAAACTGGATAATGGCAGAGCTAGAAGGACAACTAGGTGAGTTTAACATGTCTCGGTAAAAGTAATTTTCTACTTGAGACCTCATGGTATTATAATAAACACACATGCAACAAAAATAAATACATGGTTCTACACAGTTTCTCTATCACACCATGTGGTTTCACATATTGCCATACATTGTGCCATGGCCATATGCATGCAGTACATAACAAAAACCCTGGGTTAGTGTACACTAATGAGATACCTGATCTGGTAGGAGAGTAGGAAGAGCAGAGGGAACAGAGGTGGGCTGAAGGAAAATCACAGTGATAGGAAGAGACACAGCAAAGGAAAAAAACTATGATAGGAGGAAAATGTGCATGAACGGAAGATGTATTAGAAGAATGACTGAATTAAGAGAAGAAAACAGTGAGACACTCCAGAATTTCTTCAATACTAATACTTGAATGACTATAAAACAATAAACACATCGCCCAAATGATTACTAGGGCTGGAACTGTCAGTCCAATTTGCAGACCTATGCAATTAATTTTCACTTTTGAAAACTTTACCTGGGATACAGGCTGCTTTCTGCTGGCATTAGAAACATCATGGCTACCTGGTGCTTACTATTTCAGGGAACATTATGCCACATGGGCTCCTCAGCCTGTAAGGTCCCTACATCACTGCAGATTGCTTATGTGATCTAATGTTATACAGCAATGCATGGGCCAAGATTAGGGTATGTCTTGGAGCATACAGATCCCCAGGCTTAGACCTGAATTCTGCTGTCCAAAAGGGAGAACTGAGCCCTCTGTATCTGAACACTTGCATACACAGCCACAGATTGGTTATGAAATAGCCACACAGGCTAAAGAATAAAACAACCAGCCTCAACCAGCTAACAACACTCTCTTTGCTCCCTCATACATGTTTTGTAGGCATGAATAAACTGTGAAAAGTGGCCAGAACATCTTGCATTCTAATCCTTGCCTCGCTGGGAGCTCTGGTGTGACCTCAAGAAAGTTAGGTCTGATAAATCCCTGATTTCAAGTTTCCCCATCCTTAAAACTATAGCCTTCTCTATCTTGTTAGCAGTTTTTCTAATTGCTGTTGCTTTCCTTTTGTTCATAAGGAATGAAAGCAATTTAGATTCTTTAACATACCCTTCAAAAAAACCCCACCCCAAAACCCCACACCCAAACTCCAAACTCCAAGGGGGATCTTAAGACAGCTGTCAGGCCAGTGTAGCTTGGGCTGGCTACAGTAGTTAAAGTTTATAGACAAGATCATAGTTGAACAAAAGAGGCTTATCTCAAGTTCCATCTGGAATTGCTGTCTCCACTGTTATTTCAGGGGAATGCTAACGTAAATTCATCACATGCCACCTTCTGATGTACAAATGAATGTTTTAGCTTTTGGACAATGATAAAATAGTGATGTTTGCACACAACTTTAACTTCTCTATGGAGAAATAAGGTATATTAGTCTAATTAATTTAGTATCTTCTGACTTGGTTTAACCTGAATACTGGAGAATGGAAACAAAGCATAGATGCAGTCAGGATACTCCTTTCCTATATAAGTACGGCTCACATGGTGCCAAGGCCTGACCTTGAACTCAAGTGCTTTGGAGTATGTGGCCATTGGCATGACTGGTTGTAGACCTGCTGGGAGGTCCACATGTGCTGCCTGCCAGTTCCCTCTGCAAGGCTCAGTGGAGAGGAAATGCTGACAGAGGTTTTGCATTTTACAGTTTAGGTATGTGTGGCTTTTAGGCTACAGCAAGCCCACCAAGGAGATTTTGGAACCAATTCACTCAGACCCCATTTTTACTATCATGAATTGCCGATCACAGAGGAAGAGCCATCAAGAGCAGATTAAAAAGAGGATGGTTACACACTGTACGTCCTTATGGTTCTCAGCAACATTCACTTTTAATCTTTTAGAGTCATGAGAGTGCCTGAATCATGGCTGGTATTTTTCAAGTGCTGCTTTGACACACATGTGGCCCTGCAAAGAAACCTGGACGTTTCCTTAAGGAAGCATTCATTCACTTACACACATGCTGCTCCAAGAAGTGTTTTATCCCCATATCCTGCAAAATGTGATCTCCCTATGGCTATAGGGAAGACTCATTATCATTCCTTGAGATTACAGCAACAAGAAGGTCCATTCATATTCTTAGGAAGAATTACTGGAAATACCATCTTTCACTGGTGTTGAAAAGCAATTTGAAAGGACAATAATGCTACTCCACATTGCTAAATAGTGTAATATCTGCTCTTCTGTCTGAAGGCTAACTCATGTAATCACATGACTACTACACATAACCTTCAGCTGCCTTGATAAAAGTAGTCTTTCATAAGCCTTGTTAAAGATCTAAAGCTGAAAGATCTGACTCCCCAGGCAAGATGGCAAATAGAGAAGAACCCTAAGTTATTACGTATTTTAAATAAATCTTGTGACTTTGAGTGATCTTTGAATGATCTTCGAATGGATGGCTTGGGAAATGTTGCATGTCCTAATCACTCCTTAAACTCTGCTGATAATCTCAGTGCCAAAGTACAAATTTTACAGGCAATCTCATTTTAAGAGAATTGTGTGGAAAAGATTGTACCTTCCAGCATGTTTGTATTGGACCTGGCAGTAGGAGGCCTCATTTCCAATTGCACAGTGCAGAATTGTAACTGCCATTTGAGCAAACAAAACAGCAGACACTGCATCAAATATTTTCTTTCCATCTCACTGTTTTTATTTTACTTTATGGGTAAGTGCTGTGCCTCGAACTGAATAACTACTGCAATGGATGGCCTGCTGCTCAAATAATGAAGGCTGAGGCCTAGAAATTCTGGATTTCTAAATTCAGCTCTGCAAGATTTGAAAATGATGAAATCAGAAGCAGCCAAACCATATTCCTTAGTTATGACTACTATTAATATCTAGTGTATTGCATAGCTCATAAGATGCTGGATCCAGACCCCTATAATATTGCACATTGCATAAATGCAGAACAGGAAGCCTGGTTCAGTCCCCAGGGTCTTACTGCTGAATGACTCAGTCATTTTTGGATACTTGCTGGCAACACATTCTGGCAGTTTTCAGAAGCCCCAAGGGGGACGCCTGAGCGCATCCAGAGGAGGCAGCGAGGCTGGTGAGGGGCTGGGAGCACAAGCCCTGTGAGGAACGACTGAGGGAGCTGGGGCTGTTTAGCCTGCAGAAAGGAAACTCAGAGGTGACCTTATCACTCTCTACAACTTCCTGAAAGGTGGCTGTGGTCAGGGGGGGTTGGTCTCTTTCTCCAGGCAGCAACTGACAGAACGAGAGGACACAGCCTTAAGCTGCACCCGGGGAAATATAGGTTGGATATTGGGAAAAAGTTTTTTACAGAAAGGGTGATAAAGTATTGGAATGGTCTGCCCAGGGAGGTGCTGGAGTCACCATCACTGGATGTGTTTAAGAAGATGTGGTGCTTGGTGCCATGGTTTAGTTGAGGTGTTAGGGTAGGGCTGGACTTGATGATCTTGGAGGTCTCTTTGAACCTAGTGATTCTGTGTGTGTGATTCTGTGTGTGTGAAGCAGCTCTCAGCAGTAAGAACCAGGGCTGCAAGTCCTCAGCATCCTTCTATATGAGACTTAAGAAGTGAACACATTCTAAGATCCCATGGCCAGTGTTTTTGGTTGGCAATAGTTTTTTAAAGATGTATGGTCAGACAACAGGAATCCAAGTTGTTTTAACAGGGCCTACGAAATGTCCCAGCCATTGAACCTTGCAGCATTAGCAAACATTCTGAAAATGTTGGTAGTTGTCCTTGTACTCATTAGAATGTAATATGAGGCAGAATTCACCTACATTCTGCAAAGGGCTCATTAATCACTGCTCAATCTTTACAGTTAATATGATTAGACCAATATGCCTTAAGAACACTAATAAAAAAAAAATATGAATGACCAATTTCTTCTCAGCTAAAGCACCCCATATACTATCCAGGTTGTTATAATGAAACAACAGCAAACATGAAAAACACAACAAACAAAACAGAAAAGCAGCGTGAGTCCCAAACTGCTGCTGTTTATTTTCATGCCAGCACTAAGCAGTGCAACCATATGCTAACAGTTGGGGGGTGAAGGCCTTTTACCACATACACACACACTTTGCACAACACAGTGCAAGAAGCAGAGAGTATCATGACAGAGTCACCTCTTAATGGAAAGATAGGTGATTATCATAATTTCTCAAGGGCTATAATGTACATCAACAAATCTTGCAAAAAAAATATTTGGGCTCCAGTCTCCCTGGATCCTGCCATGCTAAGTCTGAAACCTACTGAAGGCTTTGGATTCAGTTGTTGAATTTGTGTCTTCTTCCTTTTTCTTTCTTTCATTTAGGAATCCAAGCCTATCTGAAGTTGTGTTCCAGTTAATTTTGTTTCATTTTTTGTCTGCACCCAGAAAAGAGGCCAGCATTTCTTGTTCAAATGCTGGGTATTTTGCTTCTGATTACCGTGAAGCTAATTATTCAGTAGCTTTAGCTTTAGATATGCCATGCGAGTGGGATATTTATGCATTTCAGTCCCTCCCATTACAATGCCAATACAATGTAACACGTTTGCAGCACAGACACATGAAATGGCTGTTTGTGCAGTCCATGCTCCTTCCCAAGTGTTCAGCAAACAGTTGCAGCTGAAGAACTGGGGTTTACATGATGACTTGCTAAAGAGCCTTTGAAAGGTACCTTTTTCAGTAGATGTATATGACTTGCTTTCATACAGTCTGAGTTAAGAATTCAGGGTTTTGAAAATAGAGGTCACAGAGCAAAATAACAGCTGTGTGAAATTAGCTGAAAATGCTGTCACTTGGCCACATAGATTTTTGACAATAACAAGTCAGAAACCTCAGTTTGCTTCTCTCTCAATGCTACTGCCTTGCCCCTTCTCCTAACACTAATGAGGTACCCTGTGGTATTGTTTTAACAAAAGGTCAAGTTGATCTTAAAAGGGAAAAAAAAGTCACTAGGTATATGGTTAACAAGAAAAATATATCTGATGGTTTCCTTTGATGAAAGTAACCTGTGATTTATAATATAAAAGGAAGACAAACTTATATTTAGAAAGCAGTGCTGCTATTTTTTTGAGCAACTTTCAGGTTGCCAGCAACATTTTCTTGAATACATGCCTATCTTCCTCTGAAAAATGTGTGGTGGGTTTGACAAGCTTCATGCCTACAAAGTTTTCCAGAATCTATCTCTACCTTTTTCACAAGAGAGGTGGAGTGTGCATTGCTCCTCCATGTATTTGATCTATCACCTTCCTTCTAGCTTCAGCATTCTTTCACAACCTTTCATCTGAACAGAGCTGTAAAAAGAATAAAAATAGCAAGGTATATGCTGTCTCATAGTTATGTTCAGCAAAACTTGAGCACCAAGTGTAAAATGTGTCCTATTTGTCATTTATGGTTGCAATTATGCATGTGATACAGGATGTGGCTTCTAACATATCTAGTGCAAATTCAATAGCTACAGGTCTTCCTTGAAAGGTAAGACAGGCAGCTGCAGGAAAGCTCCAGCTGCAGACATAAATATCCCTCAGACCAAGAAAAAGCAGAAAAGATAAGCATGAACGCAACTCTGAGGTCAACACATCTTCCTCTCCACCCTTTCCTGCCACCACAAAAAAGTGCAACTGTCTGACAAAAGTGTTTTTCAGCTACTCCATTTTTGACAGAAAATAAGACTGATTTTGTGACATTCATGCCTGAGTTAGTATATTTCTGGAGTGGGAGACACCAGCAAAGTACAGCACCATCCATGAAGACTTCTTAGCATTGGTGCTAAACAGTGTGGCAATAAAATACTGGTACCAGCTTAATGTAACTAAATCACGTTTTGTTTACGTCATCATAACATCAATGGACCTGAATGGGGTAGGCACTGTGAAAAATCTGGAGACTGAAGATCATACTCCTCTTATTTTAAAATAATAGCCAATAAAATGTCATCTATACACCTCTGGTATTCTGTAACGTGCATTTTGGGTAAGGTACAGCTGGAATTTCAAAATTAACTTCTAGCTGATCTTAAGGACAGTTCTTCAATAAAGCCAGAGGAAGAGAATACAAATAGAGTAGTAAAACACAAATGTATTAGTAAATAAATCATTGCTGGTTTTGTCTCTTGCAGAAACAACTGGAGAATTGCCTAGAAGGGATGAGAATGTCAGACTCTTCTCTGCTGACCCCAGAAAGCAGCCATGTGGGACATAGACAATCACAAAATCATAGAATGGTTTGGGTTGGAAGGGACCTTAAAGGTCATCTACTTCCAAAATCCCTGCCATGGGCAGGGACACCTTCCACTAGACCAGGTTGCTCAATGCCAGGAATAAGGCATCTACATCTTTGGGCAACCTGTTCCACTGTCTCCAAACAAAGAAAATGTGTCAAAATCAACATGTGTGATGTAAGATGAAAATTTTCTAGTATCAACTAACTAAATAAAGAGTTTATAATTTTTCCTTTTCCCTAGTGGGGAGCTTATACCCATGCCAGTACCCTAGTATACCAACTTTATAAAAACTGGCCAAAAGCTCACTCTCTAAATTAGAGACAAATTGGGAATTCACCTTGACAAATAAAGCCAGTATTGAGCTCTATGTAATTCATGCCTCAAAAGAGGCTTGATATATATTCAAGACCTTACAATTCTCCAACTCTCTCTTCTTGGAACTCCTTGTATAATCAAGGATTTAGTTTACAAAACTATAAACACCTTCTTACAGTAAATTCAACAAAACAAGCAATCTTTGAACTCTGGCCTTGGTTGTATCAGAGTGAATATGAAACAACCCTGCTGTATTCTGCAAGTTCCTTCCAACCAACAGAAAAAAACAGAAGTCAGGCTCTGGAGCTCAGGATCCAGCCTGAGCTGGAAATGAGACAGATAAGTAATTTTAGTGCAAAAGAACAGCTCAATATGCTGACAATTCAATCACCTTCACTTACTTCCTTGAACTGTCATCAAGCACCAAACTGTGCTTATTTTAGTAGTGGAATGGATTGCTGTAAGACACTTAAGAGAAATTGCCCTTTTAATTTGTTTTATTTTGAAAGTTATAGTCCATATTGACAGGCCATTTTGCTCCTGCAGAAGTATAGAGCAGGGGCACTGCTTTTATTGTGAGCCTTCTATTTTCTCTTTCTGGCAAGCATCCTAGATTTTGTAATTTAATATTCCTGCCAAAAGCACTGGAAACATTTGAGAGGATCCTCATGGGATTAAGGACAAACTGTGGATTACATTCCTGGCATTGGACTACACTGGAAGCCATAATTTTTCTTGCTATCCCTGAATATTTTTGAGCTAACCAAATAAGAACACAGCAGAATTAAGAGTAATTTGATGTTGTTTTACACTTTCTTCTCAAACCATCCCAGGATCTAATGCACTTCTGCTCTTAATCTACAGAGTGTGTTTAGGTCAAGCATATGTGTTTATACTGATTAACCTTGCATATTAACAAAGTGAGAGCAGGTTGTGGTGTGGCTGAGGACATGACTTTCACCTTTTTTTTCTGCACACTAGAAAATGTGTACTCAGCCATGAATCCTGCATCCTGCTTCCCAGATGTTGGGGGTCAGTGACTTAAGGACAGCCACAGTGAATCAGACGAAACCTATAAAAAACCCAGGCTCCTTCCTCTGACTGTGGCCAGTAATGGGCGTTTTGGGAAAGAGTACAAAAAATGGGGTAAGATTTACTCTTCTTCTAATACATCGTAGTGAGATCTGCTAATTCGCTGTTCAGGGACAGAGAGAGCCAGAAGCTCATTTTACATCTGTGCATTTAAAAGCCTTTCTATGATTTTCTTAGTTCCTTCTTAAAGCTCATTTGCACCCCTGGTCTCTGTAACACCCTGTGCCTCTCAGTTTATTTCAACTGTGCTGTGTAAAAAGAACTGGCCTTTGCTTGCTTTAAGCCTGCTTCTGGTAATTTCTGTAGACACTCTGACTTCTTGTTCCATGATGGAATAATCCCCCCCTAATCACCCACAGACCATATGCTGAATACCAGGTCAGCAGCAGCGGAACCACAATCACCAGTGTGTGTCTCACAATCCTCTGTGGGGCAGGGGCTTGATTTACAATTACAAAAGGAGATATAGAGCCAAAAGAAAGAACATGAAGATAAAACATACGTTTTATCTTTTGCCATCACCATACCCACAATATGGAAAAAAACTTTCAGAGAAAGAATTGCATTGAATCTCAGCAGTTTCTGAACTCACTAAATAACAACCAAACCCTTCAGGGATCCAGTAGGTCTCTCTTGCAGAATAAGCCCAGGGTTTTGTACTTTAAACAAAGAAACTGCTCAAACTAATGGGTGACAGCTGTTAAAGTTCACCTTCCAGTACTTCCAGAAGGGCTGGAAAACATGCTAGTGGAAAACATTCTTCAAGATCCAAAGACTTCACCATTAAACAAGTCAACCAAATATATCAAACTGTTCAATGCAAGCTGTAACCTGCTACCTGAGTTGATGGAGAGCTTGTCAAAAATTGCACAAAAAAGTATACAGCAAGCATTAAAACATACAGAACTGTGAATAGTTAATTAATTTGTCTTTTACAAGTTAAAGTGAAATAACTAAGCTTCAGATAACATTGACTTCAAATTAGCAAGAAATCAGTCAGCTTAAAAATTACAAGAATTAAAGAATCTTGCCTATTTTCTATATTGTAGGATAATTCTTCAAGAAAGGTGTCTGCTCTCTAAAATGCTCATGCTTTCATGAAGTCCTCGAAGTCATCCAGTAGATAATATCACCATAGTCCTGTGACAAAACTGCCATGGAAATATAACAGGAATGAGTCAATATGTTTAAGAACAGTATCTTCCACAATTCCACAGTCTAATAGAGAGTACTGTATATGGTTTGAATCACCTAGAGAAATGTTACAGCACTATTAATAATAACTCACTTCTCTGTTATATTGGACAGTTCAAATAATGCTCCACAAGTTTACAGAACTTGATGCACAGGTCTGAGAGAGCTTAATATTGTATGTCCAATATCTCTTCTTATAGTTAAATATAACAAAACCAGATCACAGTGATAGAGAAGGGTCACACTGATACCAGGGCGAGGCAATGGAACTATTCAGCAAGTGCATCATGCCCATACCCTCCAGTTTCCACAGTTAACAGATGAAGCCCTTTACCTGTTTAAGATAGAGACTGTAAAACCTAATGGATTAAAGTCCACTTTAAAATCTAATTTTTTACTGTGCAACTCATCTTTATAACCTAAAAGACAGCCTACCTTAAGAATCAACAGAAGCAGGTAGGACCCCATGTCCCATGGTTTTCACATTGGCCCCTTGTTTTAAAAATAAGGTCATCCTCTTACTTCTTCCTTTGATAGGTGAAAAGAGAATTTCTCCAAGGCCTCTTATTAACAAATTTAGAGGGAGAAATTCTGTTTCTCCAGGAAGCAGGCACCATGCTCCTGTGACAGGTCATATCTGACATTAGTGGAGAATGAGGAAGTCCAGAAGAGAGAAAAAGTTTGAAACTTGTAGGAGAGGAAAAGCTGCAGGAGTGTTACACACAAATGAGTAGAAAATAGCTCTCTCGTGTAAAGTAGTCTCAGGACAGCAAATGTAAGGACTTGTGTTACCAGCTGACATGGGACCCTTGGAGAAAACCAGTGATGAGCATGTGACAGTCTAGCCAGGGGTTTTCAAGGCAGTTTTGAAGAACAGGGGAAGGAGGGCATCGGGACAGGGCTCTGGGGTTTATTACACTGAGAAAGAACAAACTAGAAGTACCCAGAAGGGGAAGATAATGCAGTGCTAAGATCCAGTATTGCCTAAGACGCTCCATTTCATTTAAAAGCTGGAAAGACAATGACATCCCACAGAACTCATGACAAGGCAGGCCCTGGCAAGAAGGCCAACTTTTATAAATAGACAAAAAAAGGAAGTCTAATGCTGAGATGGTGCAGCTGCCCTACAACACCCTACACCTTATCAGCATTTTTGAGATCTCTGGGATCTCAAAAGGATCCCAGAGTAGGGAGTTGTACAGAGTAAGTTCTTGACAGGCTCTAGTATCAGTTAGAATTTGACTCTGTGGTTTTCAATACACTGACTCAAATCCATTTCAGTCCTTGCAACCCACACTTACCCAAGAGGGCTCCCTTGCAGGAATTCAGCCCACTTTGGAAAACTAACTTTTAAAAAACATTAGTAGTGTCTAAACAAACTGTCCCAGCCTTTCCCCAGAAGATTCTGCTCTCTGCCTCTGCTTCTGCTCTCCTCAAAGTACCCCCACCTGTAGTGGGCTTGCTCCACTTCTCCATTCTAGCCCAGTCCCCAGCACTCCTGCCTAGACTTGTCTCTGCAGTCCTCAGGCTCATCTCTGGCATGGTATTTCCGCTTTGGTGACATTGCCCCGTCCACAGACCTAAACCAATGTGAGGTGAAAGATTAGGAAATTCAGGCAACGAAGGAAGTGAAAGCAGTGATTCAAAAGGTGGTGATTCACATTAGACAAGGCTGCAATCTGAGTGCTGCCAAGACTTTTACCAACTGGCCTTTAAAGTGCTCCTCTTCAAACCAGACACAAGAACAGGGAGTAACAAAACACTGCTCTTTGTTTTTTAGAGTTTTGAGAGAAGAAAAACTGCTGAAGGCAGTGCATTCATTTAGGAATCCACTAGCCTGCTGATGAAGTTTCAGGTTGAGAAACACATGCATTTTCATGGGTAAGCAACTTGTTCCTGACACATCCTTTGCATGTGGATGGGGACAGTGGTTACCTTGCAAGGAGTTACAAGGTTATGATTCGCCACTCTGGTGCAGAGACAAGCCTGATGGCATGGATAGGAAAAACTCTTCACTTTCTCTTCAGATATTCAAGAATAAGGAGAGTAAGAATCAATAATGCTAAGAGAAGCTGTGTTCTAGGCTAGACCTATGACCACAATGCTGCTTGCCTGAGGATTTTTTAGCTGCAGAAAATTCTCAAGAGAGACTGAACAAGCATTTAGAAGAGAGACCTGTTGACAGTCACTAACTAGATCAATCACACCAGGTTCAGGAAATCCCTAAAGTGAAAACACACATAGTCTGGGAACGTATCTGGCTGAAGTATTGTGCCTTATTCTTCTACTTCGTGGCATCTTGCTTTTGGATTTGGCTTGCTTTTAGTCAGGTCAGATAGTTAAATCTGGTAATTGAATAATGGCATTGGCAAAACCTGTAGTTACAACTTCTATGAGCTAACAGCATGAGGAAAGAGTTACCTCTTACTTGACAGCAAATAATGGACTAAGCAGGCTTTATCATTAGTTTTCTGGAGGCGATGCAGGAAAAACAGTTTATCTTTTTTCATAGAATTCCTGACCTTATCCCTGCAGTCCAGTGTAAGGGTCAGATACAGATGGTGCATTAAGCCTATAGTTCTACCAGATGGTGAATGCGTCCCACCACAGCAGGTTAAAAATGCCTGAGCCAGGGACCATCATGAGTCCCAAACTGCCAGCTTTAAAATGACCACAGAAGCCCTCTTGTGTGCTGTCCACTATTCTTATCATTGGTCACTTTCCCTGTCAACAAGGGTGAGAATAGCACCTTTTCCCATGGAAATTGCTTTTCTGTCCTAAAACCTCCTGCTGATTCTCAACGTACGCATCACACCCTTCCCTGCCTCTAGTCTTCCTGATAATCCTGACCTGCCCAGACAGTAAAGAAGTTTCAATTATACTACCACAATGTATGTCTGTTACTCAGAACCAGCTGCAGACACAAGTCTCTCAAGACTTGTGAGCTAACTCAGCCAGTCCTTTAGCTTAAGCTATTATTCCAGGGAGGACAAAAAGGTACGTATTTTGGCTTCTGGATGGGCTTTTGTAACAGTAAACATTACACTTAGTGTGTTTAAACAGCTACAGTGGCTGCAAAAAAAAAAAAAATTACTGTGACACTAGGGCAGGGGAGTAATGTTTGACCTGGATCTCAGTACAAGAAAAGAATTCTTGCCAACAGATCACTTCTGCTCATTGTTTCCCTTTCCTTGGAAACCTGGGAGAGAGGTCATGCTTTGGCTTTTCCTGAATGAAGTCACATATGCAATAGCTATGGCTGGGGAAAATTCCCACTGTTTTATGAAGATGGTGCTATGTGACAGAAAATCTGAAGGCAGAGCTCAAGGAAAGGCACAGAGGAAGTGGGAAAACAACAGATCTCATCACAGGGAAGATGTAGGACCTGACCTGGAGTACTGGCACATTTCCAGGGGAGGCTGCACGCAAGTACATTTTGGGGCCTAACTGTTAGTGCAAACCTCTATATTTCAGTTTTTCACTTCTGTTTTATTAACTGTGCAAAAGTGGTCAATCAATAGTGGAAGAAAGGTTTTCCTAAGGCACTTCATAACTCCTCTTACCTTCCAGGAGGTAGCCTGAAAGAATTCCAGCAGCTTTGTGTTCTGTAGTTATCCTCTCCTTGCTTCATACATCCAGGAGAATCAATCCTTCATTTTAAAAAAGCAAAGAAAAAAAAGGAGGATTCCTATGAATCTGCCATCCAGACAAATTACTGAGATGACAGATGCAAAAAGAAAGGTTTTAATCTATCTCTTATAACCTTCACATCACCCACTGTTTCAGCTCAGTCACCAAAGCTGTCACTTCTCTCTCACTGTTATACTGAGATAATAATTTAACTTGTACTGTCCTGCTAAACCTTTGAGATGACCTCTGTTAAACAAGAGTACTTGTCTAACTGCAAGCCCTCAAACTCTTTTTGAAGTCACAATCAATGCTTTGTGTGATAAACTGGATGAAAATGGCTCTTTCAGTTTCAGAAGTAAGAGAAATGCCAACTTGATGGGGAATTTTTCTGTTCTCAATGCATCTTTTTCTTCCTATTTTCCGATAAGCAACTACATTAAAAGCAACTCAAAAGTATCCAACAGCCTCAGTGAACACATGTGCCTGTCTCAGTCTGAATGAGACCTGATCATGCTTTTCTACCTTAGAACATGCACTGTCTCTTGTTCTTTTGTTAATATCATTTTTGTCCACAAATTCTCATTAGAAAGAAAAATAAAACCAAGGTAGATGACACCCAAATACAAGAAGCAGAGAAGAAGCTTCAGAGCTCTTTTCAAAGTATAGGGAAAAACAACAAAAAAGAAATAAAATTAAAAGCATTCTTTTCTTCATAGGAGGTCACCTTACATAATACTGTAGCTTGAAGTCCAGTTCTTCAAATCTACTTGAAATCACTGCAGCCCTACAACCTTCTCTAGAATCACACTCACTTGCACCAGTAGAGGTTTTGGCTACAAAGCAAATCTAAATGGCTTTGCTGTCACTGGAAATAAAACCCATCACAAGACCCTCACAAAAAACCATACAGAGGTATGAAAATCGACACTAAGAGACAAAATATTCAAAGTCATTTCACATGCATATTTTCAGTCAGACTTTAAAAACTGACACAGATTTTAAGGGAGGCCAAAACCTTGGAATTTCACCTAGCTCTCTAAAAAAGCACAAGGTACATTTCCTCAGATTCAATTCTTGTTCAGGTAAATGCAAGACCAATTCCAGGATTTCCTCTTGGCCCTAAGCTAAACTCCGAGTGCCTTTTACCTCTTCCATTAGTATTTCCACAGAAAGGCCCACCCTACGCACCACCACTATGCACTGCAAAAGCAGACCAAAATGTGAGCTGTCATTTTCTTCCCTGCTATCACTGCTGAGCATCTCACACACATCTGTACTTGGCTGACATTTCAGCCTTAAGGTGCTGCCAGAGAGGAGGTCCTCACAAGGTGCTAACATGACAGGATTCAGCACAGAAACTGTGTCACTCCTCACCACCAACAGAGAGTGAAAGCCTGACTAGTCTCCTGCATCCAGCCTGAACAATCCCAGTGTGTAAAGCAGTCATGCTTCTAAACTTCAACAGCAAGAGCAAGACATTGACCTGGCAATGTGGTTGCAGCAAAGGAAATTCTCACCAGATTCTTCCTGGTGAGGGTGGTGGAGTGCTGAGGCAGGAGCCCAGGCAAAACAAGGAAAGAGGGTTTTCTAACTGCAGCTGGACAAGGAAGACCTTGCACAACCTCATCCAGCCTGGGAACGGTGAACCCCTGGGGCTGGACTAGAGACCTCCAGAGGTCCCATCCAGCTGAATTACCAGATGTTATCAATTAAAGATTGCATTCAACGTAGTACAGAAAAAAAACCACCAACACATTAAATCAGCAGCAATGTGTTTTACATGTCTTAGCCCCAACATTTATTTGTTTTTAATAATGTCTAAAAAAAACCTACTGAAAGAGCACAGCTTCACTACAGTAAAGGGCTTGGAAGGGCACTACCATCGTAGGGGTTTTGGCTGCTCTAAGTAGCTTTTTCCACAGTTCTTTATCCAGAGCTGGCAGTGATAGCTCAGTTTCTTCTTGTATTATATCTACTGAATGTATCTAAATGTTTGCATGATAAACAGTATGCATTATGCACTTCCAAGCTATTACAAGACACAGACCTCTCCTAAGACATTCACTCCTACCTCCACTGGGTCAGGTTTCCTTGCTTATCAGGGATCATGTTCTCCAGCTGATGGCAGGAGATGAACTCAGAAGAGAGAGAAGGTCAGAGATCATCTGTTCCTCGTTGCAGAGCTTCGGCAGCCTCACAGCATCCTCTGCTGCCAAAGAGCAGAACCAGATCAGAAATGAGAACATGGACCATGCCTTCGAGCAAACGTTACCACTTTATACAGACAGACACTCCTCCCCAAAATACCCTGCAGTGAAAAGAGGCAGATAATCAAGCCCAGATCCATAATAGGGATTAATCTCCACACTTTCCACAGAGCCACCCTTGAAACTGATCTATGCTTGGGTACTACAGGTGCAAATCAATTCAGAAACACCAGATTACTGTTTCCAAGGAACAGTCCCATACCAAAGTGCAATCTTTGCAGGGCTGAGCCCTTTTTGTGCTATGCAGTACCTTTCAACATCTGGCTCTCCACAGACGTTCTCTTTGTTATTCTGAATTCTTATTTTCAGAGTATCACAGGCTGGGTAGGTTGGAAGGGACCACAGTGGGTCATCTGGTCCAACCTCCCTGCTCAAATGGCGATTCCAGAGTGCATGGCATAGGATTGCATCCAGACGGTTCTCCAGGGAGGGAGACTCCGCATTCTCTCTGGGTATCCTGTCTCCATGCTTGGTCACAGTAAAGAAGTTCTTCCTCCTGTTCAGGTAAAACTTCTTGTGCATCAGTTTCTACTCGATGCCTTCTTGTTCCATGGCTTGGCACCACCAAGCAGAGCCTGACACTCTCCCTTCAGTTATTCATAGACACTGATGAGGTCCCCTCTCAGTCATCTCTTCTCAAGGCTGAACAGACCCAGCTGCCTCAACCTTTCCTCATAAGAGAGATTCTCCAGTCCTTTAATCACTTTTTTCATCTGTTGTTTCTCCAGTGGGTGTCAGGGTAGTTAAAGTCCCCCATTAGAACCAGGGCCTGCGACTGTGAGGCTGCTTCAAGCTGCCTGTAGAAGGCCTCATCCACTTTCTCCTGCTCAGGTGGCCTGTAGCAAACACCCAAAACAGTGTTACCCCTATTAGTCTGCCCTTTTTTCCTAACCCATGAGATCTTGACTTGCTTGCTGTCCACCCAAAGGCAGAGCTTGATACATTCCAAGTGCTCTCTCACAGAGAGGGCAACTCCACCACAACACCTTTGTGGTCTGTCTCTCCTAAACAGGGTGTAGCCCTTCATGACAACACTGCAGTCATGCAAGCTATCCCACCACATCTCCATAATTGCAGTGAGATCAAAGCCATTTTTCTGCATACATATCTAGTTCCTCCAGTATATTGGGAAAGAAAATGTGCTTCAACTTTACAAAGAAAAAAGGATGTATAAACATATGCCCTCCAAGATCCATGGGAAATATTCCTATTGCACAAAACTGGTGGTCCCACAAACTATTCAGGTTCTAAAAACTCATTACTATGAGTAGAAAACCAGAAATGCCATACACAGAAGAGCAATTCCACATGGTTCACGGGACAGCTCAGTAAAATACAACTTTACCTATTCCAGCAATGCCTGGCCCCGTACAAGCCATTACTCACAAAACGACACTGCAGCCCCACGCAGTTGCATCAACAATACCAGGTTATTTGTAAGCAGTATGCAGAGACGTTTTACAGGAGCAAGGACAGCACAGCCACCTCTCCCAAAGCTGCACCAGGCCAGGTGTGGCACCAGAGTGCTTCATCCATCGATGCCTCTCCGTGTCACAGCATCCGTGCAGAATGGGCAGCCCAGATCCATATGGGAAGGTTATGGGATGCTTGCACTCTTTCACAGCAGCCAGTGTGGATGGGCTTTCTTGTACAGACATGTGCAAGCCAGCTGTGTCCCAATGGCATTCTGGCCTGTTTCATAAATAGCATGACCAGCAGGACTAGAGAAGTGATTCTTCCTCTGTGCTCAGCACTGGTGAGGCCACATCTCAAATACTGTGTCCAGTTCAGGGCTCCTCAGTTCAGGAAGGCCACTGAGGTGCTGGTCCAGGTTCAAGGAAGAAAAACGGAGCTGATGAAGGGTCTGGAGCACAAGTCTTATGAGGAGCAGCTGAGGGAGCTGGGGTTGTTCAGCCTGAAGAAAAGGAAGCTCAGGGGTGACCTTTTCACTCTCTACAACTACCTAAACAGGAGGCTGTAGCCAGGTGGCGATCACTCTCTTCCAGACCACCAGCGACATGGCGAGAGGATGTAGCGTTAAGCTGTGCAAGGGGAGGTTTAGGTTGACATTAAGAATTTCTTCACAGAAAGGGTGATTAGACATTGGTTTGGACCGCCCAGGGAGGTGGTGGAGTCACTGTCCCTGGAGGTGTTTAAAGAAAGACTGGACGTGCTAGTCAGTGCTCCGTGGTCTAGCTGACAATGTGGTGATACGTGACAGGCCGGACTGGATTATCTCGGAGGTGCTTTCCCTAATCGATTCCGTGGGCAGACACACATTCATACCCGACCCGCCCCGCTCGGGCCCCGCTCCGCCCCGCCGGCACTGCGGCGCCGGTGCCGGTCATGGCGGCGGCAGCGCGCCTGTTCCGCGGGGCCGCCCNCTGGCAGCCGCGGGGGCGCTGGGCGGGCTGGGACTGGCGCTGGGGCTGTGGCGGCGGCAAGCCGCGTTGGCGGCGGCCCGGGAGGACGAGGAGGAGAAGGAGCTGCGGCAGCGGTTCATGGCGCCGCCGGTAAGCGGGCTGCGGGAGCTGCGGCGGCGGCGGCGGGAGCTGCGGAGCCGCATGGAGCTGCTCATCATGGAGACGCAGGCGGAGGTGTGTCGCGCCCTGGCCGCCCTGGACCCCGGCGCCTCCTTCGCCGTTGACAGCTGGGAAAGGAAGGAAGGTACGGGGGAGCCGCGGGGGAGATCGCAGACACCGGCATCCCGGGCTCGGTCACCCCTCGGTGACCCTGACCTGGAGTCTGTCGTTGGCAGGCGGAGGCGGCATCAGCTGCGTGCTGCAGGATGGCGAGGTCTTCGAGAAGGCGGGTGTGAACGTGTCCGTCGTGTCCGGGCTCCTGTCCGAGGAGGCGGCGCGGCAGATGCGGAGCAGGGGGAAGTCTCTGAAGGCCAAGGACGGTAAGGAGTCTAGCGCGCCGCTGGGATAGGGAACCGGGACGTGTTCACCTGAGCATTCCCGTGCAGGTACTCTGAAAGCAACCTGGCCTTTGAGCGTAACGTGAGGAAGGCCAGACTGATGAAAGCTCAAAGGTTTTCATTTGTATCATAGTGATTTCTAATCAGTAGGCCTGAGAGGTGGACTTCCATATCCCTAGAAAGCCAGGTATGGGAATGCTTCTCCATCTGTCTTGCTGCTATTAGGAATGTATTGTAGGCACAGGTGGCTTCTCAATACTGACGCTGTACCACAACAGTGAAACAGGGCAGGAATTATGTACCAAATAGGTGGAGGGAGAAAACCAACAAAACCTTAAGGCTAAAGCAGACTCAATGCACATTTGTGTAACAAAGGGTAATTGTGAGGACTGGGGGTGGTAGAAAGCCTTAGCAGTCCCTTACATTTTAAGTGGTCTTCATGTAGTGGGTTCTCCAAAGTATTGTCACATTTTAGAACAAATACCAAAGAAAGAGTTGAGTTAGGTGCACAGAAGTGTATGGATGAGAAGTAGCTTGCTCACCGATTAATAATTATGGTGACCCACCGTGAGACATTTTCCTGTTGTGGCTTGGAGCCTAAGGGAAAACAGTGATGTTCCTTAAATGATAAATGAAAAACTGAAGGGCTTTCTCTGTGCATCTTTTTATTTAGGGAAGCTGCCTTTTTGTGCCATGGGTGTGAGCTCTGTTATCCATCCAAAGAATCCTCATGTTCCAACCATGCACTTCAACTACAGATACTTTGAAATTGAAGAAGCAGATGGTAAGGATTATAATCCAATGAGGAATGTATGAAATGTCTGACTCTGCCCCAAGGAGATGTGAATGCATGGCTGGGGTAAGAGATCAAGAAACAGTGTGAGTTTGCTCCCAGCTATGTCAAGAGTCACCAGCCCATCTTGTGAAACTGCTATCATATAGTCAGGGTCAATGGTCCAAAATGGTTTTCACTACATTGAAGTTTGTTTCATCTTTTCCTGAAGTCACGGATCATCGCGCTACCTTGTAGTCTTATCTTTCGGTATTGAAGTTTAGGGACACCACTGAAAAATGATTTTGTTTTGTATTGTAAAAGTAGTTGCTAGTTCTTGGTGAACCACTAGCAACAAGTTGCTGTTCAGAAGTTTAAAAGAAAAATGTTGCTGCTTGCTTCTGTTATAGGAACTAAACAGTGGTGGTTTGGTGGTGGGACTGACCTCACTCCAACTTACCTGAATGAAGAGGACGCCATTCATTTTCACAAGACTCTGAAAGAAGCCTGTGACAAGCATGATCTGAAGCTGTATCCCAAGTACAAGAAATGGTATGTGGAGGAAGGTGCTTGGGGGGAGCAGAAAGCAGCACTGGATGTTGGCAGTTAGGTGTATGCTGGGAACTGTAGGTTCTGCTGCCTTTTGGAAAGTACCAGAAAACCCTAATGAAAATCAGAAGTGTACTGGGACAAAACGTTGTCTCAAGAAATATCTTATTTACCAAATCCTGGACTTTGCAAATCAGAGGGCTGACAACTAGGATCATAAGTCTATAGCCCAAAGAAAAACCAAACTGAGCTGTCAAGATTTTGTTACACTAGGCAACTTAATATTCTTTTTAGCCTCTGGTGTTAAACTAGGACAAGACTTCTGCCCCATGGACTTGCAGAAATTCTGTTTACAGTGAACTCATGGTAAATGTGCATGATTCCGTGTGAGCTCTTGGGCCATCACAGCAGTTCTGAAAAACCTGCTTTTGTTTTTCTGCCTTCAGTCCGGCCTTCATGGCCTTTTTTTCTTTTTTTTTTTTTTTTTTTCCTTTTTTTTTTTCCTAATTTCCAGGTAAGTAGAGAATCTTGTCCTTAATGTAGAAGTTTCATAATTTGATGAAGCTGTATTTTTTAGTTTGGTGACACATTCACTGGGAGTTCAACAGCACATTTTCTAAGATGCAAACTTTTAGTGTTCTTGAGCTGAGAGATACAAGTGATGGGATCTTCCACTATTAAGTGGGAACTTGCTGCTCTGTGTCTGATAATCCTATCTGCCACAAGCTGTGTATGCAGGAAGGTGAGGGTACCCTTTTGTAAGCTACTAGGCCTTGTCTGAGGACAGGAGATAAAGTGGGTGTTATAGTTTGGGTGGCAGCCACTTAGTAGGGAGACACATCTTAGAGACTTGAGATTACAGTCTTGCTGTCTGAGGATTTTTTGCATGGTAGTTTAGAGAATCTGCCTTAATGATCTGGTTCTTTGCAGCTTAAGTAAGTTAGCAATGCCAGCTGCAGGGGGTAGGAGATGTTTTCCCATTTTGCTAAAGATAAACATTATTACACTTACCACATTGCCTACCTGATCTGGGTTTAAAATTTTTGTCAGGCTTACTCTCTGTTATGTTTCTGACTCGGTGTTTTTTCCTAACTCTTCCTGCTATCATAAAATAGAAAACACTGATCATCCCAGTGAATAAAAAAGTAGCATAGCTTATCTGTTACATCTCCATGTCTCTCTTGTTATGGCCATGACATATATAATGCTTGAGAACAATTGTGGATATATGGAAAACTGGTCCTGTATGGAAAACTAGTCCTAAAGGAAGGCCAGGGTTTTTTGATGTTGATGGTTTCTGCTTCCTACTTCCCTTTGCTTTCTCCCCCATGTGAAGACTTGCACACTCAAGCAAGGAATTATAAGAAAGATAGGGTTGAGTCATTTAAGTTACAGTGATTTCACAACTAAATACTCCCCATAAATACAAAAGAGATTAATTGCTTTTACTATAAGCTGCCCCTACTAATTTATACACTTAAACATGGGTCATGAAAAGCCACTGCTGTGACTCAATCTTTCAAGTTTTAACTATTAAAAAGCCTTTTTCCAAGGAAGGGTGCCGTGACAGTTGCTTTCTTATCTGGTCTTGGGGCCTTAGATTACTTTTGTTTTGATTAAGAAAATTCTTTTACTTGAATGGCAAAGAGAATAAATTCTATTCCAAGTTTGAGTTCATATGAAAGCTGTCCAAATAATTTGGGAACTACATATAATGCTGGGAATGGAATCTATCAAGAGCCCTTAGTTTTGAAAGATTTGAAATCAGATGTCCCTGTTCTGAGTAGGTAGAGGATATGGATTGGATCAACCCACATGGACGCATCTGCCATGGTGTTCAGTGACTTTATGGTGATGTGTAGCTCTACAGAGACCATTTAATCAGAGCTTTTACTGCCAGTGGCACGGGAGTACTTTCCAGGTGATGCTGCACCATCCTGGATCTGGGCAGTCAGGGAAACAGTGGGGCACCCAGCCCTGCAGAAACTGACTTGTGGTCAGTATTTCACTGGTTCTGTCCTGCAGCATGCAGCTCTTTGGAGTTCTGTTCATGTCTTTGAATACTCTGGACCATATTATCATCTGACGCTTCTTCTAGGTGTGATGACTACTTCTATATCAAGCACCGTGGCGAGCGAAGAGGGATTGGAGGCATATTCTTTGATGATATGGACTCTCCCTCCAAGGAGGAAGTATTCCAGTTTGTAAAGAGTTGTGCCAAAGCTGTCGTGCCTTGTTACATTCCCATTGTGAAAAAGCATTGCCATGACTCCTTCACACCAGAGGAAAAGCTATGGCAACAGCTTCGGAGAGGACGGTGAGTACTGGAGGAACAAAAGTATACACAGGAGGTAGACTGTGCTGGCAAGAAAAAAATATGAACTAGTTTTTTATGGTTACAGGTTGTGTGGACCAGAAAAGCTCACCAAGAATTTCAGCATCTTTGTGCATAGAACTAATTCTGAAATCCAATGCTAGATTGCTAAAGAGAGTGCAAAGAAGGCATTTCCCACTCTCCCATGTTGCAACACAAGCAACCCAAACAAAACGCCACCGTTTCTTTCCAACTCCTTCAAAAAGCAAGAGAAGCTTCTGCTGTGTAACAGGCAAAGGGGTGTGGGTGTGCTTGGTGTCCTGAATCCTGCCCTCTCCTGCAGCCCAGAGGTACTGGATATAGGGCTGCCCGGTCATATGAGGAGCTAAGGGTGAGGGACTGGTGCTTCCTATTAAGTAATGCAGGAAAACCCCAGAAAGTCAGGAAATAGCTGTACTTGAGTACTTTCAGCTCCTTACATAGATATTTATTCCATCTGATCTTGGCATTGAAATTCCTGTAAAGGAATTGAGGATTCCTGTAAAAGAATACAGAGGGTTGGATTTTTTTATTCTGGCATGGTCCAAGGTTACTGTAAAAGACTTAGGAGGATGCTTGTTAATATCACCAACTGTTTATGCTGCAAAAGCTTAAGTACGTTGGTCAATTCAGTTGTACTCTCTTCTCCATGTCCTGTGATGGTGTGAGTGTATGGAGAAATGAAACTACACATGCTTTGTGCTTAACTAGAGTCTTTAGTTTCTGCCTGTTCTGCAGAGAAATGTGAGACTGGCATGGAAAGAGTGTAAGCATTCAAGTTCTGGTCACTGGCCTGCGGTAGTTGGTCACTTAAGGAAATGTCCTTAATGTGGTGGGATTGTTCTTGGGAACTTTGGGCTTTCAGGATCCAGTCTGTGGATGGGATTTAGCAAACCTGCAAGGTTTAAAAGGGGGAGTTGCTTTTCCAAGTTGCAGCCAGGACCAGCTCTTGAGGCCTGTCTATTTCCCTGGGTCTGTTTGCAGGTTATGGGGCTATGTAAAGCTGTCCATTTCTGCACATAGATAAGAGCTTTTCCCTTCCTGTATCTTTAAGTACAAACACCCTGTACTGGCTGTTGAGATAATCCCTGATGAATTGTCACAGCTCTGTTCCTATGCTGGGAGCAGAAAATGGTCTACTTCATCACTTACAAGTCCTAGCCAGCACTCTGAAGCTGACTTCTGCTGCCTTCCAGATCTTCCCAGGAACTAGGAAATATTGTTCTGACACTGCTGCTTATGTGTCCTTCAGCAGGGAGGACTGTACAGTAGATTTTTTTCTCTGATTATTTTCAGTACCTTTAAGTCCCCTCTTTATGTCTGATACCCCCATAAAGAAGAGAAGAACAAAGGTAAATGTGGTATCCAGCTTGCCAGCAGGGCTGAGGCCTGGGAGGAGTACAGTACAGCACAGGAGCCTGCAGACTGCTCTCCTTTGAACAGTTGATCTGCTCTAGTCTCTTACTCGCTCAAGTCTAGTGAGGTGAGGTCACTTCTCCCTGTGCTCTGTGGAGTGGCAAGGTCACACCTGCATTCCTATGCAGAGGATGCTAAAGAACAGTTGACCACAATTCAGCAGAAAGACAGACTGGTTTTGTTTGAGGTCTGCCAGTTGAAGAAAGCACAGCCAACTTCTGCTAATAAACTAGTGTTATTTTTCTGTTGCATCTCTTCATTCCCATAGGTATGTAGAGTTCAACTTGGTTTATGACAGAGGTACAAAGTTTGGCCTCCTGACACCAGGATCAAGAATCGAAAGCATTCTTATGTCTCTGCCACTGACTGCAAGGTAAGGGTGTAGTTATGTGGGGTTGCAGTAGTCACTGTTGTTAGTAAAATACTTCAGGGGATTAAGTCAAAGGTCTCTCCTGGTCTCCAGTCGCTTAACAGTGGCGGGTTCATGCCTCATAGAAGAACTGGACAAGTACAGTTCTCTAATCTGCAAATGCAGATGCTTCTCTGTTGTACTCACCTAGTTGCCAGTAGTGTGTGGCATAGAGATTTTCTGGCAAAAAAAAAATTATGGTTTTTGTGCTTAGTTCCTCTTGATAGATTCCTTGTCCTCGCTTCACAGGTTTTTGTTTAGTAGCCCTTAGAAACCATGAGAGCTTCTGGCAGTCCTGCCAAATGTGTGGCAAGGAGCTCCACAGTTTAACTGTGTGTTGTATGAGAAAGTACCTCTTTGTTTTCTACTTGAACCTGATGACTTCATTTGACTTTTCACTGAGTAACATGATTTTCTTCCTGTTCATTTTCTCCATAACAGTTTTTATTTTATAGGCTTCTGGGGGTTTTTCATTGTTTGTTTTCCAGGCTGACAACTCGTGCTCTTTTTAGTCTTTTGTACAGTTGATGTTTCATACTTTTGCCACTTTTGCTAGGCTTAAGTTTTCTGTGCCCTTTCTGAAGTGAGGATAAGGAACAGACAATGTAAGCTACATATCTGGGTACAAGATGCATGTGTGCTGCTGACTCTCAGTGGCATAGCAATGTTTTAATTCATTATTCCTTCCATAATCCTAATATTCTGTTTGCTGGTTTTGACTGCTGTTCAGCATTGACGTGGCTTTTTCAAAGAACTGTTACAATGCCAAGGTCTTTTCTGGGCAATAAAATTTAACTCGATCTGTATGCAGCTTTCTTCTGTGTCCATCACATCAATTAACAGTGAATTTCACCTGCCATTTTATTGCTCAGTTGCTTGGCTAAATACTGTTTTTAACTGTCCTTTTAGGTTTTAACCCATCTTGCTTATGCTTGTCACACCAGCAAATTTGGTCATTTACTATTTATTCCCACTTTCAGGTTGCTTTTGGGTATCCTATCATGAATTCCATAAAGTTGACTAGTGACATCCCTCTGCTAGGAAAACTGCCTGCTACTCCATAACCGTGAAGGCAGTGCTATTCTCACCATATATCTTCATCCCACTGACAACACCTGATGTGTCCCTGACCTGATGGTGTAGCATGTCCTATGTTTTGATTTAATTCTGGGATTGTGTGGGTTTGCTCTTTTACAGCAATGTAACTAGCTCACTTCATAGCATGAACAGGTCATTCCTTGGGGGTAAAATGGAAGGAGGACGTACCCATCTCTCTGACTGCTGACACTTGCCTTTCTCTGTTGTGCCTCTTTCAATTGCCTTTTCAATGAAAGAAAGCGATCTTTCACCCCTTTTGTTGATAAAACCAAGATTCAACAAAGACTCGTAGAGCTTCCGGTCCAGATTCTGGAAAAAGGTCTTGTGTCACTGTCAGAATTCAGTGGGTTCCTTTTTTTGGTCATCTTCCTTGTGATACCAGTGTGTCACAAGAGACTGTTAAAAGATTTTTGCAAATAAATCTGCATGCTTTGTGGGGAATGGGGCACTGCTCCTTTTTCCTTGTCTTTCCAGCTTTTGGAAAAGTTGGTAAAAAGATGAAGCTAACATTTGTCCCGTCTACCCTGGTGGCATTATTATTTGTTTTTACTGAACTTGTGCTTTTGTAACCATATCTGTCACCTCAGCCAAGAGTATCAACTATGTATGTAGCTTTGCATCCTTAGAAAAGGCAACTCCAGTCCAAACACAGCCTGGTGCAGAAGTGGCTGCCAGCTGGGCTGAGTTAGTTTCCCCTCTCCTTGCAGGTGGGAGTACATGCACAACCCACCAGAGAGCTCCAAAGAAGCAGAAATCCTGGAGGTTCTGCGAAATCCCAAAGACTGGGTGCACTGACACAGATCATGAAGAAGATGGATTGCTTCCACTGAGCCATTCTGAGAGAACAGGAATGCCTGCAAACCAGCCCATTCAAACTGCTGTTGCGTGGTGTTTCAGTGTGTCTCTATTTATACTCTTACCTCGTGCCTTAATTATGCAGTAGACTTGTTAGAACTTGCAAATGTGTGAACTCATTCTTCTGGATTGATGGGCTCACTTTGTCCCCCTGTTGCTGTTGCCTTGTGAAGGACTGGTGAAGGCCTCACAGGGCTACTCTGCATGCTTTAGATGACTGCAAAATGGCAAACTACTGTGGTGTGTTCAGGGAAATGAAAGCATTATCTGGGCCTAAGTAGCACTGCTTACCCTTATAAAATGTTGGGATGCTTAAAAACAGTTTTTTAAAGAATAAAGGGAATATTTGATATTATATTAAACCTTAAACTGTGCTTTCAGGAAGCTGTGGAAAAGGTGGTACTTAATCACATGTATTTTGATGATGTCTTGTTGACTGTAGAGAGGGGGAAATGGTTTAAGATGTGCTGCAGCAGCATAACTTTGCTGATCAGTATCTGGGATAATGTGGGTTGAGGTCCCAGTGTTACCTCATGAGAACGGAAGGATGGCTATCTGAGGAGAAAATCAGCACTGAACATCTGTGCTGTGATCAGCAGAACAATGCTGCTGGTGCCAGTGGATCAGGACGCTGCTGGGTGTTGCCCTAAGGCATCCACCTAAGCCTTCACGCGCTCCTCCCAGCTTTGGACTGATTGTCTTGTCTCCCACCACGAACTTCGTTAAGGACCCGGTAGGGAAAAGCAAGTGGGGGGCGGGTTGCATTTCCCCCCGCTGGAGGAAAAAGGGACAGCTCCGCCTCCCCGTCGGGGAATCGAACCCCGGTCTCCCGCGTGACAGGCGGGGATACTAACCACTATACTAACGAGGAGTTGGATGCAAAGCCGCTGTCTCCCCGCCCCCACGTGCTACCACCTCAGTTGCCGCGGGGTCCTGGCGTGCAGGTGACGGCTGGCCTGGCCCCGTGCCCGGGCAGGGTGGCGGGAGGCGTCGGCCCGGCTCGCGCTCGCTGTGCCCCCATGACCGCCCAAGTCAAACTTCCTCTTGGGGGGTACCGCGTTCCTTTCCGTGCTACCCCTCCCCTCAAAAACAAAACAAAGTGATATTCTGCTAAGTCAGGGATCTCCTCATGTCCAAGAGGAAAAAAAAAGGGAAACTGGCCCGTACGGGGATCGAACCCGCGACCTTGGCGTTATTAGCACCACGCTCTAACCAACTGAGCTAACCGGCCAATTTATGCAACCCTTCCTGAGGACAAGGACTCGAGGCACTCCCACGGACGTGCCGTGGGTGCAGCTACTGCTGAGCGCCGCTCTGCAGCATCACTGCGATCGCTCTTCCTAGACTCCGCCTCGGCGAGTTGTTTCACGGAGCCGTGGTAGAGCAGCAAGGGCACTAACCGGGGTGACGAGCATTCCTAAAAATTTGAGACTTTCCCACCTTTCGTTTTTCTCTGCTTGCTCCCTCCTCCGGTGCGCGGGCGGCGATTACCGGCGGCACGGAGCGGCTCGGCGAGGCTGCACCCCGCACACGGACGCGCACCTCCCGGCGGGGCAGCAGCACCACCGCAACGAACCGCCACGCTTTGCAGGAACCATTCCCGACCCTTCCCTCTCTCCCTCCTTCCGGCCACGCCGCGGACGGGGGTGCGATGGAAGAGGATGAAGCAGGAACGCTCCCCGGCGATAAAAGGCAAGGCCGCCTCCCCGGCAGGGAATCGAACCTTAATCTCCCGAGGGACAGGCGGGGATATTCACCACTCCACTGATGAGGAGCGAAGCGAGAGCGCCGCTCCCCACGCCGACCCCCAAGAGCTGCCAGCGGGCTCCCCGCCCTTTCCCCGGCGCCGCTGCCGCTCCCGCTCCCAGGGCCGGGACACGAGGCGCTGGGACACAGGAACGGGAACCCTTTCCCCAGTGATGGGTCATTTGGGTCACTTGTGAAATCAAGGCATTGATTAAAAAAGCGCAGAAAATATTTCAGAATTAAATACCTTTGAGTCAGTGAAAATGTTGTAGAGGAAGAGGACATAAATCCCCAGCCCTTCTCTTCACAGACTGTCAGTATGATTGCTAAGTTGAGCTCCTCTCCTTTGTTGTTTCATTTGCCACTGTTATAAATATATAATAAGGTTGGCTTTCGCATTTGTATGTATGATTTTGGTCGCTTGCAATCTTGGAAGTTAAGTATGTATTGCTAGCCATGTGGGTCCTTTGTGTGACTTAAATATGTAAGGTTACCTTCTTGGTTTATCTATGTGATAACAGTAACACAAACCAGAAGAGCAGATGGGAGGAAATGCCTGGAAGAGGGGAGGAAGACACGTAACTTTTCTCAAGAAAAACAAGTCACCCGAAATTTATTGATGATAAGCTAAAACACGCAAACTCAAAGCAATGTTTGAGTAATGTATAAGTTAATGCATGTAACCCTAACTATAGGTTATGAGTATGTATTATATTATGGGGTTTCCACAATGTTAAAATAACTCTGCTGTAAGGTTATAGTTTTTCTGGTTTTTGCTTAGTCATGGTAGTGGGATAGCTGATATATAGTTGTGCTTGTGCATGGACTGTCTGTTTGGTCGGGATGACATCCACGAATGTGTGATGAGGACCCTGCTATTGATGTGCCAACTATCAGCATCGGCCATCTGAAGAAAGCATGGACCAATGCCCAAACTGGAGCTGATAACGGAGATGGACTAAAACCACAGCCAAGAAACACGCAGGCTTTAAAGAGGCGGACCCAAGGAGGGGCCATGCAGAACAGTTCCTGGAACATGTAAACTAGTTTATGGAAAAGTTTGAATATGCATAGTGATGTATGAATATGCAACAGGTTGGGGCAATGGAAAAGGTATTTAAAGAATGTCGCCAAACCTAGTAGCTGTGCGGCCGTACTAACCCTTTGCTTTATGTTTGTCTCCTATTGTCTTTATTCTTATTAAACCTTTTATATTTTACCAGAAGTGAACCTCATTTTTCACACCACTAACACGACCTATCATTAAGTGCATCAATAAAAAAACATACTAGGAAGCTGAAAATAAGGTAATATCTGCATAGAGAAGCATATATAAATGTATCATGACAATTCAAGAGGTTCTCAAACCCGGGCAACATTTAACACAGACATTCCCATGCGCCGCAGAAAAAGATCCCAAAGCTGCCACTAAAGCAATGACCAATACATGGTGTGAGGAGACAGTCACAGATCATGTGTAAGAAAATATGGAGTAAGGAGGGAAAAGGACAGGAGACACCTGACTGAAAAAAGGGCAGAAAACCCCAGATGTGCATGAAGACGAAAGAAGCAGAAAGCCCCACAATAAGGGGGCTTTTTAGAATAAGGACTTCTAAATTGAAAAGGCATCATTTACCCATGACATGCTGGGCCTTGAAAAAAAAGTAGGCAGTCCACAAAAAATAATTATTTGATTAGCTGCAGAACTGGAAGAATCTGCAAAAAGTCATATACCTAAAAAAGCAACCCTGACATGGTCTAAATTCAACAGGTGCTGTTTTTCTTTCCTTACGCAGCAGCATTCAATCACTAACACTGTGGGACTCCAAGCCTGTAGGTTTTCCTCCATCAGAGACCATCGTCCTCAGGAAGTCAATCAAAATATTTTAGGGGACAGGACTAAAGCAATAGAATCGCTCCAGAGACGAGATGAAGAGTGCCTGTTGTAAGCGGAATATGGATTTTAAACTCTGTCTCATGCTTTCTCAAAAACACACTTCTAATGGATTTTGTTAGAATTTCCAGCTCAAGAAGCATCATGACAAAGACAACAGTCAGAGAGGTTGTAAGGTCACTTTGTGTTTCTGCTGTTGTGAGTAGACCTCATCTCACTGTAAAATAATTTCAGAGCCCCTGGAATAAGACCTCTTCCAGAACAGGAGATTTCTCAGTAAAGAAAGAACAACTGCAAATTTGTGTGCCAGGAGCCAGAAGCTACAATGCAACTGCAATGAAACATGGTGTCTTCCTGCAAGAGATGGGATTGCAGCCCTAACTCATATTATTACCAACCCTGATCCTTTTATCTAGGTTATCCCTAATTTATTGATCACTCAGTCCTTTAAAATACCATTTCCTAAGAAAATGATGAAATAACTATTTCACTCTTTTAAAAATGCAAGAAGCACAGTTTGTTCTGCTCCTATAATATATAGCTATTGTGTCATTAGAGTTCAAAATACATTTCCAAATACATTTCCCAGTCTTTCAGGATAAGAAGGATGCCTAGGGAGAGGTTTACATTATTTTTTCTTTCTGGAGTAAGAAATAAGTAATTGTGTTCTCAACTGTTGCAGCAGGAATGTACAGGTGAAAGATGGTGAATCTTTGATGGCAGATGTTTGTCTAAATGCAATAATTAGAACTAAATGTTTGATATGTGTGTTTCCTTTTCCCTTTTCCAATGAGTCAAATTTAATACTTTCAACATCTTTCCTTTCCCAGGAAAAACAACTCTTCCAAGAAAACCAATATAACCTAACTTTGTAATATCACATAAGCAGAACTAGTGCAGGAATGAGGAAGTAAAGGATAAATTGACATTTACTTTTTCCCTCTTAATTATGGTACATTGCAGGTAAGTGATCATGTTCATAAAACTAATTTTTGAACTTCAGTTTAGCCAAGAACTCTTGTACCATGTAATGGTTTTAATTAGCTTTCTAATTAATTGTTTTTAATCAATCATAAGCAGTGTACTATTCATAAACAGTGTGATTTTCCACTTTAACCACTAAGCAGCAAAGTTTTTTTTACAGACTGTTATCATTAGAATAGATTGGGAAAATCACTGAAACTTTTTAAATGTTGCTAAACTAACCCAAATGAGCTTCAGTGAAAAAAGCCTGGGGAGAGAGGTGTTGCTGAAAACTGGACACCTGGAATACAGAATTTATAGCCTCCTACAAAATGTTGCAGGAACCAGAAGTTAAAGAAGAAACTAACAAAGACAATTCAGCATTTGTGCTGGAAACACCTTATCAGGGAAGACAGTAAGAAAATGTGCATAATGAGAAATCAATAACCAACAGGATATAGAACACTGTTTAATGAAAAGAATGATATCGTTTATCATCAAGGGACATTAATTTGTTTGTTTGATAGAAGTGTATAAGTAAGTAAAAAGTTTTGAAAGCAGCCCTGCATCTAGGCAGAGCTATACGCATGCACGCTGGCGCTGAGAATAAAGCAATATGTACCTTCTAATACTAAAACAGAGTGTTTGATTTGTCCCGACGCTTTCGGCGACAGGTGGAGCAAAATGACGCACGTACATGGCAGAAACTGGTTACAAACGCGCCTTAAAAACGCCAGCTCCTGATGGCAGCTTTCTGCAGGTTCCTGATCCCCCCCAGACTGTGTAACGCTACAGGAAATCGTATTTTTAAATTGTTATCCCCCCCCCCCTTTCTTTTTTGTTACTGAAACCCATTACACAGCACCAACTTTGCTGCCTTTTCAGCAAGGAAAACCCAACTACCCTTGGAAGACCATCTGAAAGTTCTAAGTGTAAACCACCCAGCAAACCACGCCTCTCATGAATTACCAGATGGTTGATGCATTTGAGGGCCAGGGGGTGGGT